>JADLZK010011641.1:0-333286 GCA_015847255.1 Hyparrhenia diplandra
ACTTATCATCGTCATTAAGACCTTTGATCATTATGCACGAGTTCCCAATAATCTAGAAAGTGCTATTAATTTTCGAACAAGGATCTCATTAACAAGTCACTCCAAAGTATTACAACACTTTATTCAAATACATCGAGTACGGTGGAAGGATTACATAACCATAGGTTTACAAACCATTTGTTCAAATACTCAAACTTAAGTATCATTATTACAAGCTTTGATATTATTGGAGTAACTTTATACATATAAACACCGACAACCACGCCAGGGGTTCAACTCTACTGTCCTCTTCTTCTGGTACACCGTCATGCGAGGGACCAAAACAATAGGCTCATGACCAGCTCTGCGCAACAAGGGTCAAAGAACCCCGAAAGCGCGGGGTACTCAACAAGACTTACCCGACCAAGAAAAAGAGGAGAAGACTCGGGAATGCTGGTCTTAGGAGTCAAGGTAAGGCTTTAGCAAGAATTAAAGACTCTTTTGCGAGAAAAGCTTACTAAAAGTGTATCCTTACTTTCAATATTTTAATTCGGATTAGTAACTCTTATACTCTAGGTTATCCTATTCTAGAGTAAACATATTCTCTTATTCCAACTCTCTTTTCTCAAAAACATATTCCATCATTTACTACGATGAATGGGCAGAAGAACGGGTCTCCATAACCGAGAAGCAACGGCGATTCATGAACCGATTATACCCAGCTGGGGATCCCTAACCACACGACATATGTAGCACTTAAGCTTGCATATATCAACCCTCACTCGATTCGTCCAAAACGGATTTGGGTCCATCGCCACCCGAAGCACGCGTACTCCACCTCCCTACCCGTCCCTAATGACGGTTTGACCGGTAGGATGGGTACATGCTACTCCGTCATCTCTCCACTCCCAAAGGCGCGGGTTGTCCGTTTCCGATTTGGCACACCCCGAGATCGGGCTTACGGGGCATGTGGCGATTAGTTTCGTCGACCTGGGGTGGCGCCGATCGAGGCGTGCCATTGACTCAAGCGGCCTCAGGCGCAACTTGCGTTCAAAAAGTCCCTAACTTAACAATCCAAACAACGGGACGGTCCTTACATCGACCAACACGGGACAAGCACGGCTAGGTATCCCGCCGGCTTTCAACCTACGTCCCGTCCGATCTCAAATTCATCACTACATCTCTTTCTTTTAAAACAAGTACCACCTTCTCAAATAAAACATTTTGATGAAAAAAGCTTAACTAATTAAGCGGGGCTAAGCATCACTAAGCATTTTCGAATGAAACAGGGGTTATCAAGGATGGTATTGAAATAACAAGGATGATAATGCAGCAATTAGGTTATCACTCAACTCCTAATTACTTAATGCAACATAGCATAGACATAAGTTATATAAAGCTTTTAAAACATCAAGGAAGGGTTTAATGAAACTTAGGGCTTGCCTTTCGTTGAGGAATAAGCTAGTTCTTGAAAACTTCAGAGAAATCGAACCCGCTTGCTTGGATAAAGAACCTCCTCGAGAGACTGGCTCGAGACTTGACACTCTCGATCTCGTTCACACTACGAAATAATGTATGCCTCAACATGATGCCATATATTTAAATATGATGCTTGCGAGGTGCATGAAATGATAACAACTTGAGTACAACTTTCCTTCACGATAAAAGTTGCAACCCAACAAAACCAACTTGTTGAACTACTCTACAAGATATCATCACACCATTGCCTAAGGAGTTCTCAAGGACCACTTAATTGTGATATGATCCAAGTTTCACAAAACAACCCAAAAGTCACACAAAAACCTAATTTATTTGACACTAAACAACTTATAACTCACATGAAATAATAGAGCATAGAATATAAAATAATTTAAACTTGTCAAAACGACTCCAAACTTTTATACAAATAGAACACATCATAAAAACAGTACCAAATAAATTTTTATGATTTTTTGGATAAATATTTTATTTTCTAAAAATCATGGAAGATGCCTTTTTCAATTAAAATTTGTAATTTTAAAACATGCAAGAACTACTCAAAATCTAAGTTTCAAATTTTCATGGATTCATATACTCATAAGAAGCTTCTACAAAACTTTTCGAATTTAGGAGCTATTTTCAAATTTCTATGAATTTTGAAAGAATCAAGACTATTCAAAAGTAAAAGAAATTGATAAATCAAATTTTAAAACAAAAAATGAGACTCTCGGGCGATTCCGCCCCGTTATCCCGTCTTGACCCAACCGTGTGGCCCGACTGCTGCTGATGCTGATGGGAAGCTGGAAACCGCCGCCAGCGGCGGGGCGGCGGGCGCGGCGTTTGGAAAGAGCTTCGCCGGCGATTTGGGCCTCCGGCGGCGCGTTTGGCTCGTGATCCCCTCGACCTCGCGGACCTCATGGCACCCGGCAGAGACCTGGGGCACGGCGGGTGACCCTACAAGCGGCCATGGCGGCCTGGCGGCCTTGGCGGGCGGGACGACAGCTGGCCGGGAGAAAACTCCCGTCGGCGGCGAGACCGCCCAGGCGACTCGGCACCATCGGGCGGGCAGAGCCCTCGCTTAATTTGAGCCTCGCCGACCCCCAGCGCGGACCTGCGCCGGCTGCCGGCCCGGAGCGGCAAGTAAAAACTCATGGGCGGCCGGCGTTAGGTGGCTACGACGGCTATGACCAGCGGACCGGGCGCGGGTGCGGGGCGGGGGCTCGCCCACCGGTTTGCGATGCGCGCGGCCCGGTTTGGGCGGAGGCGAGGGCGGAGGAGGTGGTCGGCGGCGGTGTCGGCGGCGGCGGTGCTCCCGGTGACAACGGCGGCGTTGGCGTGTCACGTGGGGCAAACACAAACGGCCGGCGCATCGTGACCCACGATCTCAAGGCGCCGCTAGAGTTCTAGATGGTTTTGCACGAGGCTCACGAGGCGACGGCGGCGGCAGATGGTGGTGCGGCGGCGGGGCGCTGCCGACGTGGAAAACGCGGACGCGGCGGGCGAACCGGTCGGCGAACCACGGCGAGTTGGCTCAAGCGGCGGCGCAACAAAGTTGGGCGAACACGATGGCAAAGTTAAAGGAAGGATTGGAGCTTGAGGGCGGCGGCAAAAGGAAGGGGCGGAGGAAGGTTTCGGCGGTGGATGGAGGGAAAGAAAAGTCGACGGCGGCGTCGGCAAGCGTTTTATAGGGCAAGGGATAGATGGACGGGTGGCCGCGGCGTTGCGGCCGGCCCGGCTAGCTGGCCAGTGACGTCGGCGAGGGCAGCGAAGGCGCAAACGACACGGCGGCGCGGCGACGGCCGGCCGTATGGAGGAAGACGGGGGGTTTCCACTGTACCAGCTGCTCTCTCAACCCTAGTTTTTCTGAATTTCATCAAATTCTCCTCAAATTTGAACTGAACTTGAAAAACTCCAAAAAGTGACTTAGGCTAAATTTTTCAAGATCTACAATTTTCATAATTGGAAGATTTTCAAAATCAGCCTCTAAATATGACTTTTTTGAAATGCAGTTCAAAATTTTGAAATTTGAATTCAAAATTACTTTTAAAATCATGTAACAACTTGAAAAACTTTGTACATGACTTTTGCTCATCTCCACAAGATCTACAAACTAACTTTTAAAACTTTTTGCAAATTTTGCTTAGATTTTTGAAATATGGTTTTTAAATCAAAAGGGGACAAAACCCTAATTTTGGTATTTTCAAAATTACTCTAAATTTTTGAACTAAACTCTAAAAACTCAAAATACCATCTTTGTTCAACTTTGAAAACTCTACAAAATTGCTTTAATAACCATACCCAAATTCTTTATAAATTTTGAATAAAAAAGAAAAGGGGGTAAAAAAGAAAGAATGGAATTTAGGGTTTTCAGGAGTTCAATTCAAATTTGAATTTGATCCAATTTCAGATTCCCAACCTATACTATCAACCATCATCCAACATCACACTTAGGATCAAAAACATAAATTAAAAATTAAATCACTCTAAAGTTTCTTAAGCACAAACATTCTCTAAAATATAAACTCATTTTTAATTTCAATGCATTTCAAATTTTCTAATTATGCATGCTTTATGATAAACATGATGACATGGCAAGATTTTAGTTGAGTAACACCGGGGGTGTTACATCGATCAGCGCTTATCCGGTCGGCGTCCGGTCGTGATCGGATGCTTCCGGTACAAGTGCGTCCGATCACCCGTCGAGCATCGGCGGTGAAACAACCTTATCGGAATTTTGATCGGACGCGGTGACCGGTGCGCCCGGTCGGTTTCCACGATGCTTCGATCCGCTGCGTCATCCGCATGAAGCTGCGAAAAACCGTCGTTCGTCGTCGTTCCTTCGCCTTTTGCTCCAAACCAACTTCCGTCACTTGATTCTTGTTTGCACGTCGAAGAACACCCCGACACCATGTGTTAGCATTTTGAAAATATTTTCCATCAAGTACGGAGTTAGCTCTCTAGGTTAGAATGTATGCAAATGATTTTAAACCTAGAGGCACATGAGGACCGAAATGCGATAGTTTTCCCCCCTCTTTTATGTCACGGCTTATCGATCCTATAATCACTACACCCTCTATGGTGTCTTGAGTGTAAAAACAAAATGGCCCTATGATATACCTTTGTCTTGAGCCCATTTTGATCCTCGAGGCTCAGCCAAACCGCGCACTTTATCATCAACCTGGATCACCTCGACCCATCACCCATGACCACCATGCACCGTCCTTGGCTTGACCAATCTCCAACTAAAAATAACACTTAGCATAGAGAGATTAGTCCTAAGGATGTCATCAATTAGCCAAAACCAATCTAGAGATCTTCATCTACATTGTAGTGTCTGGGATGGTATTTCATATTCATGGCGAAGTGTTCTTCATGGACTAGATCTTTTTAAGGGAGGGTATTATATGGAGAATTGGTGGAGGGAATTCAGGTTAATATATGGTACGATCCATGGTTACCAGGAGTACGGGGAGACCAATCACGCCAAAGGGCCGTTCCACTTTGTTAACAAAAGTTTGGATCTCATTGATCCAATTTTCGGTACATGGGATGAGCGACTAGTGATGGATACATTTTGGCGGGAGGACGTAAAATTATTCTTGCAATTCCAAGCGATCTAAATATGGAGGATTCACCGACTTGGCACTATGATTCAAAGGGACTATTTTTTCGTGAAATGCATATAAATTAATTTGTGCAAATCGGGGATAACAAATTAAAACAAAGATGCATCATCGCCGGGTATCATACAGCGTCTGACAAAGGAATTTCAATTGGCATCGTGTCTGGCGGCTAAAACTTCCTAATAAAGGTTAAAATGTGTGTATGGAGGTTAACTCACAAAGTCACCATGCGCCCGTAATCTAGCAAGAAGAGGAATTAAATTGGATGCTTTGTGCCCACTATGTTGTCGTTTGATGAAGATTGTGGCCATCTTTTTCAAATGCAAATGTGTAAAGGAGTGATGGCAAGCTTTGGAGTCCTGAACATGTCGAAGTTATGCTTGAAGGTCATGTAAATACGGTGAAGAAACCGTTAGCCTTGATTCTTGACATGGAAATGAAGGTGCAGGGAAAATTCTAATCTTTATGTGGAAGTGGTGGTCAGCGAGGAATAAAATAAATGAAGGAAGACTAATGGCTACCGTGTCGGAAATTTGTAGTTACGTGTTCTATCATTTGATGGAATGTGAGAAGATTCGAAAAAGCAGACCCTTCCTGTCAAGTCGAGCTTCGGCTCAAATGGAAACCACCACCAACTGGATTTTACAAGGTTAATTTTGATGCATCTTTTCATTTAAATTCGGGTATGGGTGGTTGGGGAATGGTTGTGAGAAATGCAAAAAGGAGAGGTTCTGGAGGTGGGTATGGGGCGCCAGAACAACTATCTTCTCCTCTTCATGCTGAAACTTTGGCGTGGCGGTGTTTGGAACGCGTTTGCATATTGGGGTATGTCTCGTGTCTTTGTTGGAGGCAATTCCACAACTCTAAATGAAGCCATGTCTTCTCCAAATTGGGATAGAAGTCAACTTGGTGTGTTATTTAAGCAAATTGAGAGATTTGATGCTTTTGAGTTTGAAATTTGTAAAGTCTCGATTTGCGGTGAGAGGATGTAAACAAGGTAGCGTATTGTTTAGCTACCTTTGGTGCTAGATCAGATGTTGAAAATTTCCACATATTTCTTGATCATGCACCAGATTTTGTAAAAGAACTTGTCTCTGGGTGATATGCCCGAGCAGTTTAATGGAAGCGCGCTTGTTTCGAAGTTTCAAAAAAAAAAAAAAAAAACTGGGGGAGAGATGGCGGGTTTCACCGGAGCCCGTGAGAACTCCTAGTGGGGGTTCCCTTTACGGGGGGTTATAGATAAGAGAGTACTACATATTTTCTCATAAAAAAAGTTTTGCCAATTTCTAAGTGCCGAACAACTGCTATAGTGAATGAAACTTCTATTGAGCTTGCTAAGTCTGAAGTCTTGATACTAAGCTGTTGGCTTAAACTGTTTTCAGAACATTTCTAGATACAGGAATGGAGTCTATGCACTATTATCATAAGTTAGTTGTATACATTGATTTTTGAAAATTCAAATTCTATGTGCAGGGTTTGGGCACATAACTAAAAACTTAATGGGCCAGTTTCTATTTGGTTGTGCTCTGAGCCTATGACAGTTTTGATCCTTGTCTTGTTTCGCATTTCTCTTCACAATGTTTTGTTTCTAAAGCTGTTCATGATTCTTTGTAGAAGTATCCAAAGCTTCTCTCATTAATAAAATAGGTTTTCCGTACATTCTTTGGAAAAAAAAACATCCAGAGCTTCAACATGTATGATTTAATACACACTCACGCTGCTTATCCTGTTTGCTAAAAATTTGGAAGTTAAACTCGAGGTCAACTTTGTATGGTCTTCTTCTTCTTCTATAATGCTTTTTGTTGATCTATTGCTGTCATATTTTCAGATTTTTTTATGTTTGTTATTTTCTACTAATTAGTTGCTTTATATTTCTTGATTGACAACTAATTGCAATGTCTTTGTGGCAAGACCTCCACTTAGGACAGGAGTCGTCCTGTAGCTTAGTGTTGCGTCACTTCTTTATATCTGAATGTTGTCATATGAACTTCATACTATTTCCTATTGTTGTGCTTAGCCCTGGGCTACTTTTTGGTGAACCCAGGCTACCAAATTTTAACATTACTAATGCCACGAAAATAGCTCCCCATTTCAGGAAGCTAAATAAATTGTGCAAACTGACTTGTCCTGTTGTACAAGATGATTAATCTTAGGTTACTGGGTATAGGAAAACATGGCCGGATCTTCGTTGTAGCCCTGTTTCTGCAATGTATGCATTATGCTGTTCTATGTGCTAGTGGATAACATTTTTTAGGCACTACTACAAACAACCACA
Organism: Hyparrhenia diplandra; assembly: GCA_015847255.1. Taxonomy (NCBI): domain Eukaryota; kingdom Viridiplantae; phylum Streptophyta; class Magnoliopsida; order Poales; family Poaceae; genus Hyparrhenia; species Hyparrhenia diplandra. The sequence continues at coordinate 7,357 of JADLZK010011641.1, forward strand.
TTAGGGGCGGCTAAAGATGCTCAATAGGGGTGGCTCCTCCAAAGCCCCTAATAAAACACCCCTGAATCGTGATTTCGCATTTTCAAAATTCAAAAAAATAATAAAGATTTTTTTTAATCGGGTAGGACCCCACCGCCAGCCACTCACATCCCTACACATGGTGATTTTTCGGGGCTTTTGATTTTCAAAATTCAAAAAGAAATAACAAAAGATTTTTTTTAATCGGGGTAGGACCCACCGGCCCCGACCACTCACATCCCCTACACATGGTGATTTTTTCAGGCTTTTTGCAAATGTTGCGCCGCCAAGATTCGAACGCGACCTCGAGGCTCGCGTGAGCCTCCCCTCCATCAGCGCTACACTTGTATGTGTCCATATCCCATTCTCAACGTCCTCATATATTATACAAATCCGAGTGTAAATTGACTATTTGAGACCCTAAAGCGGTTCGAACTAAAAAGTGGTTAACTACAAAGTTTCATAACTTTTCAAGATCTACATTTCATATTTAGGAAGTTTTTTCCGTCGAGGTCGTTCTGAAAATTTGAATTTCAAATTTGAGACATTTGAACACGCTTTTTGCATGACTAGATGATTTCGAGAACTAAAAAGTGGTCAACTACAAAAGTTTCATAACTTTTCGAGATCTACATTTCATATTTAGGAAGTTTTTCCGTCGAGAGGTCGTTTATTTAAATTTGAATTTCAAATTTGAGACATTTGAACACAACTTTTGCATGACTAGATGATTTCGAACTAAAAAAAGTGGTCAACTACAAAGTTTTATAACTTTTCGAGATCTACATTTCATATTTAGGAAGTTTTTCCATCCGAAGTCGCGTTTGAAATTTTAATTTTTAGTCTTTCATTTTTAAAATTGGAACTATTTGTAGGGGCGGCTCTATATTGAAATTGCCCCTATTGTGGGACACGATAGGGGCGGACTAGTGATTGAACCGCCCACGATAACGATAGGGGCGGCTGGTACACGAGCCGCCCCTAATGTCGTCGATAGGGGCGGTTTGTCAGCGGCGGGGATTTTTAGATACATTAGGGGCGGCTCAAAGTATGAGGCCACCCCTAAGCAAAAAAGCAGACACCCTCTTAGTGGCCTTTTGTAGTAGTGGGGAATAGTATTGGGTGTTGTTTTTATGTTTTATTTTCACTTTTCCATGATCTATAGTATCCTCTGTTTATGGTTAGGCTGACTGCAATCGATCGGTCCTTCAATGTGCAAAATGTTTTGTAAGATTGCATAATGATTTTTGCTGATGTTTTTATGCTTTAGCTATTAGGGGCAGATTGACTGGACATATGAGTGGAGTTTGGTTCACACATATTTCATCAGGGCAGTTGTGATGCTCCTGCTTTGTCCCACTTTCATTTTCATGTTTGTATCCAGTAATTCGTAATTACTTATATCTGTTTCTGTGAGATTTATGGTCATGGGCAGCATGAATATGTTGAATCTTGGTGCAACAAGATGAGTTTTAGAATTTGAATCCATGGATGCAGGATTGACATTTTGTGAGGAATTCCCTGGTCCATTTCTGCATATCCAGTGTAGTCCTTGTGGCTCTCTTGTCAAGTGGACCTACAACTTGAAGTATTTCATGTGTATTCTTCGAGTGTCACCTACTTCCTGGTGGAAGAGGCGGCGTCCTAATTCGCTCACGTCGCAAATGCTTGATCCACCCCCCCAACGATTTGGACTTTGTTGGACTTGAGGGCAACTAGAATTTTCGGAATTTTTGGACTTGTTGAACTCGAGGGCTAAAATAATCATATTTCCTTGTCAATTGACTAAAAAATTTAAGAAACTTTCAATCACATGATTTATACTAGTATTATTATTATTTTTTTTTCTAGTATTATGTACTATGTAGGTAGAGACAAAAACATTCAGTTAACATATAGATTAGAGAAAAAAAAAATGTAGACCATTTGATTTCAATCTAGAAATGTCGGATGTCAATTGAAAGTTTCTCAAAATTGAAAATTAGCAAAGTTCCAAAATAACTAATTATTTTGGTGATTTCAAATGCTAGGTTTGAATTCGTGGTGTCAAGCTATTTTCTAAACTGATCTAAGTCCTTTCTACCTACCATTGTAGGAACAAAGTCTAGGCTTCATTCTTACCTGAAACAAATAGTATATTGGTCGGTCTGGTTGCACAGTGATATATATTTCTGTATGCTTGTTGTGTTTCTAGTATTTTATCCACAACGTTCCTAATCCTGGTCCATAGTCCATGATTTAAATTGCCGTGTTTATTCATTCTGCTAGGCAAAAACCCCTATTCAGACACGTTTGTATGGTCTGATATATGTCACTCTTGATTAGTACTTTGCTAGTTCACTCTTTGATTCAGACACTTGTGTCTGGGCATGATGTATGCTTCACTCTTGATTTATGTCACATTTGCTAGTTCAGTTATTCTCCATGATCATTATAAACTGTATGGTGTTACTAGCTATTAGCACGTGAAATTGTTTTGACTACTGGCGATGAAAGTCTTTTGCTTCCATCGATTATTATGCCTGAATGCTGAATGATAATTGAACTCCATAGAAAAACAACATTAAGAATCTGATCTAACTTTGGCTAAGCTTTGTGTAAGATGAGCAATACGTCTGTGAAATGATATTGCGAATAAACTCCATTTAGTACTCATGCATGCAAGATTCTTTTTTGAAAAAAATCGAAAAGAGAATCTAAACATGGAATTAAATTATTAAATATTTTTGAGAAAAATTAAATGAGCGAAGAACTGTGTGATAGGCCGCCCTCGAAGAAACAACTTGGGACATTTGGCCCAGCTACACAAGCCGACAAGGAACCGAAACCCTAGCCCTCCAATCATTCACAGGACTCCCTCCACTCCGCTCCATTCCCCATTCCCACACACCCAAAGCCCTTCCTTGACGCTGCTCCCTCAATTCGCCTCCGGCGTCCTTGGACTAGGCAAGGCGGCGGCCAACCTTTGGCGCCACCATGGAGGACCTAGCCGGCGGGTCTTGATCGGTCCCAGTTCAAGAAGATGGACTTAACATGCTTGCAGGTGACGGTGGGCGTCATCAAGGCCCTCCCGGGCCGACCATCTCCACCGCCGCACCCGCCGCGCCGCCTCATGGCCCCTAACGACGGCATGGATCGCATCGCGGCACTGGCGTGATCCTCCCGCAACATCGTCTCCGCCTCCCGCCAAGGGCGCCGTGCACCACCGCGCCGCGGCCACGGGTGTGCCGCGGCTTCGCGTTGGCGGCCGCTTCGCCCTCGTCACGCGCGCACCTCCTCCGACAAGAGCGTCGGGCGCCGCCGCGAGCCCACCTCGGCCCGAGTTCTTGGCGGGCACAGATTCCTTCGCCGCCCCTGTTCCAGCATCCCGGATGCCATGGGCTCCTCGCGACCGAGGTCTCCCACGGCCCGCCGGCGCCGGGCCCCCGCCGGGTGCGCTCTACCTCGCGGCAACAACATGATGTATCACCGGACAAGTTAGGCGCTACGGATCAAACTTCGCCGCCAAGGGGCGTCAAGCAACTTCGTGTTTGTGAACCTCGCATCCAAGTGCGAGGACAAGCGCCCCATCCCCGCGACATCTTCAAGTGCACCGCCCTCACCAACCTCTACATCGGCTTTGGTGGTTCCGGAGACCGCCGACCTCCAGCGCACTGGCCGCGGCTCCCTACCTCGGGGAGCTTGGCCTGCAACATCCACATGAAGGACGAGCATCTCACCTTCGTCTTTGGGCCAATGCCCAGATCCCGAGAAGCTCATGATCGCCCGAGCCGGTGGCAGTGTGTTAACAACTCACTATCGGGTACCTCGATTGGACAGCGGATGGATACAAGACCTCGGGAAGGGAGGCCGAATCGGCAAGCGGGGAAGATGCTAGAAGGTTCTAGAAGACTCTAGAAGATCGCGGGTATAGGAGGGAAGACTTGAGGAGGAAGAAGAGCAAAGAGAATGGGGAAGAGGATTTTACGTTTTACGAGATAATTGATCGATCCCCTCCTCCGGCCAGGTTGGCCTTTAAGTATCGCCCCTACTTGCATGCCCGGCTGGCCCCACACAGCAGCCCCTCCATGTACATATATCGACATTCCCGCTTCTTAAAATTCGGCTTGCCCCAAGCCGATGGGAAGTTTAGGACCACCAGGGTTCCAAGGGGGGAAAATGAGACTCTTCTTACGAATAGGTCGAGCTGAAGCAATCAAGGTTGCCCTGCACTTCCTTGTTGGTATTCCGTGCGGCGATCCTTGCACTTGGTACATGTTGCAACTTGCAAGTTGCAATCACGGCCACTTCTAGCAAGAAACACCGATAATTGCCACACACTTCCGCTGCACTTTTCGTTGTTTAATCGGCGCACAACACATATCTTGATATCGGAATTGCAAACCAACGGGATTCCAAGGCACTTAGATGACTCCTTCATCAGAGGCGTAGTTCTGAACAATCTCATCTGCAATTAGTCCGCCAAGCGTAATCAAACTCTGTAAGCCTGCGAGTAAATGTGCCATAGAAAATTTTGTGTCGGACAAGTAAAGGATGGCCAAGGTGCAGGTGCGAGTTGAACACCATCACTCAACATCTCAAGCTGATGAGGTGTGGTGGCCATGAAGGCCTGTACTGCACAACAGTCCAGCCTAAATAGAACCATGACCGGAGACCGACATAGAGTGGACTAGAATTCACCAGCTTAGTGTTGCAATCCAACCAAAGGGGTGGCCATTGTGGTTTGTGAACTGCAAGTAGTAGCTCTAGCACCACTGGACTAGGACCGATCATCTCCACAAATATCTTATGGCCATTGTAGATGTTGATAGCACCAAGGAACAACAGAGAACTCATGCCGACTGTCAACTTGCAGGCACGTCCAAAGCTCTCCAATGCTTGAGCACCCATGGCAAAAGTTGGTGCTGGGCTGAACCGCTGCACATCCTGCTCTCGGTGGAAATGAGGCCATGTAGGCGGCCTGGGATGCTCCTCCGGTTGCCATTGCAGTTGGACAACAAGGAAACTTGCAACGAGCATAATAGAGCAACTGGAACTGAACTTGTATGGCCTCTCGAAGCACATGAGCTGCCCAACTCCGAGCTCCAACCATAATGAGTTTCTATCAATCCAGCCTTGAGTTGTAGGCAAGCTCCAGCATCTTCCTCGGACAAGCTGATCTGAACTGAAACATATTGCAAAACTAGCAGGCTCCCAAAGGCGACCACAGAACTGAACTGAGTCTCGCAGATTTGTAAATATGGGATTTGTATTGCTACTGCATCCATGATGATTATTCTGCTTTTGCCCTTTAATTAGCTCACTAGCTAGCAACAGAACTGGCACATTTATATCACTGTCCATATGGACACATCCTTTCAGAACTACACAACAGCATAGATCGGCAATGAACAATCCATCTGGGAAGCAAGCTCTAGTGACACCAAGATGTGTTGGCTCCCAGCAATCAGCACACTGCCAATTCACCTTGAACTTGAGTAATTCTAGCAACAGCAGCACAACAGCGGTCGCACAACAGAGAAGAACTGTAATGGCTTCACCATATAATATTAGAAATGCCATCACCGTGTCAGCAAACCACTTTGGGCACCATTAAGCTATCCTTATGCCAAGCAAGGCTAAAATTACCACCACGTTGTTGTTGCATTTCTTCCTGAATGAGAACAGGGAGACTCAACTGTACTATCACCATCCTGGGTTTCCAACTTTCCACAATTTCAGCATGCATGGTTCTGAGATATTGATGAGCTGAGGGTGGCCATGGTTGGTGTTGATTGACTCCCATGGACATATGACTCAGCAGCTCCAAGCCAATACAGATGTTGCAGAGGAGGTCGGCATGCAGGGACAATACCTCAAACAGATGGCGTGCACCCGGGCTGGCGTGCTCCTTGCTGACCTGCGCCGTCGGTAGTATGTCGATGAAGAGCAGCCTAGCGTGGAAGGGGACCAGCTCGATGGAGTCCGACGCGAGCTCGACGACGTGCTGGGCCGCTAGGAGCGTGGCCTGCTGGTGTCGCGCGGGGGGCGTTGGCGTCGTCGAGGTCCGCAGGGTGGCGCTCTGCATGTTCGTCTTCAGCTTGTTGTGGTGACTGCGGACGCCCGTGTGCACCTTCCTCTCGTGCGTGCGCAGCGCGACGCAGCTGGTGGCGGAGACGAAAATGAGCACGTCTCGGTCGGAGTCGAGTACGAAGGGCACCATTCCCGTGGCGGAGACGACGGAGACGAGCACGCCCAGGTCGAGCTCGTGCGCCTCCGGTGTCTGCGGCGTACACTTGCACAAAACTTCTCCTCCGGGGCGCACTCGACACGGTTTCCACCCGAGTGTCGAACACCTCGTGGGCGGCGTTGGAGGCGTCCCATGGTAAACTAGCTGCTGGTCGGTGCGCACCAGCGACACGAACGGAGCAGCGCGCCAGAGAGGCCTCCAGCGACGGGAGAGCACCGCCATGCGCGCGGCGTCCTTGACGGGGAGACGGGAGACGATGTTGCGGAGGAGCGCGTCGGGAAGAAGGCTGAGGCGGTCGTTGTTGCGGTCGTCGGTGGAGGAAGGGGCGTCGTGAAGCCTGATGTGGCGCCTTCCGCGCGGGTCCGACTTCCCGAGGAAGACGCGCATCCGTAGACGAGGACGGCGGCGGCGGAGGCGGCCTCGCCGGGCTCCCGGAGGACGAGGTCGGAGCTGCACGCGGGCTCGGAGTCGCGGACGCTGGCGTCGGACTCGAACCAGGGACCATGGAGGCTGTCCGCGTCGACGCGGACTAGCTCGCCGCAGTCGGCTGAACCGGCGCCGACGCAGAAGAGGGTCGCCGCATCGGACGCGAAACAGAGGAGGACCATCGTGTCCACATCCACCTCCTCCAGCTTCTCGCGCTCCTGAATCCGAAGCAGGTACTCGTCGGGAAGAGACTCCTCGAACATGGTGGTGGAGGCGAACTCGGAAACCGCCGCATCGACGGGAAGGGTGACGGAGTCGGTGGTGGTGGCGTCGAGCACGGGGGCGAGCTTGTGGCCGTCGTCGGGCAGCGCGATGGCGACCTTCTCGACGGCGTCGAGCGGCGCGTCGGGGTCGGTGGAGGCGACGTGCGCGTCCACACGGAGTCGAAGGCGACCTTCTGGACAACGTCGAGCGGCGAGTTGGGGTCGGTGGAGGCGACGTGCGCGTCCAGCTTGCGCATCAATCTGTCGAAGCGGGCGTCCATCGCGTCGAAGTGCTTGTTCATCTCATCGAGGAAGATCTTTATCTCGGGGTCCATGGTGATTGCTCGTCCGAGGAACGGTGGCTCTGAATACCACACTTGTTAACAACTCACTATCAGGTACCTCGATTGGAAACAGATGGATACAAGACCTCAGGGGAAGGGAGGCCGGAATCAGCAAGCAGGAAGATGCTAGAAGGTTCTAGAAGACTCTAGAAGATCTGGGTACAGGGAGGGAAGACTTGAGGAGGAAGAAGAACAGTAGAATGGGGAAGAGGATTTCTGTTTCTGAATAATTGATCGATCCCCTCTCCTCCTGACCGGTTGGCCTTTTAAGTATCGCCCCTACTTGCATGACAGTCTGGCCCCACCTGGCAGCCCCTCCATGTACATATCCTGATACAGTGTGCCTCCGCATCCACAGCTGCAGCCTACGATTCGTTCAGCTGTGCATGGGTTTCGTGCTAGAAATCAATGTGGCCAACGCTTCACGCCTGGAGAGGCTCTTGCTGTGGGAAGCTTGGGGTTGGAATGAGAATGACAATGACCGTGATCTCGTTCTCCCCAACATGTCGTCCAGAGTCAAGATCGGCCATGCACCCAAGCTGCGCTGCCTGGGATTCCTGGTGCCTGGAATGCACCAACTTGAGATTGGTAACACAGTCATCATGGTATACTAATTTCTTCTTTCATGAACCTTCTTTCAATCCGAATCAGCATGTATCCCAAGTTCCAACCTTTGTAGTAGTATTAAACCGCACAATGCGTCATTGCAGGTTAACACTAAGGCAAGTCCAAAACACAACTGTCCCAAGCGTTCAGATGCTGGGAGTTCAAGTGAAACTTGGGACCTACATTGAAGCCAGGATGCTGCCTAGTTTCCTCAGATGCTTTCCTAACATCGAGACGCTCTATGTCCAGGTAAAATTTGACCTGACCGCTCATGTTTGTACTGCACCAGATGAGCTGCTACTCATGATTCGTCATATATCTCCTCTAATTGATTTCATTTGCAGTCTGAGAACGATGACATCAAATTCTGGGGACCTAAAACTAGTGGCACAAGCAAAGTCATCAACCTCAAGTTCTGGAAGGATGCTGGTCCTATTGAATGCCTCCAGAGGCACATCAAGAAGCTCGTTCTCCGTGAGTTCCGGGGGAGGAAAAGTGAGCTTGACTTCCTCAAGTTCATCGCCGAGAATGCTCAAGTTCTGGAGGAGATGGTGATTGTGATGACCCATGGACATTTGCCGTCAGATAATTTGGGTGCCAAGCTGAGGATTTTTCATGGCTTCTGCAAAATGGGCTAATGGATGCTGTAAGATGATGGTCGCCAAGAGTCCATTTCCGTCAGAAGGTACAGCCTGGTGCCACCTACGAGGATTTAATTCTTCTATCGAGGATCCTTTTGATGTCTCAGGATGTCTCGGAGACAAATGTGGTGCCCATTAGTTTTCTGTTTAAACATCTACAACGTACTGCCTTAGATTGTTGGTGATGTGTTTTCTTCTGTCTGAGATTTGGGAAGAATTCTTCTTTCTAGCTTGTGTTACTTATAAGTACCCAAGTTATTTAGCACAATCATTTCTCTTGCAGAAGGCTGTTGTTAGTTAATTAGACATGTTGTTTCCCGGATTCAGTTCACATTGCATGAGATTGTCTTAACGTATGGCTGAATATTGATGGGAAAAGTTTTATCCATTGCCTGCTATCTAAAAATATTCCTCAAGAATTGCTCCTTTTGGCATCATGCTTCATTTTTTGCGAATTCTCTATGTTGCATGGTTGATTATTTACATAGTTGCACCAAATTACCTCCTTAGCTATTTATGGTGTTTCTAAATTTTATTTTGCCTATCCATTTTACCATGCACTTCTGGAATATGGGGATAAGTTTACTGTTGATTGTTGCTTCAATCTGGTGACACTTATCTCTACATAATTACATTTATGATAGGGACATAAATCTAGGTTCCATTCTTACCTTAAACAAATATATATCTTGGTTAGTCTGATTCCACCATGTGCTCGGAGCAAATTTTTTTAAAGGCACCATTAAGTCCAATTTATCACTATGCCACATGGTCTGCACTGTCTAAAGATGAAATTTGTATCTTTCACAATGGTACTTCAGCAACTCAGGCAAACTAATGCTAAAATAAACAGTTCTTTTTTTGTGATTTAAAATTCTAGGTTTGAATTCTTGGTGCCAACCTATTCTAAACTGAATTAAGGTCCTTTACACCTAGAAGAATGGACCTTAGATGTGCCATTGCCAATTCATTAGTTAGCTGCTACAGCTTGCTTGATTTCTTACAGAAAATCGTATGTGCAGGAGATTGGGGCACATACAAACAATTTAGAGAGCAATAATTCTTTTCTGTTATTTCATAACCCATGACAGTGATATACTGATATACATCTATGTGCTTGCTGTGTTTCTGGATATTGTCCACAACGTAATGTTCACATGCAAGAACTGTCCATTCATTTTGCTGAATAAAAAGAACTGACTTGACTGATTTGTATGGTCTAATTGTGTAATTTCACTGTTGATTTATGTTGCATTCCTTGTTCAGATATTAGCCTGATTGTTCAGATATTAGCATGCTAAATATACTTTTAACCATTGAGGACAGCAGGCTGTTTGTTGCTTGCATCATTATTATGCTTATGTCGGAATGACAATTAATTGAACTTCATGAGAAAACAATAGAAGGAATCTGATTTCCTCTGGCTAAGCTTTGGTTAAACATTTTTGTGTAAGATGTGTGCCTAGCTTTGACTGCTATTAGTGTAGTGCACATATATTTGGTAGCAGCAATGATGTGGTATTGTGCTTGGCTGCCTACGTGCTGCAGTATCACGAATCAGTGCTGCTTCTTCTGAATGAAATGTTGTTTTGCGATATGTGATGAATGTCGGTTGCTCTTGAATCTTTGCACTGCGATATGCAGATATACTAGTGCAGCACAATATACTTCACTATTGGATTCAATTTAAATATGCAGCTTCTTGTCCTTGTTATAGCACACCCGGTTTTGGTCAGTGGTGATTTAATTTAGGGAAGATTTCTGCATTGGGTAACTGGATTGCCAAGCTAGAGCTCTAGCTGCCCCTCGTTTTGAAATTTGCATGATTGTCGTAACCTGTAAATTTTATTCCCTGCTCCGGAGTGCTCAAGTTCGAGTTTTCAGTAACAAATAACTTGTTGCATTTCCCATCAGACTATGCGAGCAAAACGAAGTATGCTGGTGGAGGGATGACTATTTTGAAACGCAGGAGGGAAATGCGTTGATAACTGTGAAGCCGTGAGTGTCCGCTAAGTTATCAGAATTTTCAGTGCAACTGAAAACACCCGAAGTGGTACCAACGCCACAGGCTCTCGCCGAGGTTCCTTTTTCCTCTGAAAAAAATGAAGTCTTTGTACTAGCTGTTGTAAAACACACGGACTGTCCCAGAAGGAAAGGAGAAGGAGGAATCCTAATCCTGGTCCGTTCGTCAGATGTGAGCTACCGAAACTCTACTTAGGTCTTGGCAAGACTATATATATGTGGGAGGCTACATGTTTGTAATCACCAATATTTAGATGAATAAAGAATAGTCTCTCTATCTTGTGTCTACTTGTTCACTTATTTCATATACTACGTGATCATGAGAGACGGGAGGGAAGGTCCTAGCTGGCGGCAACATGTTTCATAACACGTTATCAAGACGACAAGCTCTTCGTCGACATCGCCGCTTGAAGTTGCCGCCGATCTTCAGCACCGGCGCTTCGTGCCGGCGTCCGCCGCAGCTTCGCCGGCGGCGTCAACATCTCCGACGTTGTTAGCCGGAACGGATGCGCTACCTCTACGCTACTAACACGCGCATCGAGCCGACTCATCGTCACGCGGCGGTCCCCACGGCCTAGCGAACCGTCCTATCGCGACGGTTCTTCGCTTCATCTCGAATTAAGAACAAAAGGTACGGAAAAGCACATCTCGCAAATGGTGTGTTTATCCTAGCCATTGAGATAGATTCTGTTGGTTTTTACGTGACATACATACATGCAGTATATAGGTTAGTACATGAAGTACGAACATACATGCATACATGAACAGTACATATGCTTGTACGATGGATCTAGTAGTCACCATGGTGCCATATAAATTATGATTAGAGGCTGATCCAGCGAGATCCATCCTCAACGTCTTTAAATTGCTTGCAGCAATACTAATTGGACTCGAAGATCAATAATAACAGCCACGACGTCTTATTCAAATTCGGATTGCATCCCGAGTCACGCATGAATTCAAATCCAAACCGTCTTGATATAATTGTTTTTTTCTTGTCACCATGGCCTACACGTTATTGTGCAAAAGCAGCCCGCATGACTGCAGCTAACTTATCTGACATCCCGCAGTGGTCCATGATTCACGATCCTCGGCTTGAAGCCATTGGCTTTGCCGCCAACCCTGCATGCTGCACACGGCTTGCAGGATGCTACGAATATGAATTTTTCGTATCATGTCCATCAAACTGTAGCAGCAGTAAACATAAGCAAGCATATGCGGTACGTGGGCGTTACGGATTCCGAAAATCTGTGTATATTTTTTAATAAGCAAGGCCTAGAAGAGCCGTGACGTCCCCTAATGTCACCATAACCTGTAGCCAACAGTTCTTCCGCCTGAATGTCGATCGCTTACGAATAAGCAAATAAGCCTTTAGTATATTTGTGTTTTCCAGAAGAAAAATCTTTTAGCATTCGAATACTTTTTTATATGATTGTCTTTTGTTTATATTATTTTTATGCTCTTTTGAATGCATGAATTTATATATCACACATCATGAATTATGTATGGGCTCTCTAGATCCTCGCATCTTTAGACTTATCACCACTAAGAGGCTCATATTTGTTTTTCCCTAGCATATGAATTTTTGGCTTGAATGAATGCTTGGTATAAATTCTTAAAATTTGCATATACCATAATCATGAATAATGCTAGGATGCTTCTAAGAATATTTTTAATAACCATCCACTATATTTTTGCACCTTGCTACTGTTTTACATGTAGTAAACTTATATGCACATGATCCAAGTTATATTAATATGCATGTCATAAAAAGAAGAAGAAATATCCTAGAGTTACTCGAATAGTAAATTATTTGTTATGGTCATTATTTAATCCATGTAGGATATTTTGCTACCATTGAAGTGTAGTAAACTCAAAGATAAATATTTCTTAATTACTCTCTGAAATGAGTATATGGCGATAGAAGTAACAAATACATTGTGGGACTTATTGCATGAGTAAAATCTCGATATTATGATTACGGAATATCTATTGTATTGAAAGTTTGAATTTTCAAGCTTGTATGTTTAACTTGTTGCTCTATAAAAATAGCTTGAAGCTTTTGTATTAAATGTCTCAAGACAAGATGGTAAATAGATTTTATCAATCTATATATTCTCAAGAAATGTCTCTTGTATATAGAATATCAAAAAGAGCAATATAATACATGAAGTATTGATTTTACCATTAGAAATTACTCATGGAAATTGAGTTGGAATTTTTAGACTGACTTTATGAACCGTGATATTATGGATTACAATAATTTTAAATATATGGCTTGCATATATGTTACACCCCTTGAAGGCTTGTGATGATATATCATAACTCTTGAATATAAAGCATGAAGCTACAAGCTTGTCAAGTATAGAAGTTAAGACATGCAAGAATGTATATTATTTGAAACATATAAAGTTTCTTTTGAAGAACTTAAATCATGTGCTTATATATTTATTATCTTTGAAAATCATATCCTGAAGTATTGATAGTAGTGATGGTGGTGTACTAAGTTTTAGTTCCCGCTTGAATTAAGTGGTTAATGGTTAATTTGTTAGCTTGAAGACTAATATGAAATATTTAATATTCTTAGTTGCAATTCTTGTTATTACTTGAAGTAATATGTACACACTTCTTATGGAATAAATTAGGTTTATATGTTAAACATATAAACAGTTGCCTATTGCCAATGAAATTAAATTTTGCATTAATTTTTTATCCACAATGAAGCCTTAGTTAACCATGAAGCTGTGAAGATCTCTTGTTTGGTTTTGGATAATTAGTGACACCTATAGGACTAATCTCTATGCTTAAGTGTGTATCTAGTTTGAGATGGTTCTATCCAAGTTGTGAAGCATGGTGGTCATGGTGGATGCGGTGATGATCCAAAAGTTGATCAAGCGCTTGAACTTGGAAAAGGAAAATAAAAATGGGCTCAAGGCAAAGGTATATTTGATAGGGCCATTTTATTTTTGCACTCAAGACATCTAGCGGATGTGAGTGATTTAGGTTTGATAACCGCACTTATAAAGAGGAGAAAATTATAATCTTTTACTCACCTAGTGCCACTAAATCGAAATTTCAAATTGCATGGGCATTTGGGTTAGTGACGCGTGGTGATTCGATGAGAAACTCTTTTGGAAAAGGTTTGAGAAAATGTCATCTAATTGTGCTCAAGAGTTTTTGACATAATTTGGATATGATGACATATTTCCTTTGGAGAAGAAATGGAAGAGCGATATATATGCATATATATATATATGACGTCCACATATGTGTGTGTATATATACATACTCTTGCACATGCTATATATATGTTTATATATGGCAGTGGCTACTTGCTTTGCTCACGTGAAACAGCTAACATGGTAGTCGTTGATTTGCTTTTGGCTAATCTTGGCATGGGGCCCACGACTATTGTTAATAAAGAGCAAGTGCATGTACTACACTGCTACTATGATTTGTTGACGTGAAATGGAACTTGCCGATCGCTGCTACTGGTTGCCGAACGCCGCTGCTGTTGCCGAATGAACTGCTGTTGCCGATCGCTGCTGCACGCTGCCGAATGAGCAACGCTGCCGAATGGGACAAGCTGCAGTTGCCGAATGAACATGCTGTTGCCGCGTGCGGTGCTGGCCAGCTGGGCCTGGTTTGGTGCTGCTGCTGCCCTACGAAGGCCAAGGCCCACTTGTCCGTTTTCTCAGCATCAGAAGGAAACCATCGAAGGGGCAGCTGGTCAGTTTTCCTCGTAAGAAAGTCGTTGCCGCAGCTGCTCTGTTCGGTCGAGTGCCAGAGAAAGGAAGCCGCCGCCGCCGCTCAGTTTTCTGCCCGTTGGAGAGCGATGGAGAGCTGCTGCTAGCCGTTGGAGAGGGTGCAGCCAGTAAAGATAAATACTTGCCCCTCCTCCTTCCTTTCTCGCTTGGCATTTCGAATTTCTACGAAAGCTTGTTCTTCCCCACTCCAAACCCTAGAATAAGAAAAAAAAGCTCCTCTCCTCTCCTCCCTCGATCTATTGATTTGAGCTGAAATTAATCGAAGTGAGATTGTGCTAGACATCGATTTGAGGGCTCCAAGAAGATTGCTTCCCTCTCCTCTCCACTTGATTTGGTGGATTTGAGTTCTTGAGAGGATTTGAGGGTAACCTAAGTGTGCATTGCATTTGTGATTCATTTCAAGTGGCACTAGGTGATTATTGCAATTGTGGTCATCTCTTTTACTCTTGGTGATTGCCGTCACCTAGACGGTTGGAGTTGGATTGATTGGTGAGGGATTTGGTGATTGTATCCGCCCCAATCAAGGTGATATTGAGGGTTTTTGAGCTTCGGTGGGACATCAAATTGCTACTTTAGTGGATTGTTCGTGTCATTGAGTTACTCTCTTGTGAGTGGTGTCTTGGAGAGCCCGAGGGGCCAACTAGCGAAAGTGCACCGCCTAGTCAAGAACCATCCAAGTGTGTGGGTGATTAATAACGGGATTAGCTTGCGGCAAGCAAGTGAACCTCGGGGATAAATCAATTGTGTCATCTCTTGTCTCCCGGTGATCTTAGATTGATTGATATTTATATTGTTGGAATCATTTATTTGGTGATTGAGTCATTACCTCTACACGACGGTATACCAAGCTTCTCACTCTTGCATTACTTTTGCTAGTTTACTTTGAGTAGAGAGCTAGCACTTGCTTTGTGTAGGTGTTCTTGCTAGCATAAGGACCATATTAGGATTGCTCATTAGCTAGAGTAGTGACATAGACTTTGTGTGGACTAGAGATCATAGATTTATTTAGTCTTGTCACTAGAAGGCTTGCTTGACCATTAGAGCTAGTGCAAACCGCTTTACGCCGTGTTTTATACTAACCGGTTTGTTAAGTTGAGCTTGTAGAAATTTTTTTAAAAGGCTATTCACCCCTCTAGCCATCTAGGACCTTACAAGTGGTATCAAAGTCGTGGTCACCATATTTGAAGGCTTAACAACCTTGATGTGATAGTATGGCTCATGTTGTGTTCAACCATGTTGGGGGAAAGCCTCCTTTCTTTGATGGGGTCAAGAATTTTAACTATTGGAGGAGAACCATGAGAATGTACTTGGGATCAATCAATGACCAAATATGGGAAGTGACCGAGAAAGATTATGCTATCCTTGATCCAACCAAGCTTACTCCCACCGACAAGGCTAACAAGCAATGCAACACCATGGCATTGAACACTTTGTACAATGGCATGGATGTCAAGGTATTTGAGGGCATCAAGGACCTTGAAAGAGCAAGTGAAGTTTGAGAGAAGCTTGGTGAGACTTATGAGGGCACAAAGATGGTGAAAAGTGCCAAGTTATATGTGCTCAAGAGTGAGTTTGAAAACTTCAAGATGAAGAAGGATGAAAGCATTCCGGACACATTCCATAGGCTTCAAGTGATTGTGAATGATCTCAAGGCTTTGGGTGTGAAGACATTAGATAGAGACTTTGGGCACAAATTCTTGATGTGTTTGCCCAAGAGATTTGCCATGTTGAGGAAGATTCTCTTTCGGGGTGCTTTGGACACAATGACTCCTAGTGAGTTGCTTGGAGAAGTGCTAACCGATGAGAAGGTTGATGGCATGGAAGATGAAGTGGAGAAGGAAGATGATGAGGAGCAAGAAAGTTGTGGCATTCAAGGCCGCCACCACTACATCCAAGACTAAGGGCAAAGCTAAAGCTCAAGAAGAAGATGATGAGGAAGTCAATCTTGATGAGATTGATCAAGAGTTTGCCATGTTTGTGAGGAACTTCAACAAGGTCTTGAAGGGGAAGAAGTTTGGCCAAGGCTCTAGTAGAAGAAATGACTCATCCAAGAGCAATGAAAAGCCAAGGAAGTGCTTTGAGTGTGATAGTCCCTATCACATTCTTACCGATTGCCCAATCAAGAAAGAGAAAGAGATGCACAAGGCAAAAAAGGGTGGCAAGACCAACAAGAAGAGCAAGTCAATGACATTCAAGAAGACAAATGATGGTGCATTTGTTTGCTCTTGGGATAGTGATGGTTCATCCGATGAAGAGGAAGAAAAGCCCAAGCCCATGAGTGCAATTGGCCAACACAAGACGTCATCCCTCTTCGGCTCATCACCTTCATGCTTCATGGCTAAGGCCACTAAGGTATCATTGCATGAGCATGATGAACTAAGTGATAATGAAGTAAAATATGAAAGTGATAGTGAATATGATGATGATGATGATAAACCCACTAGAGATGATCTTTTAGAGATGCTTAAGCAAACTCATATCATGCTTAAGACTAAGGACAAAGGAATGTAAAGGTTTGCAAAAGAGTGTAAAAAAACTCTTGAGCAAAAACTTTAGGGGAGCTAGAGGCCACCCATGAGGGTCTAAAGGAAGACCATGAGGAATTGGAGCTAGCTCACACAAGGCTTAAGAAAGCCCATGCCTTGCTCTTAGAAAAGAATGATAGAGCTTGCTCAATCATCAAGAAGGATGTTGGTTTAACATGTGACATCATAGATGAACCCTTTGTGGTTGATGTTGAAGAACCATCCATTCCTTCCACATCCACATCAACCCACTCAAGCTCTACTACTAGTGATGGAGTAATTTTAGATTCATCACTTAAGGTTGAGAATGAGACTCTCAAAAAGAGAGGTGGATGAGCTCACCCACGCCTTAGGTAAGGCATATGGTGGGGATGCCCGCTTGCTAAAGTGTTTGGGTAGCCAACGTTTTTCCCTTAACAAGGAAGGCTTAGGCTATGTCCCCAAGAAAGGCAAGAAGGCCTTTGCTACTCCAAAGCCTAACTTTGTGAAGAGCAATGGTGCTTATTGCAATAGATGCAAGTAAGTGGGGCATCAAGAGCAAAAATGTGCTAAAATGAACATGAACAAGAAATCAAGCAAAGTGCATTCCATATCTTTTGATTCTTGCTATTTGCTTACCAAAGGTGAGAAGGGTGTCAAGGCAAAGTTTATTGGTACACCCATTGTTGGCCCAAAGAAGAAGGCAATTTGGGTACCAAAGGCTTTGGTTGCTAACCTCCAAGGAACCAAAGGCAAATGGGTACCTAAATATTATTGATTTCCTTTTGTAGGTGAATTACAAGATTGGGGGCAACCATTGGATTCTTGATAGTGGGTGCACTCAACATATGACCGGTGATGCAAGAAAGTTCAACATTATTGATTCAACTCAAGACAATGGCAAGCCTATTACATTTGGTGATAGCAAAAAGTGGCAAGATACAAGGTGTAGGCAAGGTTGCAATAACCAATGACTTGACATTATCAAATGTGGCACTAGTGGACATATTGAAGTACAATTTGCTTTCGGTGGCACAAATTTGTGATCTTGGTTATAAGTGCATCTTTGGTGAAGATAGTGTTGAGATTGTAAATACAAAAGATTCAAGCTTGATCTTCAAGGGAATAAGATTTGACAATCTCTACCTTGTAGATTTTGGTGCTAGTGAGACACAAATTAGTACATGCTTGATATCTCAATCTAGCATGGGTTGGCTATGGCATAGAAGACTTGGTCATGTTGGCATGAAGCAACTCAACAAGTTAGTGACACATGATCTAGTAAGAGGCTTGAAAGATGTTCACTTTGACAAGGACAAGCTATGTAGTGCATGTCAAGCCGGAAAGCAAGTTGCCAACACTCATCCAAAGAAGAGCTTCATGAGTACTTGCAAGCCATTTGATTTGATACATATTGACTTGTTTGGACCAACTACATACACAAGCATTGGTGGCAACAAGTATGGATTTGTGATTGTGGATGATTATACAAGATTCACTTGGGTGTTCTTTCTCAATGACAAGAGTGACACATATTCAATCTTCAAGACATTTCTCAAGAGGGTGCACAATGAATTTGATATCATAATCAAGAAAGTGAGAAGTGACAATGGTAGTGAGTTCAAGAACACAAGAGTTGATGAGCTTTGTGATGATTATGGGATTATGCATCAACTTTCGGCCAAGTACACACCACAATCCAATGGTCTAGTTGAAAGGAAGAATAGGACTCTCATTGAGATGGCAAGGTCAATGCTTAGTGAGTACAATGTGAGTCAATCATTTTGGGTCTTGAAGCAATCAACACCGCTTGTCACTATATCAATAGATTGTATTGCCATCCCATGATGAACAAGACACCTTATGAGCTATTGAATGGAAGAAAGCCAACCATTGCATACTTTAGAGTATTTGGGTGCAAATGCTACATATTGAAGAAGGGTGCAAGACTTGGCAAGTTTGACAAGAGGTGTGATGAAGGGTTCCTACTTGGTTATTCCACTACAAGCAAAGCATATAGAGTGTGGAACAATTCAAGTGGTCAACTAGAAGAAGTCCATGATGTTGAGTTTGATGAAACCAATGGGTCCCACGATGAAGATGAGAACCTCAATGATGTTAGTGGAACTCAATTGGTAGATGCCATGAAGGGTATGGACATTGGTGATATTAGGCCAACTCAAGTTGATGATGACAAAGATGAAGTGCAAATAACTCAAGCTAGTGGTGCTCAAGTGCAAGATCAACAAGCTAATACATCAAGTGATCAACCAAGCTCAAGCCATCAAGCTCCAATACTCCAAAGCTCAAGCATAGCTAGAGATCACCCAATTAATCAAATTGTTGGTGACATTACAAGTGGAGTGCAAACAAGAGGAAGGCTAGCGGCCTTTTGTGAACACTTTGCCTTTGTGTCACAAGAGGAGCCCGAAAAGATAGATGATGCTTTGAAGGATGAAGAATGGGTCATTGCAATGCAAGAGGAGCTCAATAACTTTGATAGAAACAAAGTGTGGGAATTGGTAGAAAGGCCAAAAGACTATAATGTCATTGGAACCAAATGGGTTTTCAAGAACAAGCAAGATGAAGATGGCATTGTTGTGAGAAACAAAGCAAGACTAGTTGCACAAGGTTACACTCAAGTAGAGGGTCTTGACTTTGGTGAGACTTATGCTCCGGTTGCAAGATTAGAGGCAATTAGAATTCTATTAGCCTATGCATGTGCCCACAACATCAAGCTATATCAAATGGATGTCAAAAGTGCTTTTCTCAATGGATTCATAAATGTGTTAGTGTATGTTGAACAACCTCTCGGTTTTGAAGATTATAATCATCCCAACCATGTGTACAAGTTGAACAAGGCATTATATGGGTTGAAGCAAGCACCTAGAGCATGGTATGAGAGGTTGAGAGACTTCCTACTCAAGAAAGGTTTTAAGATGGGAAAAGTAGACACTACTCTCTTCACCAAGAAGATTGGCAATGATTTATTTGTCATGCAAATATATGTTGATGATATCATCTTTGGATCAACAAATCAAGACTATTGTGAAGAGTTTGCAAAGATGATGGCAAAAGAGTTTGAAATGTCTATGCTTGGTGAACTCACATATTTCCTTGGTCTTCAAATCAAGCAAATGAAGAATGGCACCTTCATTAGTCAAGGGAAATACATTAGAGACATGGTCAAGAGGTTTGATTGCAAGATGCCAAGGGCATCAATACACCAATGGTACCAATGGATCATTGGACAATGATGAAAGTGGCAACATGGTTGATCAAAAGGTACTATAGGTCATTGATTGGAAGCTTACTCTATGTGACCGCTTCTAGGCCCGATGTGGTGTTTAGTGTTGGCAAGTGTGCAAGGTTTCAATCTTCACCTAGAGAGAGTCATCTCACCGCATCTAAAAAGGATATTGAGGTACTTGAAGCATACACAAAATGTTGGGCTATGGTATCCCAAGGGGTCAAACTTTGAGCTTATTGGATATTCGGACTCCGACTATGGGGGATGCAAGGTTGATAGAAGAAGCACTAGTGGCACTTGTCAATTCCTTGGAAGATCTCTAGTGTCTTGGTCCTCAAAGAAGCAAACCGGTGTGACACTCTCAACCGCCGAGGCCGAATACATTAGTGCCGGTAGTTGTTGTGCACAATTGCTATGGATGAGATCAACTTTGAAGGATTATGGGTTTGATTTCCATCATGTGCCTTTGTATTGTGACAATGAGAGTGCTTGCAAGATGACTCAAAACCCGGTCCAACATACAAGAACCAAGCACATTGACATAAGACATCACTTCATTAGAGATCATCAACAAAAGGGTGACATTGCTATCCAACCTATTGGCACCGAAGATCAATTGGCCGACATCTTTACAAAGCCACTAGATGAGAAGAGGTTTTGCAAGCTAAGAAATGATTTGAATATCCTTGACTTCTCCAATATGAGTTGAATGCACCTCACTACCATGACATGCCCCTCCATCAAGCAAAGCAAAGGTGAAATTGTTTTGACATGGCATTCATGATATCTAAGGACTTGTTAGAACATATAGACATATAACTTGTGCCTTAGGAAGCATTCATGGAAAATAAAAGGATTTCAATGTATGTATGCCATCACTATTGCTCTTTATGCTTGATTGATCTAGTGATGACATATGACATGTTTATGGGCTTGCAATCTCAAGTGTTGAATTTGGCTATCTTTTTTCACACATATGCTTCAACATAGGCAAGATAACCCTTGTCATGAGGCGTGAAGAAGCTTGTCTTTGGTTCAAACCGAAATATATGTTTGACAAGTGATCCAAATTTGACCAAATTTAAGCACTATTCTCTCTTCCAATACACAACATGGTCATACCTTTTGTGGAAATTGTCGACAAAGGGGGAGAGATTAGTGCATGAAAGGTTTTGGAAAATTAAAAATTTCACATGTTTTTGAGAGGTTTTCAAGTGGTTCCCATATGGCTCACGAGTTTAATAAGTGGTTCACACAAGTAGGGGGAGCAAGCTCATAGACAAATTGTTGCATTTGTTTGTGCACTAACATATGACTTGCTCATTGCACATGTATTTAAATTCTATATACATGCTTGTGTGGTGTATGCTAGTTGAGTAAAATGCCTTAAAAATGATTGATAACTAGCATGCATAGGAGCTAGTTAGATTTTCAATATTCCGCTCTTAATTCAAGTACCTTGCTTATAATGTGATCTCTCGTGGTACTTTGAGTTTTGATGAAAATCTAGTTACCTTGATGCTCGTATGGTGAAAATGGAGCAACTCCGATTGGTATCACGCTTCAAAGGTCCATTTCTTTCACCTTAAGTGCCTTTTGGTAACATAGCTCACCCTAAATTTCAATATTCATACATGTATGCGATGCTTCGTTCCAAACTCGTGGCATACATGTAGGGGAGCTCATGCTACCAAAACCGAACTATGATGATTGTCCAATCCTATGATTGTAAAGCAAAATGCTTGGACAACCGTTGTATGTTCAAAATCATTAATCATAAAACCTTTTCTTGCGGGTTGTCACCAATTACCAAAAAAGGGGGAGATTGAAGATCTCTTTGTTTGGTTTTTGGATAATTAGTGACACCTATAGGACTAATCTCTATGCTTAAGTGTGTATCTAGTTTGAGATGGTTCTATCCAAGTTGTGAAGCATGGTGGTCATGGTGGATGCACGGTGATGATCCAAAAGTTGATCAAGCGCTTGAACTTGGAAAAAGGAAAATAAAATGGGCTCAAGGCAAAGGTATATTTGATAGGGCCATTTTATTTTTGCACTCAAGACATCTAGCGGATGTGAGTGATTTAGGTTTGATAACCGTACTATAAAGAGGAGAAAATTATAATCGCTTTACTCACCTAGTGCCACTAAATCCGAATTTCAAATTGCATGGGCATTTGGGTTAGTGACGTGGTGATTCGATGAGAAACTCTTTTGGAAAAGGTTTGAGAAAATATCATCTAATTGTGCTCAAGAGTTTTGACATAATTTGGATATGATGACATATTTCCTTTGGAGAAGAAAATGGAAGAGCGATATATATGCATATATATATATATGACGTGCACATATGTGTGTGTATATATACATACTCTTGCACATGCTATATATATGTTTATATATGGCAGTGGCTACTTGCTTTGCTCACGTGAAACAGCTAACATGGTAGTCGTTGATTTGCTTTTTGGCTAATCTTGGCATGGGGCCCACGACTATTGTTAATAAGAGAGCAAGTGCATGTACTACACTGCTACTATGATTTGTTGACGTGAAATGGAACTTGCCGATCGCTGCTACTGGTTGCCGAACGCCGCTGCTGTTGCCGAATGAACTGCTGTTGCCGATCGCTGCTGCACGCTGCCGAATGAGCAACGCTGCCGAATGGGACAAGCTGCAGTTGCCGAATGAACATGCTGTTGCCGCGTGCGGTGCTGGCCAGCTGGGCCTGGTTTGGTGCTGCTGCTGCCCTACGAAGGCCAAGGCCCACTTGTCCGTTTTCTCAGCATCAGAAGGAAACCATCGAAGGGGCAGCTGGTCAGTTTTCCTCGTAAGAAAGTCGTTGCCGCAGCTGCTCTGTTCGGTCGAGTGCCAGAGAAAGGAAGCCGCCGCCGCCGCTCAGTTTTCTGCCCGTTGGAGAGCGATGGAGAGCTGCTGCTAGCCGTTGGAGAGGGTGCAGCCAGTAAAGATAAATACTTGCCCCTCCCCTCCTTTCTCTCTCGCTTGGCATTTCGAATTTCTACAGAAAGCTTGTTCTTCCCCACTCCAAACCCTAGAACAAGAGAAAAAGAGCTCCTCTCCTCTCCTCCCTCGATCTATTGATTTGAGCTGAAATTAATCGAGTGAGATTGTGCTAGAGATCGATTTGAGGGCTCCAAGAAGATTGCTTCCCTCTCCTCTCCACTTCGTTGGTGGATTTGAGTTCTTGAGAGGATTTGAGAGTAAC
Source organism: Hyparrhenia diplandra (assembly GCA_015847255.1). Taxonomy (NCBI): domain Eukaryota; kingdom Viridiplantae; phylum Streptophyta; class Magnoliopsida; order Poales; family Poaceae; genus Hyparrhenia; species Hyparrhenia diplandra. Next base: position 30,650 of record JADLZK010011641.1, read on the forward strand.
CCTAGTGTGCATTGCATTTGTGATTCATTTCGTGGCACTAGGTGATTATTGCAATTGTGGTCATCTCTTTACTCTTGGTGATTGCCGTCACATAGACGTTGGAGTTGGATTGATTGGTGAGGGATTTGGTGATTGTATCCGCCCCCAATCAAGGTGATATTGTGAGGGGTTCTTGAGCCTCCCGGTGGGACACCAAATTGCTACTTTAGTGGATTGCTCGTGTCATTGAGTTACCTCTCTTGTGAGTGGTGTCTTGAGAGCCGAGGGGCCAACTAGCGAAAGTGCACCGCCCTAGTCCAAGAACCATCCAAGTGTGGGTCGACACAACGGGATTAGCTTGCCGGCAAGCAAGTGAACCTCGGGATAAATCAATTGTGTCATCTCTTGTCTCCCGGTGATCTTAGATTGATTGATATTTATATTGTTGGAATCATTTATTTGGTGATTGAGTCATTACCTCTACACGACGGTATACCAAGCTTCTCACTCTTACATTACTTTGCTAGTTTACTTTTGAGTAGAGAGCTAGCACTTGCTTTGTGTAGGTGTTCTTGCTAGCATAAGGACCATATTAGGATTGCTCATTAGCTAGAGTAGTGACATAGACTTTGTGTGGACTAGAGATCATAGATTTATTTAGTCTTGTCACTAGAAGGCTTGCTTGACCATTAGAGCTAGTGCAAACCGCTTTTACTGCCGTGTTTTATACTAACCGGTTTGTTAAGTTGAGCTTGTAGAAATTTTTTTAAAGGCTATTCACCCCCTCTAGCCATCTAGGACCTTACAAGGTGATAGTTCTTTGTGCATTACTACCAGTAGGTAGAAGAGAAACTGGATTTTCCAAAAGCACATGAACAATTGGACTATCTTGGCATATTAATTGATCTTGGAAGAATCAAGTTAGCCAAGAAATTGTATAATCCTAAGTATTTAATATTTTAGTCCAAGAACTCGAAGTTGTATCCTACCCTAAGTCTATTGTTGTACATTAAATAGTACATTGGATATGTGAATTTTATGCCATAATCAATGAATACTAGAAGTATGATTAGATTCTATGAAGCATTAGAAGTGACTATTCATAGATGATGCATGAAGCAAATTGCTACTTGAAGTAGTTATGGCATGAAAAGGGGGAGGAATTTTGGGTAAAGGCATAAGAAAATGTGGGTAATATATATACTTATTAGGCACAAGCTTCCTTAATCTATCTTTAAGTGTATGTATTTGGACTTGAAGTTCATTACACTAATTGCAAGCAAGCTTGTAGCTTTGTATTTTATTGTCATCTACTTTCTTGGATTGATTACCGACATTCCACATTACACATGAATGTGTCTCACTAAGTCGTGCTCTAGTAGAGCTACAAGTATCTCCACTCTTGCATGAATATTAGCATAACAACTATAATTGTAGCTAATAGCTACTTTATGCTTCCCTATAATCAAATTGGCTAGCTAGCATGCTATGTCTATATGGTTCCCGTTAAACTAAGGAATTATTTGCTTTCGATGCATCGTATGCATAAGCATTAGATTGGTCTACTACCGAGCAACCTAAGATCGTGGGAGTGAGTTTATAAAATTTGCTCAATGGAGACTAACCTATTTGATGGGATGAATAATTGTGAAACTAAGATGGTGGATGACATAATTATGATGATTTTGGATTTATGAAGAATAGGCATCAAGGGATTTTTGCATTGATTGCAATTAGAAATTTCTTGAAGAAAATTCCATGAGAATTTGAATGTTGCGTATCTTTAATACATTTGAAGTGTATGATCCATTTTTTTCTATGAGTACTTGGATCAATGTTTTTTGGCTATATACGATTAAGAAGCTAGATAAATAGTTTTTTTTTTTTTTGTAAACTATGTTATTTGCATATTAGGGGAGAACATCCCTAACTTTATAGGAATGTTGAACATTCTTAAGTGCACTTTAATTATTCTAGCTCATTTTGCATAATGAATAAACCCCATATTGAAATATGTGTGTGAATATTTCCCATAAAATTTAATCATAGCATATATAAATGGGCCTCCACTTGTAGTTGGAGATATATGAATTTGAATTAAGCCCATGATAGGGGATATATTTTAAAGTATGCTATTAATGATCTAATATTGGCATTAGGGGGAGAGAGCCTATATTTTGAATGTCAAATATTATTTCCATAGAAGGAAATGATCTTAAGAGAAAATATTCCTTGGAGCTTGAAGTAGGAATAGTATCACACACTAAGTCATACAATAGTTTGACTAATGCTCTTGTGAAGCCTGAAGCGCAGCATATGCCGGATATTTTAAAATGAGAGGAGTAACTTAAAGTTATAAACTAGAAGTTGTGTTTACTAGTAGTAAACTAAATGTTATATACTATCAATCTAAAAATCTATGGGGTCGCCTGTGGGTTCTAGTTTAGTGTATACACGTTAAATAGAAAAGAAATAGAACTCCTCTATTCTCGTGAAGAGAACGTCTCACGAAGAAGGTTAAGCACCTCATGAAGAGGATCATCAGGGAAGATGAGACCCAACACAATAAGCAAGACCTCACTAGTGTTGGGTATGTAGAACAATATATCATCTCTTGTTTGGGAAATGATAGAGATAATATTCTCACATTGTGAGAGTATTGGGAGAAAGAAAATAATTATCGACAAACTACCTCTTTAATTGCAAATGTTTCTCTTATGAGAACCCGGATCCGGAAAACAAAGTCCATGGCAAAAAATCGCTTGTAGCGATTATATCGGGTCAATAAAGAAAGCAATTGAGGTTGAATCTCCTATTAAGAAGAAATGAATGTTACGCTATATATCTCCGCAAATGAAGCAAATGAATATCAAATATGCAGTTAATAAGTGGATAATTCAAGAAGAATATAAATCGCAACTTGTAGAAATCTCATACTAAGTATTAAAGTCTAAGGTATATATATTCATGAATGAATATTCAAGTCTCAAGAAGAGCATGTCCTAGAAGGATTGCAATCATTGAATGATTTTTACAAAGTGAATAACGCTATGTCATTGTGTATATCACTCATCTCGATGCAAAGAGAGAATGCATCTCATAGAAGAGAATTATTAATTCACTAAGGATGAATGTGCATCCTTGAAGGAATTAATCCATGAAGGATTTACCAGTCAATTTTTGAATAAACACCATTCATCCCTGAAGTGAATATAGACCTGAGAGAGAAAGAAAATGAGGAATCTTAAATACCGTGAAGGTGTCATCAAAACACTTAGAAAGTGTATGAAAAGCTAGCATGAAGTTAATGATATCCTCTAAGAATACCATAGAAGGTATGAGAATAATGGTGGTTTTGGCAATTGAATTATCCCCTAAATGCCAAATGTAAAGCTGGATTTGTACAATCAAAATCTCGAAGATTTATAGAATACAATTTGAAAATCCACTAAGGATTAACTATAAGTATTCAAACTCTAGTATAAGTTTGATACACTATCTCGAAGATATTAAATATTAATTTATTTACCCCCATAATCCTCTCGAAAGGATCTATTTCTCTCGAAGGATGATATTTATTTGTTTTGCACAACTAATTGGTGGTCATTATGCATGAAGCATATTGCTTCCATATAATTCATAGAAGAATTATAAGCCAACTTTTATTTACACACGTTTATGAAAAGTGTGGTTTGAACAATGAAGTTCAAAGTTTGGCTTTATGAGGGGAGCATATTTTATTGAATTTGCCTTTAAGGTAAACCACTAGAATTACAAAAATCAAGTAGATCATATTTGCTAAAAACACCGAAGTTTATGCAAAGATTATGAAGATCAATATCGATTCATGAAGAATAGAATATCCTCAAGAATATATGACCAAGAAGGTTAAATGTTGTACTCTTTTTCCCTACGTGAGTTTTTACTTGAAGGTTTCTCACACAAGGTTTTTAATGAGACAACATGTGCAATGCAATTAACGAATGCGATGTACTCTTTTCTCCAAGAACCGTTTTTCCCCACTGGGTTTTTGGATGGAGTTTTTGATGAGGCATATGCATATCGTGGTAATCGTGGTCAAGGGGGAGTGTTGTAAAACACACGGACTCGGCCCTAGAAGGAAAGGAGAAGGAGGAATCCTAATCCTAGTCCGTTTGTATGTGGGCTCTTTACAGAAACTCTTATGTCTTGGCAAGACTATATATATGTGGGAGCTCTATGTTGTAATCACCAATATTCAAATGAATAAAGAATAGTCTCTCTATCTTGTGTCTACTTGTTCTACTTATTTTATATACTACGTGATCATGAGAGAGACGGAGAGGGAAGGTCCTAACCATTGGCAACATGTTTCATAACACTAGCAACCGTTTAGAATCTTCGGTCCAAACGATTTCAATTACAGAACGGAGTAACATTTATTGAGAAGATTTTTTTTTTTTGAAACCTATTGAGAAGATTATTTATAGCGTGTGACTCGTTCCCGAACTACTTCCTAAGCTCATTATTGTACTAAAAAAGGAAATAAAAAGTACACCAAGAGCTCATATGGGCTATATCTTTCCGACATTCGACCAGGCCCGGCCGCCGACCACACAACACGAGCCTCCATAGCGCCCGCCAAATGACCATCCATGGACGATGTGGTAGATATGCTGAATGAAGCTGCGTCTTCGAAGGCCGATGGACGATAGCGATAGCGCGCTCGGTGAAAAAAGTGTGAAGGAGGTCTACTCGTCGATGCCCACCTCCCTCCCCGCTGCTCATCCGTCGTCGGGGCCCGCCACCTCATGGACATCTTCTCCGCCCCAAGCCCCCAAACACCATCGCCGGCCGTGTGTCCGGCTCCGCCGCCACAAGATCAGGGCTCGTTTATTGCATCTACCTCACGGCGCAGGAGGTTATACGTGGTCATCAATTTATTATGAGACAGAGCCATAGAAAAATTTGTACCCTCGGAGGAGTATTCACTTTCCGAATGGCAGGATTTTTATATTTAGATAACTATGTACACAATGTTTGGACGGTAATTTTTCATCAAAACGTCTATTCGAATGAGTCTCTTGTAGTGGCTCCATTCTCCACTATTGGTCGGCGGATCGATTTCTAACTCGGGGATGAGTTGTGAAGGGGGCACCCTCCATTGGACTTCCCGTCCTTCTCCGACCCATTCTAAGAGCATCTCTAAAGGTTTGCCAAAATTGGTTAACTATCGGTTGGTTGCCAAGTCCAAAAAATAAAATGAGGAAAAGAATATGCCATCTCCAAGAGTTTGACACATTTGACTTGCCAAAACACAAATTGGTGGACCCAAACGTTTTTTTACCGCGGTTTCCATGTCGCAAAGATCAACAACTCTAACCCATATGCACCATATGTCTATATTTGTTTGCATAGTATATACTAGAAAGGTCTTGTGGCCATTGTTTTTTTTTTTTTTCTTTGTAGTTAGGTACATGACAATAAATAATGCTAGCTAAATTGTTCTTTATGCAATGTATTAGTGTTTTATTCGTGGTATTTGGAAGTTCTCATTTGTGGATGATTGTACATGTTAATCGTGAATTTATATTTTGTTGTCTATATATTTTGAGTCCTATAAAGATCAACCGTAAACTCCTTTTTAAAATTAAGTTATCAGTTGAGCATGGAATAATAATTTGATGAAACATTTCAGATTTATCAAAAAAACATATGTAGAGGTTTTCAATATCACAAAACATCCACAAAACAAATTTAAAAATTTTTGGATTAGTATTCTAATGTGTAGAAATCATGGAAGTTTTATTTATTAATTAAAAGTCGTTATTTTAAATCATTCCAAATTTATTTGTTTTCTAAGTTCCATATTTTTTTATAGATATAGTACATGATCATGTAGAGGCTACACAAAATTTTTCATGATTTTAGGAGTTCTGATTATTTTTGTATGAAATAAACAAAATCAGCATATCATAGGATCTCTACCCCTAAAAACATTGCAAAAGCAATTGTCCCTCGGCTCCCTTCACTTCACCGCGACAAATGCTCCCAGGCTCCCTTCACCCACCCCATCCCTCCCCTGAAATCTCATGTTTGGTTTTGGAAATTGATGACACACTTGTTGGACTAATCCTTGCTCTAAGTGTATGACTTGAGATAGGATTAGGTGGATGACGTGGAGCATGATGATCATGAACATGGACAAGGTCGGTGGACTTGATGGATCGTCAAGCTCGGTGTGATCGGCTTGAGAGGAACCCCGGAGATCAAGGCAAAGGTATCTTGATAGGGTTTTTCTTTCAAGTGATCAAGACACGATAGAGCGTGTGATCACATTATAGGATAGATAGCCGACTATCAAGAGGGGATGCCGCGACAATCCTTTGGTGAAGTGCTTCTAGGTCCAATTGACTTGCATATTGCATTTAGGACAATGAGAGCACTAACTTCGATCTTGTCTAACTTATCGACGAGCTAACATGCATGATAACGTGATCATCTTCGACGTGTTGGCAACACATGGCAAGAGGCGGCAAGGTTGAAGCAAAGGGCAACAACAACTTGAAGATATGTTGAAACGGGGCGACGGACGCGACGGCCGTGACCGACGCACTCGGCGGTGGCTCCGGGCCGCGCGTCGGCAGAGAGCCCGGATCGGGGTTTTGGCCCGACGCAGGGGCCAACCCCGGACCGGATGCCCGGTGGTTTCGACCGAAGCGATGACCGACGCGCGGAGGAGCCGTTGTGGGGCCGGCTTGTCGGTTGTGGCCGGACCAGTGGATCGGACTGTGACCGGACTTGCCGGGTGAGTCCGGTCGGTGCGCCCGTCCGGGTCTTGCCAGAGAGCCCATTTCAAAGCTCAACGACTCCATTTCATGTGGTGGGCTACATATACTTGGATGGCCGGTTCCTATCCCCCTCTCTTGCACATTTGAACACTCCTACACACTTGTGAGCAAGTGAGACTCCCTCCACTCATCTCTTCACTCTAACTTCGATTCTTGAGTGAGATTGAGAGTGATAGAAGTGCATTGCATCGTCGGTTGCATTCTAGAGGCACTTCATCCTTGGAGAAGAAGCGGGATTTCGTTTCTCTTGGGAATTTGCCCTGTTCCCTAGCGGCTTGGAGCAAGAGGCGGTGTTGAGCTCGATTGGAGCTTGTTCGAGGCCACACCGGTGGTTTGTGAGGGGTCGTTCCTTACCCCGCGGGAGATTCGCAAAAAGGAGCACTAGTGGATTGCTCGTGGCTTGTTGTACCCCCCTCTTGTGATTGGTGTGCTTGAGCTCCCACCGGGATTTGGCACCGCCATTGCTTAGCGACCATCAAGTGGGTGTGTCGCCACAACGGGGACTAAGCGTCGGCAAGCACGTGAACCTCGGTGAAAAATCATCGTGTCACTTGTTCTTGCTCGTTGGAGATTTCTTGGTGATCACGGTGATTGGCTACAACCTCGACACTACACCGGTGGTATTGTATTCTAGCACCCCTTTGCATTACTTTGGTAGTTCATCTTGTTAGGGTGCTTAGTGTGAGTAGCTTGCTTAGTTAGCTTAGCTTTGTTAGCTCCTAGTGGTAGAATTAGTTAGTATATTTTGTCCACCTAGGAGTAACTTAGCAACCTAGTCATTGCTTGTGATTAGAGATATTAGAATTGCTAGAATTGCTAGGAGGCTTGCATAATTAGTTTGAAGCATTTGCTTATTCGCTACGCTAGATCTTATTTACTAACCGCCTTGCTTAGTGTTGTTTGTAGAATTTTTAATAGGCTATTCACCCCCCTCTAGCCATTAGAACCTTTCAAGTGGTATCGAGCGAGGCACCGTATTTGAGTGGCTTAACAACCAACGGTGACAAAAATGGCTACATTTCATGTCAACAACACCAAGAAGGCGCCACCTTTCGATGGCACCAACTTCGAAAGCATTGGAAGTTGAAGATGACCGCACACCTCAAGCAAATAAATAGAGAAGTGTGGATCGTGACCTAAAAGAAATTTGAGGTGGCAAAGCCAAATGAGCCAACCACATTGGAAGAGAAGAAGATATATGCCAATGATGTGGCCGTGAGTGCTTTCCATGAGGCATTCAACGATAGAGTGTTTGAGCAACTCAAGTCACTCACCATTGCTCATGACATTTGGAAGAAGCTAGAAGAGTGCTATGAGGGCACCAGAAGGTGTCAAGCAAGCAAAAGCCTACATCAAGCTAGAACAATTCAATAGCTTCAAGATGGAGGATGATGAAAGTGTGCCGGAGATGTTCCACCGCATGCAAGTGTTGGTGAACGATCTCAATGCACTTGGTGAAGATATCAAGGACACACAATTCAACATGAAGTTCTTGAGGTGCTTACCGGAGAGATTTGAGATGCTCAAGACGGTTTTGGTGAAGACCAACTTGAAGACCTTGACACCCAACCAATTGCTTGATGAGGTGATGACCGATGATTCATTTAGAGATGATTCAAAGAAGCAAGAGCTCATCAACAAGGCCAACAAGAAGATCAAGGATGAGGACAAGAAAGATGACAAGAAGGGTTTGGCACTCAAGACAAGTTCATCATCAAAGGGCAAGAAGAAGAAAGAAGAATCAAGTGATGATGAGAGTGGCACCTCTACTAATGGAAGTGAAGTTGATGAACAAATGGCCCTCTTTGTGAGAAGATTGGGCAAGTATGTGAAGAAGACATACATCAACAAGAAGAACAAGAAGCAATCATCCAAGAAGAGAAAGGATGGCAAGAATGAAGGCAACATAAAATGCTTTAGATGCCATGATGATTGTCACTTGATAGCCAAATGCCCAAATGAGAGTGATGATGAGAAGGGCATCAAGAAGGCAAGAAAAAAAGAATGATGCCAATAATGAGAAGAAAGAAAAGCCCAAGAAGAAGAATGAGTCACATGTGGCTACTTGGGATAGTGATGGCTCATCCTCCTCAAGTGATGAAGAAGGTGAGAAGAAGAAGAACAAGAAGAAGGGACAAGCTCACCTTGCTATGCATGACAAGATCTCCCTCTTCGACACTCCTTCCTCATGCTTCATGGCTAAGGCCACAAAGGTACAATCTATCACTAGTAATGATGATAATGATAGTGATAGTGATAGTGATGATGAGGAGCCAAACCACACTAGGGAAGAATTGCAAATTATGCTTGATGATTGCATTGACATGTACAAGCAAAGTAGGAAGGAGGTCAAGGGCTTGCATAAGGAAATAAAGAGCCTTAAGCAAGAACTTGATGAGCTTCGGGCCTCTTATGAAAGTCTAAAGGTAGACCATAAGAAGCTTGAGAAATCTCATTCTAAGTTAGAGAAAGCTCATTCCTCCCTACTAGAAGAGCACAAGTTGTGCTTAGTTGAGGATAAGGTTGATACATGCAATGCTAGCATCATGTGTGACATTCTTGTTGATGAATCAACCCCCAAGTGTGAGACCTCCACTAGCTCTATCACTAGCATATCCATTTCTAGTGAAGATAATGATAATCCTATGCTTATTCATGAGAATGCTTGTTTAAAGAGGGAAGTAAAGGAGCTCAATCACTCCTTGGCTAAGGCCTATGGTGGTGAGGACCGCTTGCTTATGTGCTTGGGTAGCCAAAGGGCATCCTTATACAAGGAAGGCTTATGCTATATTCCCAAGAAAGGCAAGGCCGCCCTTGTAACTCACAAGACTCGTTTTGTGAAGAACAATGGTAGCTATTGCAAAGCTTGCAAGCAAGTTGGTCATCTAGAGCCAAAGTGCATGAACAAGAAAGCCAATGTTTTTTCCATTAAGCTTGATCATTCATATATGCTTGTGAAGAAGGACAATGATGTTCGTGCTAGGTTCATTAGTACACCATGGATGGGCTCAAAGAAGAAAGTCATTTGGGTACCAAAGGCCTTGGTGACTAACCTTGAAGGACCCAAAAAGGTTTGGGTACCTAAGAAGAATTGATCTCTTTTGTAGGTCAATTACCGTGTCGAGGAGAGCATTGGATAATGGAAAGTGGGTGCACTCAACACATGACCGGGGATTCTCATATGTTCAAGTCAATTAGCATCAAGGGCATTGATGAATATGAGTCAATCACATTTAGTAATGACAAGAAAGGCAATGTGTTGGGGCTAGGCAAGATTGCTATCACTCAAGAGAAGAGCTTGTCAAAGGTGTTGCTAGTTGATCATCTTGACTACAATCTATTGTCGGTCTCTCAACTTTATGATCTTGGCTACAAATGCATATTCACAAGTCAAGAAGTTAAAGTGGTTAGTGGTGATGGTGCAAACATAATCTTCAAAGGATTTAGATATGGTGATATCTATCTTGTGGACTTCAAATCCAAAGAAGCCAAGTTGACAACATGTCTACTCTCAAAGGCTAGCAAAGGGTGGTTGTGGCATAGAAGGCTTGGTCATGTTGGAATGAAGCAATTGAACAAGTTGATGAAGCATGACTTGGTTAGAGGTTTGAATGATGTGAAGTTTGAGAAGGACAAACCTTGTGGAGCATGTCAAGCCGGCAAGCAACATGGCAATGCACATCCAACCAAGAGCACAATGAGTACAAGCAAGGCATTTGAGTTGCTACACATGGACTTGTTTGGGCCAACAACATACACTAGCATTGGTGGCAACAAGTATGGTTTTATCATAGTTAATAGGCTATTCACCCCCTCTAGCCATTAGGACCTTTCACTCCCGTGTGCGAATTCAAACACCCCACTCGACGCCTCCGCCCACCTCTCTCGCGACGCTCTCCCTCTCTTCCCCCCAAGCATCGCGCCCCTCTCCCTCTCTTCCCCGGCTCTGCGCCCCATCCCGGCTCCCGCCCGCCGCTCGCGCCGCCTCCGTGAAGCCGCCGGTCCTAGGTGGTGGAGCGCCGGCCCGTCGCCACCGCGCGTAGCAGTAGAGGAAGAGGAGGCTTGCCACCTGCCGGCCCACTGGGCGGGGAGGAGGAAGAGGAAGGTCTGCCCGGCTTCTTTGGATTCACCCCGACTGCGCCGGCTGCCGCCCGCCGGTTTCGCCCGGCTCGCGCCCCGCCCGCCCGCCCACCCCCCCGTCGGACGGGACAGCTCGCCCCTCTCCCCTTCGCCTCTTCCACGGCCTCGACGCCTCCCGCATCGGCGGGCTTGTCGCTCGGCTCGGCCGCTTGGCCCTCGGCGCGACCTTGCCACCGCCCGGGTGGATCCGAGGTACCGCCCAGCCCGGAGGTCCCACCGCCTCGGCTCAATTCCCGTCCATTTCGGAGGAGTCACGCCCGTCTCGCTTGCCTCGACTACGCCGGACGTGGTTACGCCTAAGGGTCTGCCTGATATACTCTTCATCGATGGACCCCTAGGCACAGCCCGCCCCACACGGAGGGAGCTCGGGGGCGGTCACAGCTGTCGAGTAGCAGCAGCTCGCCTCGCCCCTCGCCCTCCAGCGAGCAAGCACCGGAGAGGTGGCGTCGCGAGCCCCGCGGGCGGAACCGCCGACACGGAGAGGCAGAGGGAGAGGACGCTGGCAGCTGAGCTTGACCGCCGGCTGCCCAAGAAGGCAGAGGCAGCAGCAAGCAGGCCTCTCGTTCGATCCGCTACACCTCCCGGATTAGTAAGATCTACCCTCTCCCCTCTCCAATTCTGGCATCTCCAGTTAAGGTGTTTGCTGAAAGTAAGTGACTTCGTGAACGTGGAAGAGATGTGCCGCTGTAGCACCACTCACAAACGGGCACTTTGCCATTCAGTAGTAGGTTCAGTAGCAATGTAGAGGAGGTGTTTGTCGAAATTTCCCAGGGGAAGTTGTTTGTCAAAATTTACCATGGGCACTTTGCCAATCCAACACAACTGCTCTTTTATAATTTGTATGTGTCCAGTTAAATTAATGGCCTCTTTTTGAGTGTTATTCAAAGGGAAGCATAATGTTTATTTCATAACAACAATATTACTATTACCTCATCGTACAGTAAGAAGTTGGAGTGCTTCATGTGGGCAAAGGACTGAAAGTTGGTTAATGGCCAGCTCTCTTCTTAGTTTGGGCTATAAGAGATTGAAAATTTTCAGACTGAAAGTTGGTTAAATGGCTAGCTCTCTGCAGAAATACACATGATATGTTGTGGGTTGTTAGCTATTTTACCTTTGCCTACATGATGTAGGGTTTAAATCTTTAAATAAACTCGTCTGATGCTCCTTTTGAAAATGGATAGATCTATTAATTCTTTTATTTTGGTGCTCAGTCACCTTGTTTCTGGATGATTCATTTAGAAGAAATTAGTTGACAAAAGTTATATTTTTGTTTTTACGAGGTTGCATATATTAATCTCTAGATAACTAGATTGTTAATAATAAGTATATATTTTCTTGAGCTGTTGAGGAAGAATCAGAAACCTTGGCTTCAGGTGTTGATTCAACAGTTTGCCTATCTCCTTCTGTAGAAAGTGAAAAGGACTCTCCTTTGGATAAAGTTGGAGTCAGTTTCAACAAACTGCATAGTCTTTTTGGATTTTTACTGTCCGTTCTTGATCCTAAATGTTTCGGTTTCATGCACCATGGTCCACTTGAGTGTTCATACACAGATTAGGCAACACCATGTTTGGTTACTGATGTCAATTTTTAATTCTGCCAAGATCTGAGATGACATGCACATGAGATGTTGTGGGTTGCTAGCTATTTTACCTTTGCCTACATGATGTAGGGTTTAAAACTTTAAATAAACTCGTCTGATGCTCCTTTTGAACATGGATAGATCTATTAACTCTTTTATTTTGGTGCTCATTCACCCTGTTTCTGGATGATTCATTTAGAAGAAATTAGTTGACAAAAGTTATTTTTTTTTTACGAGGTTGCATATATAATCTCTAGATATCTAGATTGTTAATAATAAGTATATATTTGCTTGCGTTGTTGAGGAAGAATCAGAAACCTTGGCTTCAGCTGTCGATTTATCTCTTTTTGTAGAAAGTGGAAAGGACTCTCCTTTGGATAAAGTTGGAGTCAGTTTGTTGAAACCGCATATTCTTTTTGAATTTTTACTGTCCGTTCTTGATCCTAAGTAGATACAAACATACATACTATATTTTCTTGATCCTAAATAGATACATACATACTATATTTTCGGTTTCACTCACCATGGTCCACTTGAGTGTTCAGACACAGATTAGGCAAGGTTACTGATGTCAATTTTTAATTCTGCCAAGATCTGAGATGACATGAAGGCTCTATTTCTTTGATACTGCTTTATAAAAGAAATATATATTTATATCACCATTAAAAAAAGCATGGCCATGGAGATACTAATGAACATAGTCATCTGTAACTGGCACCTAGCACCTGGGGATCAGGTGGCAGCAATAAGAGGAGGGTCAGTCAGCATGGCCATGGAGATACTAATGAAACCGGTTGCTCATCCTAGATGAGCCCACCATTAGTTTGGATAGGTATTCTCAGTTACCATGATGATTTTTAATTAATTATACACTCCTGCCATTCCAAACTATAGATCGCGTTGACTTTTTAATACATTGAATTTGTTTCATAAACTCTTTCAGGCATGAGCTGACTGGAGAAGGTTCGACAGCCTATGATGATTGTTTCTGAACTCCATGAACTGGTAATACATAGCACCATGCCACCTTCACATGAAAAACAAAGTTAATGTAATCTTTAGACCCACAAATAATTTTGAGTATAGCACTGTTTATCAGTGTATATGAAAATTGTCCTATGATAGGTTGCTTCATTCTTTTTCTGTGAAACTCAAAATGACTTATCAGTGTCTATCCAGAAGAAAGTAGAGCTACATGCTCAGAAGGTGCTAAAGAATGACCTTGATATCTCCAGGTACTTCTAGGATCTGATCCCAACAAGTGTTGAAAAATCCAAATATACACCATATACTAATAGCTCTTTTACAGTTTCAGAATTCAAAAAAAGATGACATTGTGCATGCTTGCTAACAATGTTTCTTGCTATTACCTTTACCATGTGCAAACCAGACCCCATCATCCCTGCGGCATGACGGCATAACCTACTTCCATCAGTGCAAACCAGAACGGAGATCTCTGCTGGTGGCTAATTTTACATGGCTGGCCATGGGTGCAAGCATCCCTTGATGTGAATTTACAACTGATTAGAGGTGCAAGCTTTCTGCAGCACTCCATTTTGCATTAGAAGGTCATAATTTGGTAATACCTGGCAAACAGATGTGATTTTACGGTCCATATGAATAGTATATAACAAACCGCCAGTGTCGAAACTATAAGATCTTTGGAAATAGGGCAAATTTTGGGCCTGATATGAAATTAGGACTCTTTTTCAATTGTACCATGTACTAAATTGAGTGGTGGCTCGAAACATTATATTGCTAGGCCAAGTTAAAATTTATTTGTCTTCATTTCGACCTGCTACTTTTTTATACTCTTACTGTGTTGAAAAGTTGAGCTTCTGACCTATTAGTTTTCCTTACTTTTATTATGTTGAATTAAAATTTTAGATTCCCGTAGCAAAGCACGGGCATTTACCTAGTTTAATAAAAGACACAAAAAGGAGAAGGACATTTGGAAAAGATCGAGGGCTTTATTTCAAGAAAAACTGAGAGAGGAGGAGGGCTTTATTTCAAGAAAAACTGAGAGAGGAGGATGGACGGCGGGCTCTATTTCTCCAAAGTTCGGGGGTGTTTTTGCAAGATGGCCAGGACTTGCCCGATCATGGCCATCCATTCGGCTGATCTGACGGCTGAGGCAGGGCCGTGACGTGGCCACGCTGGCTGCCCTTCTTTTGGTGCTGATTTCGTATGGTAGAGATAGGCAGTGAGTCAGTAACAGCAGAAGCTATGACACCGCCCGCCAGCAGCCGACGTGGTCCTCATCTTGATGTGGGAATGAGCAGCGGCTATGGCACCGCCCACCAAGCAGCCGACGTGGTCCTCATCTTGATGTGGGAATGAGCAGCAGCACGTGAAAGGAGGGTGGGCCACGAGGAGTGCGATGCCAAACGGAGGATACTTGGCAAATATGGAAGCCCATGACTTCTATTTGTTAAGTTGCCAAAATTTGCAAAGTGATAAGGCAAACTATTAGAGGCATGCATTTTTGTCATTTTGTAAAAAAATCAAAGATGGCAAACCAATTTTGTCAAACTCTTGGAGATGTTCTAACCCGTTGATTGCTCTCAGGAAATAGTGCCTCCAGTTAGGTTTTTTTTTTTTCCTTGCCTTCACGTTTTGACTATATAGGAACTACCACGATGCGCACAATGTACTGAACAGGAACTACTCGAAAAGTTTCCACGATGTAATACAAATAAAGAGACAAGTATAATAATGGAATAAAATTTAAAGACATGGAAGCATGTACATAAAGATGGCAGTTATAATATACACATGCAAAACCCAATCGAATTCAAAACGAATGATGAATAGGGACCGAATCTCACACACACACCACCAGTTCCTCTTGTAATTGATCCACCACTAAGCCTACCAAAAAAAAATAGACTGCTCAGAAGAGCTTTGTATGGGGGGAGGAGGCGTCGAGAGGGTGGATGAGGTAGGTGAGCACCAGCGCCACGATCATGAGCAGGTACGCGATGCCCTGGTCAATCGACGTCCCTGCATACGAAACAAACAGATCAGATCAGGAGGCTCCGATCCCGACAGGTGGAACCGAAGGCAGGCAAAAGGACTGACCGTCGCTGGTGGGCGCCTGGGCCGGGGCCTGGGCGTTAGCGACGGCCGGCATGGCGACGGCGAAGACGAGCGCCGCGGCGAAGGCGAGACCCAGTGGAGTTCTTGCCATGGCAGGGCAGCAGCTGGAGGAGACGAGGAATAATCCCTCTATCCCCTCTCTGCTTGTACGCATGTGCATTCACTCCCGGGCCGGCCTCCTGTCCTGTCTTACCCCCTTATAAAACGGATCGTAAGCGTAATTATGCAACGGCTCTCTTTGTTTTCTGTTTTCTCTCGCTGGACCTCGCTGGGACTGCTATGGCGTGTTGCGCCGGCGCTGGGGACCGCGCACATGCACGACCGTTGCGGCGGGAGCTGTTTGCTGCTGGATCCATCGGCCAGTCTGGAGGAATCAATCCCATTCCTGAGTGAAGCTGGCTAGCTGGCTCCGTTGCCTTTACCGTCATAAATCTCTCGATCTGATGAGTTCTCGTCAGGCTGGCAGCACAAATGTTCGACGATGCACATCGCCACCAAAGATTTTTGTTTATTCATCACGTCTATTTATATTATTATTATTACTTGTATTGTATATATATGTATATTGTTTAGACGTACCGACTGCCGATTTACTCCAGCATTCGAGCGGGAAAGATTTGTTGCGCTGCCGCCAATGTTTGTTCCTAAACGTGCGTTGGAGCTGTAGTGAACTATTATCTCAATTCTTATATATTAAATATAGATGTGGCTTCAAAACATATGCAATGATGTCTCCGGTAAACTTGCGCTTATATCCTAGACTACAATTGCGCACTGCTTGTATTTCTTAAAAAAATGTACAATTTTAACTCCTATAGACATGGACATGGGCGTATATTAATGTCTCTTGCATACAACTTACTATTTATTTGCAAAAAAAATATTAATACACGACTGCTTCGAAAAAGCATGCTCAAGTATTACATCCTTATTACAATAATAATTGTGATTTCTATCTCAGCGTGCCAACCTATATAAACCCAAATTTCAGGGAAGTTAGATCTCCATTTCCTGACGGTATTTTCAATTTCCCAGGCGGAAAATACACCGTTAGGGAATTTCAGCTTTCCAGCAATGGTAGTGACAAAGCACATATATAGCAATGTACGTCTCAAAAAAAAAAAAAAAATGATACAAAGAAACGTAAGTACAATACCATAATCCATGACAGCAAATATATTCATATATATTTACAAATATCTAGATTCAACCCATAAAAATAAACCCAAAATAAATAAAATTGGAATGGTTTTAGTGTATGATTCCAAAAACCCATGAAAAAAATCACGGACTATAGAATTTAGCGGGAGGTTGGTCAAAACGCAATAGCGGCGCTTATATTAGCGCTTATTTGGCGCTTATAAGAAGGCTATATAGCGTGCTATTTGGCATCGCGATAGGTGCTTCTCGGCCGCTATTAGCGCGCTATTTCGCCGCTATATAGCGCTATTTTTTCATGGCAAAAAAAACTATATATTTTAGTTCTAATATATAATAAACCCAAAATAAATAAAATTGGAATGCTTTTTAGTGTATGATTCCAAAAACTATATGTTTTAGTTCTAATATATAATCCAATTCAAGTGAACCTCCTAGGAGGCAACGAGGGCAACCGCGACTGCCATCTTTAGCAACCATAACTTTCATATAATTAGAAAATGAGCAAAATACACCACAGATCCATTACCTTTTTGCTCTAGGTCATCTAGGTTCATCACATTTAAAAAGTGCAATTTTGGGTCCATTACCATTGCTTGAGGTTTAACGGGGTCCAAATCTACCTAGAAGCATATTAACAACGTGTCGACCATTTTAGGCCCCCTTTTTTTTTTTTCTTTCTCAAAATTACTCACAATTCATATGGAAACATCGAAAACTTACAACATGAAATTTTCACAAAATTAAAAGCTCTATAAATTTTATTTTTCGACCACATTCAAATTCTGAATATTTTAGAAAACATTTTTTGGTCCAGCATATATTATTGCTCAAGATATCATGCGCACCACATAATGAATTGAGCAATAATAAAAATATAGACTCCCAATTTGACTTTGAAATTGCATTCCAGTACTTAGTCATTTTGGTTGAGTATTGGAATTCCAATTTAAAATTCAATTTTGTGAATGTATGAATTCAATTTTTATGAATAAAACTTGAGCAACAAGTATTTTTATTGATTGGATCACGATTGAATTATGAATGACAATTATGCTTATGAAATTTGAGTAGTGATTTGTTCCAAATTAAATACCTAAGTTTTAAATATTTTCAAACCTTAATTTGGGAATTCAAATTAAAAAATTTTAAAACTAACTTTCTAAGATATTTGAATTTGACTTTGGTCTAAAATTGAAATTTGTAGAGCTTTTTAGTTTTAAGCAACTTATATGTTGCAAGTTTTTTTGATGTTTCTATATGATATTGAGAGTAATTTTGAAAAAGAAAAATAGACAAAGGGGAAGTGGGGTCAACTGGTTGTCAAAGCGCTTCTAGGTAGATTTGGACCCCCGGTGAACCCCAAATAAATGTAATAGACCTAAGACTGCATTTTTAAAGGTGATAGACCTAGATGACACTGAGCAAAATGGTAATAGACATGTGGTGCATTCCTTCTTAGAAAAACTACAAAATAAATTTCTTTTACATACCCTACTACTCAATTGTAACGCCCAGCTAGAAAAACCCTTTGGGGGCTACCTATTCAAGCACCTAGTTTCTACTAATCAAGAAATTACTAAAAATTTTGGCAACACTTTCACTAAAACAAGACATCCGTGACAAATAAATCACAACTTATAATTATCTAAAAAAACTAATTAGACCACTGAGGCCAAAGGCTTTTTAGGTAGCCTTACAAATTAGTCCTGAGCACAAGGCCAGGTGCAAAGCCATGTCCGATCTAGCCCATTCTCATCTCTAATTCAGCTCTGATTAATAATTCTAGGTTCAGAGCTTTTTTTTCCCTATTATTATTAAAAATAAACAGCAGGTCCTTTCGTTTATGTTTTTTTGTTCTATATAAAGGAGTATTGTATTAGATTTTCCTCATCGCAAAAAAAAAAAAAAAAAAAAAAAAAAATCCTCACTTAATAGACGCACTGTTCTTATTAACAGAGTGCTACAGCAACAGCAGTTCCTGAAACAATCCCAAATTCGAATATGGAGAGTTGGAGACCATAAACAACTCAACATTTGAAATCACACCGATCCACCGTCTTCTTCTAGTGTACCTTCGGGGATTCAAACCCTATTAAAAAAATCCTTTTAGAGAATCCTCTACAGTGTCACAGAGTGGTAGGGCCTAACACGGAAGACTTGCGTACCTTCCGAAGTTGTTGAGGACAGCTTGCAGTGCGCAATGGCGCTCGCGATGCCATCCTGCGCGTGCAGCAGCGAGTCGTCGTCGTCGCGGCGCTGCGGCGGCGAGGCGCCCACCGAGGAACGGCTGATGCCCAGGCGTTTGCACGCCTGCCGCCTCGGGCCGGCGGTTTCGCCGCGTGACCTACGACCTGGCACCGGCACTGGCAGGACCGTGTCTTCTGGTCCGTCGTCCACGCCACGTCGGCACGCGAGGATCGGCATCTTGCTCAGGTATTTTGAGCGCTGCCTCCGACGTCGTCGGCGTCCAACGCTCCGCCAAGTCGTCAGAGTTGACCGCGCCCGCTCCAGACCGCCGGGCCACCTCCGGCTGCACCTCGCCCTTGGCCATGAACGCGCGGTTCCCGTCCTCTAGCGCCGCAACTGCACGGCCACCAGACGCAGACGGGCACCCTGGCCCCGCCGCCTGCTTCCACCACCTTAGCTTGCGCACGAGCGTGCGGAGCATGGCCGCTGGTCCTACCTTCCCCAGGGCCTCCGACGACGCGGCATCCCCGCGGTGAGAAGCAGCTTCCACGGCGGCCACAAGCTGCCGACCGTGGATCCACTTACCGTCCTCCGTGTTATCCTTCTCTTCGTCTTCGTGGTGGTCGAACACAGAGCTCTGATGGCCGGTCAGCGCGAACTCTAGGCTAAACGTTGCTTCGTCGTCCATGTCCATGTCTTCCTCTCCCTCTTCCCAGGCACCGCCTTCTTGCACTAGCTCTCCATTGGCCGCTATGCGCCTTGGCCGATCGAGCTATTGGGTTGGTCGTTCAGATAGTGGAGCAGACCGAGGGATTTGACGGCGGCGTTGGTCAATCTTCACGTTCTAGTCCATAGTCTCCATCTCCACTTGCGTACACGTCGCGGTCTGGTCTGTTCCTATGGATGGAATTGGAAGCGCGACGGTAAACACCAAACACGTATGCGTAGATTTGGACCGTTGACGTTAGCGCACTGGACCAAGCTGGATTGGAGATGCACTGACATCAGCATCTAGTAATTCTTTTTTTGCGACAAGGAAAAATTTCATTAATATTAAAGCAAGTTACATCCTCTCATTACAAAAAGTAAACCAAGCTATTCTACCTTCATTGATGGGAGACAAGAAACATTGAAAAAGCCATAAATTCCACCATCTAGGATCATCATCCCAAACGGATATGCCACGGGACGCAATTTCCGATCCGAAGCGAACAAGACCATCTCACCATCCACCGTCGTCATCCTCATACCCATCACTTTTTGTAAAGAGGAATAAACCGCTAAAAAACCCACATGCGAACATGATGAAATTGGCGCCGCCGACACGTCGTCGAACTCATCGTTGTTGCCTTCACGGATTCGTCATGAGAGAACACAAGTCCAACCGACATCCAGATAGATATTGTTGGAAAACTAAATCTCACTAGCCCATCGTCATGGCCGCAAAGAACCACAACGAGACAAAGGAAGGGCGGAGTACCTTATTATCCATCAATGGTGATGTCTTCGTCTTGCCATCACCGCCGAGAACGACATGCTCCATTGCTCCATCGATGATCTTGACGACGCCTTACGTCGTGGGGCCAATTTCTTCGATTGGATCTCCTGAGAAACTTTAAATCTTGAAGACTCGATCTACTAGAAAAACTTATTAAAAACGATGGATCCCCACTCCCTTCAGCCCCGGCGTGATGCCGGAGGAGAAGGAGGGGGACCATGGTGGTGGTGGACGACGGGCTGGCGGCGGCGCCCCTAGGGTTGGAGCGGCGGCGCAGCCTACCCTCACGCGGCGGCGCCCGTGTTAGGTGTTACTCTCTGTTTTTATTATCGGGGCTACAAAGACAAATTAAAATCGCCCCCAATCCCAGCATCTAGTAATTCATAATTTCACATGTTATGAATTACTACAGCATCTAGTAATTCATAATTTCACATGTTATGAATTACTACAGCATCTAGTAATTCATAATTTCACTCTACTAAAATTTTGTTTGGCTGGATTCTATTCATCTCAACCTATACTTTTTAGGAAGGATTAGGTAGAAAATTAACTAATTTCTGATTGGTGCACGTTTTGTGCGCCAAGAGTGGTAGCCGTGCTAATTACCATATTTTATTTTGAATTAGTGATTATCATGACAAAGTTTAGTGGTAGTGCATATCTATTACTATTGTATAAACATGAGTTCCCCTTCATTATTACTAATCCTCACCCCTAATTGTTTATTTATTAGAGTCGTTTGGTCTTTGTCGAACTACTTTAATGAACTTTAACCACTTTAAGGTGTCTCCAACTACTAGATTATATGAGTCATTGTAATGGAACCTCCTAATTACCGGGCCCACCTGCACTGTCATTGTCCCAAAGACCTCGACGGTTGTGCGTATACACCCGATAACTTAAGAAGCCCCTGTTGATAACTCATATCGGGATCAACAAAGGAGTAGCTACAACATTACAACATTTGTTACAAAAATATAGATCGAGTGCGGAAGAATAATAACATTAATTTTACAAAATGTGAGTAAGTTACATTTGAGTAAACTTAACTTAATTAATTTACGGAAGGTCGAGTAGACTAGAAGACAACCGGATCATGTCGTGCCCACCGACATAACCTTGGTTAACAAAGACGAGTCAACACCGCAACAAGGGTCAAAGAACCCCGAGTGCGGGAGTACTCAACAAGACTTATCCGACTAAAGAAAAATAGGAGAAGACTCAAGAATGCCGGGTCTAATAGGATTCAAGGTAAGGCTTTTTAGCAAGAATCAAGGACTCGTTTTGTTGAAAAGCTTACTAAAAGTGAATCCTTACTTTCAAGGTTTTAGTTTCAAATTAGTAACTTATACTCTAGGTGATTCTATACTAGAGCAAACATTTCTTTCATAAGCCAACTTTCTTTCCTCAAAACCATATTCCATCAATTACTACGAAGAAGGGTGCGAGGATCAAGTCTCCTTTTCTCGTGGAGCAAACGCCGATTCGAACCGCTTAAAACCCAGTTGGGGATACCTCACCACACCGACATATGTAGAACTTAAACTTGCATATGTCAACCCTCACTCGGACCGTCCAAAGTGGGACCGCGTCCTACGCCACCCGAGAGTACCGTACACCTCCAATTCGGGACTTTAACCCACGAGGGTAACATGTACTCCCGCCACCTCTCCACTCCCAGTGCGCGGTTGTACGTTCCCGATTTGGCTCACCTCCGAGATCTTGGGCTTACTCGTATATGTGGCCGAGTATAACAAATTCTTGATCCAAGGGCCAATCCACGGATGGTCCTTATACAACCAACACCGGGACAAGCACGCGCTAGGTATCCCCCGGCTTTCAACCTACATCCCGTCGATCTCAAATTCATTTCTACTTCTCTTTCTTTTCCGAAAAGGTACCATATTCTCATGTAAAGCATTTTGAAGAAACAGCTTAACTAATTAAGCGGGGCTAAGCATCACTAAGCATTTTCGAAATAAAACGGGTTAATAAGGATGGTATTGCAATAAACAAGGATAATAATGCAAAGCAATTAGGTTATCACTCAACTCCTAGAACTTAATGCAACATATCATAAACATAAGTGTAAAAAGCTTTGTAAAATACAAGGAAATGTTTAAATGTATCCAGGGGCTTTGCTGCGTTGCGAGGGGAAAGTTAGAATCCATAGCGGGTCCTCCAAAGTCGAACGTGATGTCAACACCTTTGGAAGATGTATCTTCTCCAAAGCTTCATCAACACGATCCGACTCACTCTCGTATACTCTACACGTAGATGATGATGCATGCTTTAGCATGATAAAGTGTAAACATGATGCTTGATGGATGCATGAAATGATAAACAACTTTAGCACAACTTTCCTTCACGATAAAGTTGCAACCCAACAAAACCAACTCGTTGAACTACTTCTATCTCTAAAGGAGTTCTCAAGGACCATTTAATTGTGGTATGATCCATGATTCACAAAGCAATCCCAAATCACACAAAACCTAAGTCATCATACCCTAAATACTTACTTTTTCTAATAAAACAAATAAAGCATAAAATAAGAAATAAATTAACTTTCTCAAAATGGCTCCAAACTTTTTATACAAGTAGGTCACATCCTAAAAACAGCACCAAATAAAATTTCATGAATTTTTGAAATATATTTTATTTTCTAAAATTCATAGAAGATGCATTTTTCAATTAAAAATGGTATTTTTAAATCATGCAAGAACTACTCAAAACTCAAGTTTCTTATTTTTTTCATGGATACACATACACATAGGAAGGCTCTACAAAACTTTTCAGAATTTTTGAACAAGTATTTGAATTTCTATGAAAGAATTCACAAAATCAGGCACTATTCATCATAAAGGAAATTGATAAAACATATAATAAAAGAAAATGAGCACTTGGGCTGAATCTGGCTTGGCCTAATAGGAACAGTGAGCAGGCCGGCCCAATTCGGCCTATGAAGTCTTTGACTTGGAAACTTTGCAAATGAGCCCCCGAACTTTTATGGAACTGTAATTAAATATAAAACACTATTTATATGAGTTAAGAAATTTACATCAGTAATCCTCGAGAAGCTTCTATTTGAATCTGGGTCCTCCTTCTTCAACCTTAGGTACACAAAGCAGAGCACGAACGGAGCAGAGCACGAACGGGGCTTCTTGGCCGGCGTGGGAGCGCACCGGCAGCGAGGGACGGCGAGCGCGGTTAGGGCAAGGCGATGGCGCGGCCAGCTTGGCCCAGCGCGACCGGTAACGACCCGGCCACACGAGCAGTAGCACGGTGGCGTCGGCCATGGTGAACGCGCAGCCGCGGCGACAACGGCGCGCATGGACGACTCCGGCCGAGAAGGACAGCGCGACTAAGCTCAAAAGAAGAGCAAGGACAGGGCGAGGCTAGCTGCGCGATGGAGCGGGCGGAGCTGCAGTGGCGTCGGCGAATTTTGCAGGCGAACTGATGGAACGCGGCAGCGGCAGCAGGAACAAGAAAAAGAAGACGATGGCTTCTGACTGAGGCTTTGAGGATGGACGCGCGGCTTCCAGGCGTTGCCAGCAGCTGCTTGAACCCGGCCACGCAGGTGTCCGCGCGTCAACGCCGCGACGGTGGCCAAATGGTTCACGGCGACAGCACGGCAAGCAAAGCATATAGGTGCAGCTACGGCTGTTTCTTGAAGTAGTGTACTAGTGCATCTTCCTCTCCTCTTTTTCAAAAATCTCCCAAAATTTGAATAGAAGTTGAAAATCTCCAAACATAAAAGATGCTCAAAATAAAAAGACCTACATTTCATATATAGAAACCTTTTTTAAAAATCAGCCTCCAAAATAGACTTTTGAAATAGGGTCAAAATAGAATTTTAAATAAATTTGCAATTACTTTTTAAAATTCATATAAAAACTTTAAAAACTCCCAAAACCCAATTTGTACAACATAAAAAGATAAACACTTTTGTTTTTTGAAACTTTGGTCAAATTTTGCATAGTTTTGAAATTATTGAAAAAGGGAGTAAAAGAGGATGTTAAAAATAAACTAGGATTTTCGAAATCCAAATCAAGCTTGAATTTGATAAAAATTTTAAACCAGGAATTTATAAATATAAAAACAATCACCCAAACACCTAATTAGGATCAATCACATGTGATCAAAATAAATTCACACTAAACCCTAAAACATATACAATTTCTAAATAAATAAACTTATTTTAATTAATGCATTGAAAGGTTATCCAAAAGCATGCTTTGCAATGCAATGATGACATGATCAAAATTTTAATTGCATATTAACATCTGGGATGTTACAGTCATGTTATTGCAACTTTCATCATGTGAATCCTACATGCAAATGATATTTATTCTACATCATCTCTCCTTCCTCTCTTGGTCTTTATGAGCAGCCCACAAACTATCTCTTTTTTTTGGCGAGATAAGTGTTGAGATATGAGATAGTCTCTTTTCTTTTCTATCTTCTGTCTTCCACCTAGGAAAAATGATAACATGGATTGCTACGAGGTAGCCGAGGTGGCATTGTTGGAGACGCTTTTAGGGCCCGTTTGGATCGGACCACGAGAATCTTGCAGCGGCGCGAGCGGCTCCCGGGCGTCCGATTTCGGCGCCTGGGGCCAGGATGGCTGCCTGGGCGTGAGCTTGCACCTGGGGGCATCAATCCAAACAGGCCCTTAGTCACTATAACTGAACATATGACTAAAGTTTAGTCAATGATTTTAGTAGCTAAAGTTTAGTCATAAGAAATCAAACAAGGACCTTGTTTAGATGGCTAAAATTTCTAACCCAACTTACAAGTTTTTCCATTTTCTCTCCATCACATTACATTAAATACACCAAAAGACATATGTTCGGAGTATGAAATGTAGGTATAAAAAAATAACTAATTACATAGTTTAGATGTACATTGCGAGACGATTCTTTTAAGCCTAGTTTTTTTTTTTTTTTTTTTTTTTTTTTTGACAAAAGGCAAACACACTTTTATTAGCAGCATGTGGCTGCAATGTTGGAGATACATCCCCAGTCTACATCATGCATTGCCATAGATAGGGGGCAAATGTTTTCGTGAGATACATTGCTACAGCTAACAGACATCATAGTATTACAAGAGTTCTGAATTTCCCTAAAAGCTTGAGATGCTAGAGAGTGGGTAGTTAACCCGTGGTAGGATAATATTTACCATAAACAAACTTAAACGTGCTACAAGCGTGCTATAGGAGTTTCAACAGTGTTTTTATAAATTTTTCGACATCTAAATAGAGGTTGTCTAGTTTGTACCTGTGTACTAAAAACATTTAAATGACACGTGCACATTAAATAACAAAAATACACAAACTGAAACATATTAAAATTCATGCATTTTAAATCCTCATGTCACATGAATTTAGTTTTCGAAAATCATGTAACAGAAAATGGGGAAAACACACATAAAAAAGATAAACGAAAATCATGCAAAATAAAGGCAAAACATGAATTTGAAATTACCAACACAGACCAATAAATTGGAACTTTGATAGCTAATTTGAACGATTCTTACAAATCAATTCAACATTCAACATCACAAAATGAATATTTGAACAATCAGATCAGATGCTCTGACAAAACCCATCTTGGTCAATATAACAAAGATCTACAGTCCTCAACCACCCTTAACTGTCCATATTGGTCACAAACATCTTATATATGGAATCATCCTGACCAAACTAACCTACACTAGTACCCAAAAGGGACAAAAGTTTCACTCAAGTTTCAATAAAATGACAGGTGGATGGTGAGATGATTGAGTAACAACAGGCATCAATTATGCAACTTACATTCTTATAAAAACACTGATATTTAATCAAATGAAGGGAGTCAAGTTTGCAAATACTGTAAACAGATGCAAGGTTGGTACTACATCATATTAACTTTGTTGGCGCGTAAAGCAAAAATATAGAAAGTGTTAGAACTATTGTCAACTTATTATAAAACTATTACATGAAATTACTATCTAAGCATACCAAATTTCCATCAAAAGAATACAGGTGCATGCATATCTGAATCGAATCGAATATACAATAACAAGATGGATTCAGTCAAACTATAGCTATCAACAGGACAAAGCTATCCTAAATACAACTTCATTGTCTTACATGAGCAAAATGGATTACTAATTGCATGGTGACATGGACCTTTGTTTACCTTCCATTACAAAGAGCCTTGGACCCAAAGGTCCCATGCACACCCAGAGTTTGGCTAGCCCTTGTTTTCGGATGAACAATCTTCGATTCGAGAGACCAATCAAAGACACCCAACGGATCCATTTCACACGCTTACTTCCTCACCAACACTGCCATAGAAAATAAATTAAATTACATCATAGTTGTCCTAACCAAAATTACAAAGACAATAAAGTAGTAATTACACATGTTCATGAATAGTAACTACAAGACAAAGGTACTATAACTACTCAAGTACCAAACTATTTACGTGCGGTGACTCCCCTAATATAAACAAACTAGTCACTCAAAGACCATAAAAAAAAAAATCAAAATAGCAAAGTCCCAAAATTTTGCTAGGAAAGCAAAATAACAAAAGATTGGGGAAAAATTAAACCGTAATACAAAACCAAAGCCCAAATTTTAAAATATCAAAGGCTCAAAATTTTACTATGAAAGCAAAATAACAAACATTTGAGGAATAATGATTGCGAAATAATGAAACCAGGAACCAAAACCATAGCCCAAATTTCAAAAGATCAAAAGCTCAAAATTTTACTATGAAAGCAAAATAACAAACATTTGGGGAATAATGATTGGGGAATAATGATACCGGGAACCAAAACCATAGGCCAAATTTCAAAAAATCAAAGGCTCAAAATTTTACTATGAAAGCAAAATAACAAATATTTGGGGAATAATGATTGGGGAATAATGAACTCAGGAAACAAAACCATAGGCCAAATTACAAAAAAATAAACTCAAAACTCCTTTTATAGGATGAATTCGAGTCATGTAAATACTACTTGTACAAACATGAACAATATCATAGAGTACAATTAAATACACCACATCATCAACAAGAACTACAATATAGACACAATCAGAATCGAACAATAAGAAAATGTTAGCATAAAAACATTGGCAAGTGCTTACTTACATGACTCGCAAATACGAATATAGAACAGCTTGTCGACAAATTTCCCCCGAGTACTCTCACCACCACCATGCTGCAGATGTCGCTCACTTTGCTCTCTCCTTTTCCTCCTTTATGCATTCAGCACTTCGCATATGCCTAAAAAGAGGGGAAAAAATATATATCTCATGTCATGTTACAACTAATCATGAACAAGAATCTGCAAAGTGTAGGTCAACTATAACCGCTTCAATAATCATATAAAGGAAATTTATTATTTATGAGAAGAGAAGTATCATAACATTGCACATACATAGGGCATGAGAAAGCACCTTCAAAATATCTATAAATAATGAAGAAAGGGAAGAATTACATAGAATGAACATATCAATTACATAAACATTACAACAAGTAATTTGAGAGTACAAAGAGTGTAAATGGCATATTTAAAGAATAACAGAATACCAAGACACATGAGACAATCGACCTTTCATAGTAAAGTTTTAAAAATAGTAGTACAACCCACGACCAAAGCCAACCTAAAGAAAAAAAATAAAATAGAATGTGCTTATTAGACATTATTTTTTAAAAAAATTAAATAACTAGAGAGCACAATGGACTAACCCGAAAAAAGAACCCAAATAGAATCCGAGCATTGAAAGAAATGGAGAAATTATTTATGAACGCCACACAACTATATACCAGTCAAAAGAGGAATTCAAAATGTTGAAAAAAAGTTTTAGCCCCTCCTCCTTTTCCAGGGCTTTGGGACTGCTTATGCTTGTACTCTGAATAATGAGAGAACCAAACATAGGCGGAGTTAAAACTTTTTTTTTCTTGTGTTAGACCAAAGATATATAATAATAAAAAAAAATAAATAAAGAAAACTATACTATAAATATATCAAAAGGCAAACTTACATGAAGTCAAACTTATATATATAAAGGTTCACTTAGCAACACAATAGTAATATTATGATTTACAAACCATTATATCACAAACTTAAAAAAAGACGACCATATTAAGTTTAGCTAAACATCAAAATATACTTCGTAGCATTAAGAAAAGCATAGAACATTGAATGAACAACCATTGACAGTTTAGGGCGGAGGAGCTTGACCTACGACCTATTAATCGACAGATCGATACATGTCTTCATGAGCGGGGCGGCACCGGATACTCGTAACATGATAGAAGGACATAGTATGACCCCCAACCGAGAATGAGAATCCACCCAACTTAGAAACATATGAATCATCGGGCATCAAGATATAAACAGCAGAACCCGACATTGTCCAAGGCAAACTTGCATGAAGAAACAAAGTGTTTCCCAAGATGTCGCCTTATCACAGAGCTAACAAGCCTCACATTGTCAACGTAAGAAATCCCCTTAGCAAAGAACAAGACCGGCCCCGCTCACCAAAATCAATGCTCAAGTGCTCAAAGACAAAAAAGTGAAACTAATTCATTTTCAACAAAGTATAAGATTGAAGCTCGACTCAAAGACAATCATGAATAGGAGGAACAAAACCGCAAATAAGAAAACAATTATTCAAAATAGCCGACATGGAAACCAACATTACAAATAAAATCTAATTTTAAAATCAACAAGGAAAGTACCTTTTGAGCAAGCGAAAGATTGATGTACTCATTGAAAGATTGTTCATCAACCACCACGATTTCACATTAACCATAACATAGTCGAGAAGTACCAACTCGAACTTGATAGCCACGAAAATACCTTGCATGAGCATCATTAAAAGCAAGACAATACACAAAGACGATTTTCAAAATCTAAGCAAAACTTCATATTCATGACATAAAAACGCTCCCCTAATTTCTTTCCACACTCTAGCAAAGAACCATCACAAGATCGGAAGGTTCAATTTGAGGATTATCAATTTTGATAGCAACTACACGACTCGAACACCGGGTTCCAAGTCAAGAATCTCCATGACATGATAAGGAACTCTTTTCTCAAGGCATGTAAAGAATTCTCTAGAGCAACACCATACATCTAAAAAAAAATAGATAAATGAACCAGGTCATAATAAGAATAGATATTCAAATAATTTATGAAAACAATTGGTACTAATAACCTGGAAAGATAGTTTTAAATTACACCAATCAAAGAACAAGTAAGTGCAAGACAAACATAATATAACTATGAAGGATTAGTGAGTTAATTATAAGAATTGAAGCCAAAATAATATAGATCCACTAACTATAAATATAAATATTAGATAAACATACATTTAGCAACTAGACAACAAGAGCAGAATACAAAGAAAAAAGAACATACACTCTGTTATTACCAAGTAGAGATGAAGTATATAAACAGAGAAAGATTAGATGAATAGAAATGTACAAAGTAGAGATCAAAGGGAAAATTGGAAAAAAAACCTAAGAGGAAATGAAGAGTCACCGACTAGCGAGAAAAAACAGAAATTCCATGAAGAAAGAATTAGTAGAACAAAAAAGAACAAGGGCAACATTCTAATAGAACTTACCTTGTACGAGATAGGAAGGACCAAGAGCAAACCGAATCAACAAAGAAGTGAAGAATATAAAGAGAGAAGGATGCGGATGTAGTGCCCGAGCAACAGAATAGGAACCGCACTCTACCAAGATAAATACGAGCAACCGACGAGAGAAGAGGAAACGAAGAGGCACAACGAGAGACACCGAGAAAGGAGAGGCAATCGGTTTTTATGAGATAAAGCCATCGACACATTGAACAAAGATGAAAGCCCATCAATAGTATAAATGGGCTCGCACTAACAGCCGAATTGACTTTGGCAACATAGGGCAAGAATCAAAATAGAATAACATAGAAGGACCTAACAAAGAAATGAACAAAGAAAGAAGGGGGTAAAAACGTAAGACAAAGAAAGACTTGCACTCCAAGAAGATCGAAACAATCCAATCTCACATACTAGGGTACGGAAAAGAGCTCACCCGACAAAGCATCACCACGAGGAAGCCATCCCAACACAAACGGAGGATCCGACTACACTTGAATCAAATCATCGAGAAAGGAAGCAAGATGCAACCCCCGGATGACAAGCGGGATACTAGTGACCCTGGAATTCAAGCACAAACAAAGGTAAATCTTCTTGCAGAACAAGCATAATTTCAGATCAGGAAATCAGATAGAATAAATTCAAACAAATTGATGCAGGGAGGTACTGGAGATTACGGGATAACCGAGATCGTGTAATCAAACTTGAGACAATACATCAAAGAAATAGAAATTGTTGAATTACATTAACCATAGCATGTTGTTCAAACAGAAGCGTGTCCATGGAATTCATCAACAACCGCGACCTTGTATCCTTGGGGAAATAATGAAAGATATGATATAGCCATGAACAATCGATGCCATACCGGTACTCAATCTCAAATGGTTACAACAAAGAGCAAATTGCATAAGATATGGAAGAAATTTGAACCCGATGCTAATCGAAACATGCAGGGACCAATGACACAACCGCTAATGCAAGGAACATGGAGTAGCTCGCAAAGAGGAACAAAGGTTATGAGACACACAATAGAGGTAGGGCAACATTACATAGATCATAATTTTTCTTAAAAAAAAACACCGACATGCATAAAAATTGCATTGCGGGATCGATGGGATGAGCAAAGTGGCTACAAATGTACAACAACACATCAAATGAACAAGCAATGCATAAGAGAACAAGAATCCAATGGGGGCACCAACCACACAAGTACTAGTTTCGAGGCGGCATAACAATGTAAGTTTTGGTAAACATAACGTAACTAGTATACAATGTTTACACCGAACCACCGAAAATGAAAACAATACATCAATTTTAAATAACAGTGGATCGGGAAGATTACTTATCATATCAAGATTGGACGAGAAAGAGAGATTACTACACCACATATATTCAACTCAATGCAGGTTGAAGAGGTTAGCAAGTTTTTACCTTACTAAATATTATATACAATACGATATAAAAAATATTGAAAAATCTAACATGACATTGGCACCGCAGTTCATACAAGGGGAGTCACCAAACGTAAAAACCTTCAATGGAGCAAGCAGACACTTCCCAAAGAGCGAAAGTTACATGCGGCAAGTGAAATCGATCCAAAACATCGGTCGTAACACGGAGAATCATCGCCAAAGGGGTCGAGTGAACATGGAAGGAGAAGGTAATCGAAGAATTAAGCGAAGAAGACATAGAAGAGTTCTTAAAGGGTGAACAGGAGGCTGCAAGGCAAGGCAACAATGCACCAATTGACAGCATATACACACCAGAGCTTGACATGTCATTCGAGACAAAAGAACAAGCACAACAATTTTTCGACATATATGCTTATATGGCAGGATTTGAGACCAATGTGACTCATACACATAGAACCACAGACAGGAAGAAGAACAGAGAGATCTATAAGCAAGAGTACAAAAGGTGCCACAAATATGGACAAGCTGCAGAAAACAAGACAGTTCAGCAAGAAGAAGAGGCAACAATTGCACGTCAAAAGAAAGGTAGAGGGCGTCCGAGGAAGACAAATACCGTAATCAAAACAAACTGCCCAGTTCTAATGGAGGTGAAACAAAAAGAGGATAAAAGATGGTATGTTGTAAGGCTAGAATTAGATCATAATCATGAGTTTGAATGCGTGAGACAAAGAACCGGTTGTTCGGTGGCGTGAAATACATGACGTAGACATGGAAAAAATGATGATAAGGACACTCAATGCAAGTAACATACCTACAAGAAAGATGATTGCCATACTCTCATACCTAAGAGGAAAGGCGACAAAGACTACCGTACAAAGCCAAGGATGTGCGAATGAGAGAACCAAAATAAATATGGAGATCACTTTGGAAATGACATGAACAAAGTACTAGCCTATTTCGAGAGAGAGAAAAGCACAAGATCCATCATTCTTCTACAAGTTTGTAGTTGACGAACGTAACAAAGTGAAAAAATATGTTTTGGAGGGAAGGAGAATCACTAAAGTGGTATGCAGAGTATGGGGATTGCATTAGTTTTGATGCAACCTACATGACAAATAGGTACAATCTTCCATGTGCACCAATAGTTGGAATATCGGGACATGCTCATACACTCATATTTGGATGTGCTTTTTATTTGGATGAAACAACGTAAAACATTCAAATGGGTGTTTGAAGTGTTTCGAGTCAATGGGAGGAAAGCATCCTAAAACTATTATTACGGACCAAGATCAAGCAATGAGAGCGACCATAGCAATAGTGATGCCGTAAACAATACACGTAAATTGCTTCTTTCATATAAAGTCAAAGTGCTACAAAAAAAAAGAATGGGAGATGCTTTGCAAAGAACATTGGGTTTGCAAAGAAATTTGAGGACATAGTGGATTACTCAGCGACAAGTAGAAGAATTTGAGGAAAAATGGAAGGCCATGATAGCGAGTTCAAACAAGAGGAAAACAGGTACTTCAACCACATGTGGGATAACAGAGAGAGGTTCATACCTGTGTACTTCAAAGAGAACTTCTACCCATTCCTTCAAAGCACAGCAAGAAGTGAGCAGACAAATTCAAGAGTGAAGGACAATGTTGGACCTACATACAGCATACTAAGCTTCATCAAAGAATACCAAAGAATTGTAGACAGAATAGGCATAATGGAAACAACAGAAGATACTCAAAGCAAACACAAGAGACCAAAGGAACTACAGACTGGATACAAGATAGAGTTGCAAGCATCTCAGCTTTACAACAGGAACATATTCCTGAAATTTCAGTTCCAACTGAAATTAACAGAGAGACTTAAGTACAAAGAGATTGAACAAGGAAAGGTTTTTGAGGTCTGGAACAAAGGTAACAGGGTTCAGGAGAACATAAATGACAGGAAATATATAGTACAAACTGAGCTAACCAAAGGAAGAGAAGAGTTTAGTTGCATGTGTGCTAAATTCATGAAGGATGGAATGCTATGCTGTCACATTCTTAAAGTAATTGTGGAAGAGGAAATAGATGAGATACCTCTAAAATACTTCATTGACAGGTGGAGGAAGAAGGAACACAAAATGATCGCAGCACAGCAACAAGATCCATCTGAAACACATGAACTGCTAAGATTCAACCACTTATCTAGAAGAGCAGCAGTGCTAACATCAAGAGCATCCAAAGATGAAGAATGGATGACTTACCTAGATGGAGAATTCAACAGATTGAGAAGGAAATGGAGAACATACAAAAGGCACTTGAAGAAAGTCAACATGAAACCATAAATATTGAAGAAAACAAAGAATGAACCCATCCAAGGATCAACAAGTACAAAGAATGAGATGAATATCTGAACTGGAGGATCCGGATCGGATCAAAAACAAGGGAAGACCAAAAAAGCCTACAAGACTAATGGATATAATTGAAGAAATAAGGAGAAAGGAAGCCGAGAAGAGGCAAAAAGGAAGAAGAAGGAAGCAAACTTCTAAAGCGGCTCGGGAATCAAAGAAGAACAAGGCAAAACAAATTCAAGTAAGCATCCGCAGAAGAACTATACAAATGTTTTGATCAAACAATACGCATACTAATTATGAACACTAACCGACTAACAAATGCTACCAAACGGGTCCTACATCGAAAAACAAAGAAGAGGCAAAGGAAGGCATCTCAAAACAAGGAACAAGAAGGTGAAGCAAAAAAAGAAGACATGAAGAATGAATTACCATTACATATCAAGAGTAGGAAATAATAGGGTGTAAGGAAACATATTTCAATTATCTCGATGTAATAGCATAAGATGAATCATATTGCAAGTATCCGGATGTATAAGCATAACATGGGAGACATTAAACCATGCACACCGCTTTTTTTTTTTTTTTTTTTTTGATTTAAAAGGCGGATGCAACCGCCCGAGGAAAAAAAAAGTAAGAATATGTCATATATTGTTCTTGAACCATAAGGGTTGCAATCGAACAAAGAATCGAGGAACATATGTAACCCTGAATATCGCCTCCAAGACACAACAAAGTCTACTCCCGCCGAAAGTACAAAAGGGAGAAATATTCACAATAGATCATAGTAGTGCGTCAAAAAGCAAACACGTGATGAATCTCCAATTATTTTGAAAACCCTTAAAACCTACCTGAAGATTGTAATCAGTGACGCGATGCTTCATACCAGTGTTTTTGAAGTGAAAAAACAAATCATTGGCAATTTTGATACGTATGGCTGGGATGTCTTCATGGTCTGAACAAAGTTTTTAAGACAGTCCTAGGAGAAGCCCAATGTTCAAGGAACATCATAGTAAAGATTCCTCGAATCAAATCGTTTTCAAAAAAAATTGAAATCAATTAATGCCAAAATCATCATGGCTAGATCAATATAATATTCAAGTAGTTATGGCCAAAATACAGGACAAAAAATGAAGAATAAACAACCAAAGATCAAAACAAGGATAGAAACTGGAACTTACAAATTGTTTACATGTGTTGTTGTTCGGAACTTTAGGATATGCAATTTCATACTCATTGAAATCCATATCCGCAAGCACATACCGATCCCAATGATATTGGAAGGAGTTTATCTAAAAGAAACAAAAGGAAACTAAGTACTAATAACATTTTCAAAAGGTACATATGAATATATTCTAATAAACGTTAAGGAAAGGGAAGCATACAAGTTTTTCTTCAATTTCGTCATGATCTTTGAGAATAGCGATTGTAGTAAGAATCAAGAAAAACAAACTTATGATCCTTGATATCCACGACGAAGGCAAACCAATGATCCTTATAGTATATTGGAAAAAGATCTAGAAAACAAAGTATGAAACATGTTGGCAAAAATATGGTAAAAGAAAAATAAAATTAATAGAAGAAAGAGGGGAGAACTACCCGGGTTAGTACATATCAAAGGTCTAGCTCGCCAGCCTAATTTGAAAGACTTCTTCAAAAGATCAGAATCAGCTTTGTCATAGTCCAATAAGAAGTTGTCCTTTAACAATAAATTAAAACACATACAAATCAGCTAATATAGCAAAAAAAAAAGGAGTATAAAAATAAATGACGGGAAGAGTAAATACTTACACCAATATTTGAAAAGAAATAGTGCCTCTTTGAATGGTCCGGATGACCATTGGTTTTTCGTAAACATACCGTAATGTAACAATGACATCACGAATGTATTGACAAGTCCACCAGGTTTTAATGACTTCGCCAAGAGACCAATAAGTGCAACGCACTCCATTTAAGTTCACAAACTTCCTCACTACATAACCAAACAAAGAGATATGAACAAAAAGTTATAAACAGTACTTAATCCTCATCAATACAAGCCATAGACAAATCAAGAGAAAAGAAACTTACGATTGAAATTCAGATGAAGACAATTTACATAGAATCTTGTAGTATTGAACTTCACTCTTAGTGACAAGAAACTTTGTTGACTTCTCAGTTACATAATCACCCACATTACAAAGGACCGGGATTAATAAATCGCCTCGTACCATGAGGAGGAACTTTACCACCGAAGTTGAAGGTTGACCATTTCGATTGAAAGATTGAGACAATGGAGCATAACTAGGCAGAACATTTTCAGATTTATTTGACATTGGCTGAACAGAGTAGAGTGATTCGAACCATTCAAACCAAGTTTGGAATTGTACTGTAACTTCAGACTTTTAGACATTTGAGAAACTTTTTCATTCAAACTTCGGAACCAAGAATTTTAACCTCCAGGAGACACCTAGAAAATTATTAAAAAGAAGCTACATCAAAGTTAAGTACATAATAAGAATTGGAAAAAGCAAAATTTATTAAAAAAAATTGATAGTAGCTACATCAAAGTTAAGTACAAATTACACCAAGTAATGAACAAGAATCGCAATACAAACAGATCAGTAACAAGAGGAATAAGGGAGTGCAAGAAAAAATTCATAGTAGATACATCAAAATTAAGCACAAATTACACCAATTAATGAACAAGAACTACAATAAAAACATATTGTAACAAGAGGAATAAGCTAGTGGAGTAAAAAATTCATAGTAGGTACATCAAAATTAAGCACAAATTACAACAATTAATGAACAAGTAACTACAATACAAACATACTTCAATACAGATTATAGCATAAGCAACCTAGACTACAATTAATTGAATAAAATGAATATAACCTTAACAACTGGAACAGAGGCACGTGGCGAAGGCGACACTGGAGTAAATTGTAAAGTTTGGAAAACCACACGATCCTAACATTAAAACAAAGAAATATTCAGTTATTGGGCAAAATGAAAACATAGAAACAAATGTAGACAAAATTTTGAATATATTACAACCTGGAGTAGATGGCTCGCGTCTCTTCTTTGAACCGTATAACTGGAACATAAACAACAAGAAAACAAGATATTTTTTTAAATTAAAACAGAATTTTTTTTTATTAAAGGAGAAACCAAAAATATAGATTCAACAAAATAACTTACAACAGAGTAAGCGAGCTACGATTACCGCATTTGGCCACCAGTTCTCTAAATAACAAAATTATAATCAAAAGTAAGTTACATACAAAGGTAAGCTACAAATATGAGAAACCATAAATATAGGTTAAACAAAAAACTTACAACAGAGTAATCGAGCTATGATTATTCATTTTGCCACCAAAGTGATCTAAATAAGAACATTATTTTCAAAAATTAGTAACATAGAAAGGTAACCTATAAACAAACAAGTAATCTAAATGAGGAGGACAAGTATAAAACCTTTTGAGAATAATATCTAGATAAAACCAGAACGGAGGATGGCGAAATGGTATCGGGGAACATATTTATTCGCAAAATCGAGCGTGTATTTCAACAACCGGAGAAGCATCAAGCAAAACAAGTAGCAGACTTCTTCAAAGAGCTTTTTCTAGAATGGTCCGAATTGGTCAAATCAACTAAAGGAACTGTAGAACTTGGAAGTTTCTTAGAATGGTCGCAACCAACACCATCGGGATCAACATGAATAGCATTGTGAGAACCCCGATTCACGTAAAAATAAAGATGAATAAAGATATTTCAAATTTTTAACCCGAGGCGGTGACAATAGATAGCAAAAAAGATTTATTTTACTTTATAAATAGGAATAGGTGAAGGAACATACTACGGAAGAGAACGAGACAGCCTGATCTTGGGACACATGAATAGGAGAAGGAACAAGAGGCATGTTTTTTCATGCATGCAAAATAAATTAATGAAAAGAAGTCAAATAAAAAAATAAAAAAAAGAAAACATAATGGAAAACATAATCAATGAAAGTTAATCATGCACACACCTTTATCTTTATGAAAAGAACCGGGAGGTACAAGATCACCAAAGAAGGATCGAGGCAAAGAATGTGTTTTAGTACATCACGATCTGGAGTCGGGAGGAGAAACATTTAAACCTCCTTCTCGGAACTCAGCATTGTCATCAGTAGGTAAAGGCTCACAAAGAATCTTGACAACATCCAATACCAATTTCGGGAACTCTTACTAACTGAATAAACATGCTTCCAAAGCTTGATAAAAGTCAACCTCATTTCATCGGGTAAACTAGTGATTAGGTTCACATCAAAATTAACAGAAATACCACAGCTCAAGCAATGATTCTCAATAAGCTTTGAAATAGCTTCTTTCAATTCAGCAGGAGCTTAGCACGAGCACACACATCGTTTCGACTTAGAAATTCGGGATCAACACAATCGTTGAAGATTCCGAGGTAACAAACTCATATCCTAAATAAAAATATGGATAAGTAACAAGGAATCATGAAATTATTGCTAATGTAATGAAAAATTTATGTACTCATGAACAAATGGAAGACAGTACAATAACAAACCTTGGCATAGCAGG
This sequence comes from Hyparrhenia diplandra, assembly GCA_015847255.1. NCBI lineage: Eukaryota > Viridiplantae > Streptophyta > Magnoliopsida > Poales > Poaceae > Hyparrhenia > Hyparrhenia diplandra. Next base: position 69,069 of record JADLZK010011641.1, read on the forward strand.
TGCGGGAATAATCCATGATAGGATGATAACCAAAACAACCTTCTGCTTTCTTATCTAGACTGGCATACTTGGCAATCATGTCATTTTTCCAAACGGAAATACGAGGAATAAATGAAGGAACTTGATGTGAGCCAAAGTCAACATGGTCAAGATAAATCACCTAGGAAAAAGGAAGGCATAAATGATAGCATATATACATACATTACTAATTGATTTCAAAAGGAAAGAAGAACAGTTTAAAAAAAAACTTACTGCTAGAAAATACAGACAGCCACCAAGAGTAGCCTGCTGAGTAGTTCTACAACTCTTGAACTGATTGAATAGCTTGATATACTCAATAAGCCAAGACAAGATGAATCCACACCAATCATATGACCGAATCTTTTCAAGATCATCAAAGATACCAAGATATTTCGACTAGGTAAAAACGTAAGAGTTCGGACAGAGAAAAGAGCCCAAAGCAACCAAGAGAAAGCGCAAAAAAACATCATCATCCGACATTTCCTTCTTAGCAATTAGGCAATCAGCAAAGTAACTAACAGAGGCAAACTATCCTTCCCAAATCTTTCCAGTATAGATGCCTTCCCAGCAGTAAAGTCAGCAGGAAATGGTAAACCACCAAATGGAAGATCAAGGACCAAATGAACTGCCTCCTTAGAAAGAGAAATAACCTTGCCATCAACAACAATATCACCGAGTTTGTGTTGACTAACCGAGCTACCCAAAGTGCACAAAATTGCGAGGAACACCACATTTCTCGAAATGGAGCAAATAACCCAAACCCGTATTTACGAATCACATCTTTTCGATTAGTCGACAAAGATTGAACCACATTGGAAAAAGTAGTGACGTAAAACCTTGAAAACCCAACTTTAGGCCTAGCATCAGACTTCTTCTTCTTAGACTAACAAAATAGATAGAAACACATAATAAGAAAAGGAACATGAAAAAAGAGTACAAAAACAGATAAATGCGAAAATAAGAAACTTACACCATGATTCAAAGATATCATCAACTTCTTCTTCAAGTTTTTCATCTTAGCAAGCTACAAAACAGTCACAACTTTCACAATTAATGAATTGAGCCAATCAATAAAAAATTCTAAAAAAGAAACATAAAGTCGAAGAGCACAATGAGATATGAAAAATTATAAACTACCTCTTTCAAATACTGGCGATAAAGTGCCTCATTGAAATTTTCTACATCTTGATATATCGAATCCTGGACAGAATGTTTAAGAAATTCAGACAACCAAAAAATTAAAGGGTAATAAGATCAAAAATTTCATACTCACATCGATTTCGACACGGCATCAAAAACCGGACTCTTCAAATTCTAAACCGCCAGATAGGTTCCCGGATAAATGGACCTCATCATCACAAAATGGTTGAGAGCCATCACTGCTTCCAACATCCACGGGGAGTAAACTTTCTTTTCCTACCCATTTCTACAATAGAAATAATTGAAATAAGATATTTCAAAAGAGGAAACTAAACACAGCGTCAACGATAATTCAAAGACACAATACAACAGATACTTTGTAATGCATCACAACCGCAGGTAATGGAAGTTGAAGTTTAACTAAATCTAACATGAAACTAAGATATCTACACAAATTGACACAGGACATTCAAAATCATAGGTAAGCAATGCCGATATGGAATAAGCAAACACGCATAACCGTACATGAACGAAGAGGAAATCCAGGATCCAACAGAAATAGAGCTGAACCAGTTTGCTCCAATAGGCATAGAGACATAATCAAACCCGCACAACAAATAACCATCTCAGAATCGCAACAGCGGCGAATCGAAAGCAATCACCCAAATAAGCTACGCAGAGCACCTCTAAACTCGAATCAAACGAAATCGAATACTTACAAGGCGTAAAACCATACCGCAATAACAACATACAAGCACGCAATCAAAGCTCCCCGTCCCAAATCAATACCAAATCAGCACGCAGGCAGAGGACCCGCAACCAAGCAACAACGCCCACCACTACCAAATCAGCTACGCAGACCAAATCTAAACACAATTGAAACGAAATCGAATAGTTACAGGAAGAACATCTCTCGCAATAACCCTCAGCAACACGCATGGAAAGCTCATGCACCCAAATCACAGCACCCAGCACATACAAATCGCCTAAGCCGGCCGAATTCTAACCACGATTCAAACGAAATCAAATAGAGCAGAACAGGGACGGAATGGAAGACCTCACCGTGAAATCCGGCAACAAACGGCGACGAACCGAAGCCGAGGCGAAGAACAGCCTCCAAAATCGCCACCGCCTGCCAAATCGCCACCGCCTCCCAAATCGCCACCAGGAAATGAAAGGGGAACGGCAGAAGGGGGAAAATGATGGAATAATTGAACAGTTCAAAAAATCCCTGTCATATGGACCCACATGTCGGCACGGAAACAATGGAAGAAGGAACGATCGGTCAGGATACACAAAAGGACAGATCGGACGGTCAAAAAATTCATGCAGGAAAAACAAATAGAATGCACGTGTAGCTTTTAGCTTTTGACTCTAAATAAGGCCCATACAACTATATATTCTCTATTGCATTGCAATACAATCAAAATAAACAAAGAGAAAAATATAATAACTTACTACTGTGTACGAAGTACCTAGATTCTCCTGGGCCGCAATAGCCTAGTTGGGCTGACTAACTGGAGTCTCCACAGCGAGTCATCGTCCCTGGAAGACAGCAAGTCATCGGGAATTCCAGTCATCGTCCCCAGCTCAGGCGATCTCCACTGCCGCCGCCTCCATTCCATTTCATTTCAACAACAGCTCAGCTTCGCTCCTTCTCTGCACTCCACTATGTGCGCCGGCCGTACTCATCTCCTGCGGTCCCTACCTGGGTAAATCCTGCAACGGACGCATCCGCCGCCACGCCGGGTCGCTACGGAGCGCCGCTGTACTTGTCCATTCCCCTGTCCCCTCCAAGGCTCCAACAAAGCTATCCAAAAGCAACGGCTTGCTTCTGTTTCTCGCCATTCTCGGTAAGCCCAGATTTGCTTGACTTGTCGGCTAAATCCCGAGTAGCCAGCCTCCCTGATGTCACTGGGGTTTCACAGGACCCTGGGCGCGTCCGCCGCGATGGGTGGAGGCGTATGGGTTTTCCGGTTGGCTTCCCTTCTTGCGATAGGTTTTGTGCTCAGCCGCGTCGAGGCTAGCCTGGGAGATATTGATCTGCGGTACAGGTGAGACGCATCGGTTCTCGAAATTTGACAGCAGTGGAATGTATTCTTGCCTGAATTGTTTTCTACTCTACGGGACTTGTGCACAAAAGTGTTCATGGTTACACAATTGTTGGTCGTTAATCCTTATAGTTAGTAGGACTGTAGGAGTTGGTACCGTAAATCTTGGACAAGGCCACTCTTAGTATCCTGTTAAGATGTGTTACTGTTTGAATTGTGGTTGATGTAAACTCACTTGCTACCAAGTTGGCTACATAAGAACATATTCAGCTGAGAAGGCTGCCTCCAATAGATCACATTTTTCAAAATTAAACAGCTCAATAGCTGTAGTAAATGATTGTTTGACTAAGTAACTTGCTTTCTTTGATAAGGAGAAGGGATCTCCGTGTCCTGTGAGAAGAGATGTGAAACAACCCGATATGGAATTTTCTAGAACCAAAGCCAACCGCCTGGTATTTTTTTTTTCTCGAATACACAGGAGAGCTGCGTATCATTGTATTAGTAGAAGAAAAAGGAGTCATACATAGACCCAAACACACTAACTCACATACACCACCACAACTTTCCTGTATCTGAGGCTACCTCACTGAAACTGAGAGTACATCGACCGATCGGGCTAAGAAACTAAAAGCCCCTAGCAATGAGCAAGGACAGACCCTTAGCTCCTGCCAAACACCACCAATGGGCATCATCCCTAACTAAACTAAGGGCCGTGTTAACATTTGGTACAGCCCCATTGAAGACACAGTCACACCGGTGTTTCCAGATGCTCCAGGCGCCAAGGATGACAATAGAGTTGAAGCCTTTTCTCACATCCCCACTGGTAGCTGCCTCCACCTTTTCCCACCAGTCATCCCAGACTGAATCCTCGGGCTGAGGCGTGAGGGAAGAGAGGCCAACTCACTGCAAGAGATAGAACCAGAATTGCCTAGCAAAAACGCACCCAATTAGGAGGTGCTGAATGCTTTCCTGTTCTTGATCACAGAGCGGACATTTGGGTGGGTGAGGAAGTCCTCGCCGAGCAAGTCTGTCAGCTGTCCAACACCGGTTATGAGCAACCAGCCACATGAAAAAACGGCATTTGGGAGGAGCCCATGACTTCCATATTCTCTCATAAGGTCTGAAGCATACGGCGCCCTGAAACAACACATCATATGCAGACTTTGCCGTGTATTCTCCTGAAGCTGAGAGTCTCCAAGTGTGTTTGTCCTGTACCCCTTCCTGTAGCTCAACATTAGATAATTTATCCCATAATTCCAAATATTCCATCAGAGCTTCTACAGGTAGATCAACTGGAATGTCATCAATCCATTTCTCATCAGTCAGGGCCTCCATCACTGTACGCCTGCCTCTTCTTCTTTTAGGGACCAAACAAAAAATATTTGGTGCTAATTCCTCGATATTTTTCCCATCAATCCATCTATCCTTCCAGAACAGAGTGTTAGCTCCATCTCCTACCTCAGTAAACACTGCCATAGAGAGGAGACCATCCACCTCCTTGCTAAATTGAAGTGGCAGACTTGCCCAAGGTTTATTTGGTTCAGATTTTTTCAGCCATGGCCAACTAGCTCTGAGTGCGAAACCTAGAGATTTTAGTTCCGCAATTCCTAGTCCCCCAAGTTCTTTAGAGCGAACCGCCTGGTATTTTAACAGCAGTAGAAAAGAAAAGCGCCCTTCCGGCGCCCTACCAAAGAAACTTCGTATAGATATATATTATTGATAATACCACCGAATGTATGGTCATTGTAGACCATATATGCTTTCTGTCAATCCATACATATTACATGCCAATACCAGAATTCATTATTACCTCTCAATAGTATAAAATACTGGTGCAAATCCATACAGAGCACTAAAGCGGTTCATAATATGGGAAATAGCTCACATGTCAAATTTGTAAAACACCAATAGCATATATGGGGGAAACTCATATAAATAAACCGTATTAATAACACTGAATATATGGCCCATATGGACTTTATGATTTTTCTATCCATACAGATTTACATACAGATGACATGCCAAGATATGAATTCATTATAGTATTGTTTTTTGCGGTAATTTGGAACACTCAAAATTCCCCTCCAGAGTACTGAAACATTTTATAATACAAAAAGAGTAGCACACATGAAGTAGTCATCCTCATGTTCACCCAGATATCCAGTTCACCAAAAAGTGCAGCGGGTTCCTTTAATGGCAAAGGGTTTGTAGATGGTGCAGGCACATGTACAATAGAGTGGCTAATGCGCTCCTGTCATGACAGGTGTTGTATGTTGACTATTGCCACATGGTGGAAGCCTGTGATATGGAAAACTATTAGCCCATCAGAACAATATCAGAAGGAAATTTCAAACCTAATGATCAGTGGGATTAGCTGATAGATAAGGTCCCATGACGAACATCCATTGCAATAAATTAATGGAACATCTAAAGACATTCAATTATGACACTATCATCTTATTTAGATGAACCCTGGTCATGTAGCTTCTTTGTAACGCTCCAGGAAACAACTAAGTGTACCAGAAGGGTTTTTTTTTTTTTTTAAATAAAATAAAATAAAAAAAGGAGCAGCTAGGCTATACAATACTATCCAGCATTTTAGGCGACAGCGTAAAATCTGTTTCTCATAAGAAAATAGGAAACACATCTCTAGGACAGTTGTAGAGAGTAGTAATTACACATGACATCATTCTTCAGCTTGCAATAATTAGCAAGGGTAATGATAAAAAGTCTATACATTTGATCTTCAATATTTCAAGTGGCAAGCTGATGGGATAGTACTTATTCTGTTGTCCAGAATAATCTTCTACAGACATACATCTACAAAAATACAATCAACTTCATCTTATAAAGAAGCCAAGCAATCAACACCTGTGGTACTGCTAAAAGGAAATCCTTGTCTTTCAAATGCAAGACAAATATCAGGATTCCTAGAAACACTCATGTACTGTAAAACAAGTCTAACTACATCACAGATACCATGTCCTAGACGCATTGTAATACTGGATGGTATCTACAAACCACATAGTACAACCATAGCATGTGAAGGAGGCCATGGCAAATAGGCAAATCCAACTTACCAGCACAAGGCATGCCAAACAAGTTCAAGAGAAGGCAGTAAACCAGCTCAAGCTCTGCTTTGCAGCTTGCAACATTATTTTGCTCTGCACTTAGCGTATGAGGGCAATATCATGCAAGAGGCCAAAGCAAAATAGATGAAACGAATACTCTGACTGAACCTTTCTCGTGGTCCACCAATTCAGTTTAAATCAGTTCGATCTCTTGAATAACTATTCTGTCAATTCAGTAATTCATTAGTTCAGATGTCATGTCATTAAATAGATAAATTATCGACTTTAAGCTGTCATTAGGATCTAAAAAGTCTCACGGTAAGATTATTATACTATTAAAACCAGAGAACCCCCTCATCTCAAAAACATAAAACATGACCGGATACCCATCGCCAATAAGGAAGGTGTCATCATAGAATTAAGATAAGTAATTCATCCATTACATATGTTCCACCACAAATAGATAAAAATGCCATCCACCTCATTTCTCTGTGCCTTTTTGAAATTTTTGCCGGCACCTCCACCAGTAGGCGTGGCTGTGTACATCTCTGGATGTAGAGGCCGGATTGTATTATCCATTATAAAAAAAAACCCTCCACCAGTAGGCATGTATCAAGCCTGAATCGCTAACTGAGTCCAAAGCAATCAGATCGAACCACTGTCTCAGTTTTTTTTTTTTGGAAAGGAATCCACTGTCTCAGTATAGTCCATGTCTCTTTTGTACAAGGACAGTCCTTGCAAAGGTGCACCGGAGTTTCCGGATCATTACCACGGATTTTACAAACAAGATCGGTGTCATCAGTCCATCCACGTCTGATCGGTTGAATACGGTCAGGATTTTCTTATGCATCAGCATCCAAGCAAAAAATCAACATTTATGCTCTGCTTAAGCCTTCCAAATTGTAGTTAGTCTGACCTTGCTAAAGACTCCAACAAACTGGAATCTGATAGGCACTGCGTGTAGTATATTCTCCATCTGTTGTCCATTTCCAACTAATATTATCGTCTATTGAGTCACTAAGGGCAATATCACGTAATGCCTCCCACAGTCTGACAAACTGAACAACTTCTTGTGATGCCTGTGGGTAGATGTGATCAATCCATTTGTTATTTGTTACCTCTTGTCGTACTGTAATCCTTTTCTTTCTCGACTTCTCATATAGCAGAGGCACTATCGTCCTTGTAGATGTTCCATTTACCCAGTTTGATGACCAGAATAGGACGGTCCTTCCATTCCCAATGGTTATTACTGAAACAAAAAAAAAAAAAAAAAAATCCTGATCAGTTCTGTCACATGGTACATCTAGTTTGTTCCAAGCTCTGTGCTTTTGTTTCCACTGAAACCATAGCCATCTAAGCCTGAAAGCTCTAGTGAATCTTTCCAAATTCACCCAAATTACCTTTTATCTTGGGTAAGCATGTCGTAGGCCAATTGATTAGAGAATGGCCCCCCACTTACCCTCTCCGGCCCCGGTCTTCTTCCCTCCACAGAAAGCTCCATCTAATGCTATCAATTTTCCATTTTCGCGCCTGGAAAACAGTTAGATGGTATATCGGTAAGCTGGAAAGCACTGTTTTTACCAACGCTTCCCTGCCTGAAGACGACAGAAATTTTCCTTTCCATCCAGGAAGTCTCGCTCCAATCTTGTTTATCAATGGTTGCACCTTTATTTTCCTCAACTTTCTTGTATGCAGTGGGAGTCCCATGTGCAGAAACTGTATTCCCTGGAAAGTTGCTAACCTTGCCTGGGAAATTCTGTATAATGTTTTGGAGACCATGCTATTTTGCATCCGCATTGGGAAGATTTCAGTCTTGGTCATATTGACCTTGAGACCCGAGCATTCCCCAAAGAAATGAAGAGTTTTCTGTAGCCTTTCCATCTCTATAGGGGAAGGGTTTGCAGAAAGAGTCGCATCGTCCGCATAAAGTGGCCTGTCTTGAAAGGACCAGCTGCAGTAGTACTTGTTCAGCCGCTTGCTCAATTATCATTTGCAGTGGATCAATCGCAATTATGAAGAGTAAAGGTGACAGTGGGTCGCCCTGTCTTTGCCCCTTGGCATGTCTGATGTTTTGACTCGGCCATCCATTTATAAGAATTCTCGATGATGAACATCCCAGAATTGAAGATATCCAATTGCGCCATTTGGTGCTGAATCTTAAAGCAGTTAGCACTTCCAGTAGGTATTTCCATTCAATGAAATCAAATACTTTCGAGATCTCCAATTTAATAAAAAAGAGCCGGCTGTGTTTTCTTGTGCAGAAACTGGATCACTCTCTGAACATATAAGAAGTTATCATGAATACACCTTTTCTTGATGAAAGCGTTTTGTGCTTGGGAGACCAACTCATTCATATGTGGGGCAGCCTTGTTGCAAGCATTTTCGTGATGATTTTGGTGAGACTGTTTATTAGACTGATAGGTCTAAAATACGATATGTTCACTGGTTCCTGCCTCATTGAAAATATGCATTTTAGAGGTCTTATGGTTGTAGAAGCCCATCACTGCTTCATGCAGGTCAATCTTGATTATGTCCAACACTTTTTGTAAACACTCCAGAGACCAATGAAACCAAGTTCCTGCACCACGAATGGCATGTCCAAATCTTCTAACTCGGCAGGCATATACCCCAAAGCATCCCAATTCAGATGCGTGATCTGGGCTCGGCTTCCGTTCGCCCAACTTCGCTGTCAGCGCCGTCTTTTTTGCTTTTTGATCCTTTTTTGAAAGATTCTCACAAAAACACCTTTTTGTTTTTCGTGCACAATATGGACCCTTTCTCGGCGCCAAACTATAACGTCTCGGCGCCACCACCAATGGCGCCGAGGTTCACGGCGTGGGAACCAATTTTAAACGGCGTAACATCGAAATTTTACATTTTACCCCTCGGCGCCACGCTCGGCGCCGTGATGAAAATGAAAAAATTGCATTTTTTTCCTTCTCTTTCAGCGCGTTTCATGCAACAAGTAGGATATTTCCGAATAGTATACTGAAACGTTCCTGTGGTTCAATTGGTTAGCTCGCGCGGTTGTGGCCCAGGAGACCTGGGTTCAAACCCAGAGCAGCCGCCTCTTTTCCCCTTATTTGTGGTTATTTTTTCCCTTTTTTTATTGGTTTTTAACAAGCAATGTCACAATTGTCGTTACTTTTTATTAGCAATTACAGTAATAAAATAAATATAATAACTATTACTTTGTACACTATTATTTGTAAAAAAATTTTGACAACTTTTTTTAAAGTATATAGAAAATGTGGAGTAAAGCCTGTGTTCTCATATGTTACATCTCATTCTATATCGATTTCCTTAAAATTTAATAAAATTTCTAAATATCTTAATACCGTAGGGGTATTATAATTTCAAAAAAAATATTATTGTATTTGCACAATAGTTGCACAATTGTTGTTATAATTTAGTTAATATATATAATTTAGGTAATATGTACAATTGTAATATATAATTTAGGTAATATATACAATTTAGGTAATATATAAAAAAAGTATGACCATTCGTCTTTTTTTTTTACATTGTTTGTTAAAAAACCAAAAAAGTTAAAAAACCAAAAAAAAAAAAAAGGAAAGAAGTGGCTGGTAGGGGGTTGGAACCCAGGTCTCCCAAGACTTCACCCATGCGCCCTAACCAACCGCACCACAACAGTCTTTTGGTAGAAAGTTCGAATCCATCTACTTGTTGCATGCAACGCGCCAAACGAGATTGGAAAAAAAATGCAATTTTGCATTTCCCCTCGGCACCGTGGATCGGGCGCCGAGGGGAAAATGTCAAATTTACGATACCACGCCGTTTGAAATTAGGTTCCACGCCCGTGAACCTCGGCGCCATAGCCGGTGGCGCCGAGACGTTATAGCTTCGGCGCCGTGACCCATGGCGCCGAGAAAAAGGTCCATATTGTGCACGAAAAACAAAAAAGGGTGTTTTTGTGAGAATCTTTCAAAAAAAGGGTTAAAAAGCAAAAAAAGACGGCTATACGCTGAAGCCGGCACCTCCACAGCCCACGTAGCACACACATATCCGCACCTTGGGCCTAACTCAACCCAAAAGACTAGCTTGATAGGTGAGTACCGCCCCGCCTTATATGTTGTGCTCCCCCACCATCGATTACCGATGTGGGACTAACCCCAACAATCTCACCTGTAGTCACACATCGGACCCGACTCTTTTTAACTCACACTTTTTTTGTGTGGCCAAGACGTCTGTCAATGACGGGGCCCCCGGATCGGGCTGCCTCGTCTGCGTGAATGATCCTACCGAGGTTTTCTCCGGGTTCACACAGCGGAAGCATGGCGTGGGCCCATAACCATTGTTGGAACCGAGACTTCTGGGCTCGGCTTCCGTTCCGGCCCAACTCGCTGTACGTGCGAGCTGGCGCCTCCACAGGCCCACGTAGCACACACATTTCCAGGCCTTGGGCCTAACTCAACCCAAAAGACTAGCCTGATAGACTAACCCCAACAATCTCAGCATTGGTGTTCCAACCGCCTTGTTAAAATAATCTACGACTACATTGATAAGCTGCGCTGCTACTGCATGGCTTGTGTAGGCTCTCTGTGACTTTAGGTGTACCTCTCCATTGTTATAGAAGTCTAACAAGGGCAGCCTAACTAGGCCATTTGCTAGGAATTTTACATTCTTTAGTCAATTTATGTTCTCATAGTCTCCAAATTTCATATTTCAAGTAGACAAGGCAGGTGTATTGTGAGATGCTTAGTTGTAGTAAGATTCATTTTGCCTTCCATGGTTAGGTTTGTATTATTTCTCTTGTAGGCTCTTTTCATATTGCCTCTACTACTGGAATGAACCATAGTTTATTTGGTACCATTGCCGGGGAAGATGGCCAGGCAAAGTCAGCTTGGAGGGAGACTAGAGTAATTTGGAGGAATTGGATTAATCCTTCTTTCATTGCCTTCCTGAAAGGAACTATCCCATCCTTAAAAAGATAAGAGGAGACTTGACCCCTAAGAAACTTATCTCTATAAATAAGGAAGTAACCTGATCTAATCTAATCTTTTTCCTAATCCTTATCCCTTGCCATGAGAGGCAGGTGGGCTGGCCCTCTGGCCACCCATAACACTAGGCTACTACCAATAACACTCAACAGTATTTTTAAATTACTTTGAGTAAATTTTCACATCGTTTTGGTTTTAATGAACACTACCTGAGTATGCTCTTCTTTTTAGCTTTCCCATTTATCTTAAATAAAATATCACTATGTCACATTAATTGTCAATCCTAGTTGATGCCATACTGATGTAATTGCCCTTTATTGTGATGAATGACTTCAACTTAACACTAACTAGGAGCTTATGAAAAACTTACTCTGTTGATCCATCTTTTAGAACCTGCGTGAGGGAGTGTCAGACTACAGGGATTATTGGGGAGAATATCATCAGCCACTGCCAGTCCAAAGAGAATGACACATCTGTTTGGAAAGAACTGGGTTGTATGACAGATTGTCGTTACTTCTGCATGATGCAGAGAGAAGGAGAACGACAATCACTTGGCCTTAGCCCTGTGAAATATCATGGCAAATGGCCGTTCTTGGGTGTTTCTGTGTTCCAGGTATGTTTTGTGCTGATGGGATCCTGAGTTAATAATTTTTTTCTATCATTAGTTCTTGATGGCATCTCAATTACATCTGAAAACCTTCATCAGGAACCTCTTTCAGCTGCATTATCTGCTATCAACCTATTAATGCACTTCACTGGCTGGCTTTCATTTTTTTCTTTCTAGTCAATTACAAATTACCTCTTAGACCCCAGACGAGCAGAACTTACTATGAATATACTGGCTTATGGCATATCTATGCAATTTTATCAATGAATGCATGGTTCTGGAGCTCTGTCTTCCATATGAGGTATAAAGTTTTTCAGAGCCTTAAATATATTATGAAACTTGGAGGTACTACTGTAATCTGCGATATCTAATTCATCATGCTTATTCTTTAGAGATATTGACATGACTGAGAAATTGGACTACTCTTCAGCTGTCGCGCTGCTTGGATACTCATTAATCCTTTCATTGCTAAGGACTTTCAATGTCAAGGATGAGGCTACCAGGGTGATGTTTGCAGCCCCTATTTTGGCATTCGTTACAACACACATCTTGTATCTTACTCCCTCTGTCCCTAAATGTTTCTCTAGAAAACCATGTTTCCCTCACAGACACGCTTCCCGGGCGACATACATAAAGGGACGGAGGGAGTAACTACTATGATCTTGACTATGGTAAAGCTACTTTCACTTTTTGCTCAACATTTGCCATTGTTATATATGAGGATTAATCTCACTTTTATATCGGTTGCATATTTTAACATATTTTGCAATCTCCTGCTGCTAGTTTTATCATGCCCTTTTTGTAATACAGCAACCATGTATGTGTTGGTCCCTGCAATCAGCAGGCAGGTGATTAATCCGCTCACCACTACTCTCACAACTCACTTGATCCAAGGTAGAAGAAGAGTAGGAGCTCAAAAGCTCTCTCTCACACACACGGCACGGTTTCAGCTCTAGCTGAAACTGAAAACTCTGAATGAGGGCAATTTGCATTGCATAGCTATATATACAAATCTAGATTTACCAACTATGGTACCCTAAGGTATGGTGAATACACCAGCTACCTAGTCCTAGGTTTAAGTTTAGCTGAGCCATTTCTACCTATTTGGCTGATGCAAGCCATCTCCATGGCTGGAAGCCATGCTACCACAGAAGCAAGGATGGACAGCAAGAGCTGACCAATTCCTAATATTTGCATCAAACCAAATAACAGACAACAGCTTACACTATGCCTCTTTTAGCTACAGCTGTACATTTGTTAACAAAAGCCATACACTGCAGTCATTTGTGATCTAGTAATGATATTTATTCAGTTTTGGTTCACACAATCTAGTTGTGTCTCTGCAAAATATTTAGGTATGCTGCTCAAATGTTTATCGGTTGAATCTTTTGTCAGGATGGAACATGAAAGTCTGTGTGGTGATGGCTGTGGTTCAACTTGTCATGGGCAATTTGGGGTGGTGTAAGCAGACACCCGTCACGACTCAAGCTTTGGACAGTTGTGTTTGGAGTAGCAATAGCTATGCTTCTTGAACTCTACGACTTCCCTCCATACATGGGCTATGCGGATGCCCACTCTATGTGGCATGTGAGCACCATTCCACTCACGTATCTATGGTGGAGCTTCATTAAGGACGACGCCGAATTCCGCACCTCAACACTCATGAAGAAGGCAAAGTAAGCTGAGGGCCACAGGTTGGTTAACATAGGATCTGGGAGGGTCAGATCTCACGGTCTACTCAAGGAACATTGGGACACAGAGGGTTATCGGACATTATGAAACCTCGGTATATTTGCCCATTTCATGCACATGTTGCCAGTCCCTCCCAAAACTACATTCTTCTTCATCCACTCGTGGTTTTGGTACACAAACTCAGCATCATCTCCTTCCGGGTACATATTATGCCGTTCCGATCTATCATCTGATTGACCTGAACGTATATTGTGTGATTGAGTAGGCATCTTATCTTTTCTCTACCGGTGGGGCTTGCAAGACTTTTGTCATCGCCAATTCTATTGTGCGAAATTGGACTGAACAATGGACATGAAACCTTTGTAAGATTCTGAAGCCCCTTTTATACAAACTTGTTGGCATCATGAATTCCAAGGCTACGAAGATTATTTATGTCCGAGGTTTTGAAATGAAAGGGGGCATGAAGGGGAATGCTTTGCTAGGCCAGCCTCACCCAGAAGCACCTTAGATCCTACTCTAAACTCCTAGAGTTCCAGTGCGTTCGATTTGATTCGCTCGGCGACAATCGATTGGATCGCTTTCAGTGGGATATCTCTCAAAAGGAAATGGGGCGTCTTGTCATGCCCACTAACTAAGGTGACTGTCTCGTCGGAGACAGGAAAGAGTGGACAACAAAGTTTTGCAACTTGGAAACTTTGGAAGGTGGCGAGTGATTTATGTCACCGAGGCCATGGTAGAGCAAAGCGCTACTGAACCTTTCTGCCCACGCTCACCAAAGATTGTTTTTCACTGTCAACGTGACGCCAAAACATGGGTTGGGGAGGATCGACGATTGCAAACCATTCGAGACCTTTTTTTTTTTTGTTTACGTCTCGTCCAAAGCCCTCACATGGAAATGCTTTTTGGTAACTCTTGAATATGCTATGAGGTTGACAGGCACACCTTTGTTTTTTTTTTTAAAAAAAGAGAATATATTAATACATCAGCCTCTGCGTCGATGAACGTTGTGCTCTAGGCGGCGAACTGTGGAAGTGAAAGACAAATTTGAGAAGGGTGATTGTGCAGCAACAAGCCAACATGTGTCTAGCACACATACTCCTTTCTCTCACTGATTAACTGCAGTGTAACACGAGTCAGTGCGCGCGTGACAGGCGATAATAACGACATTAAAAGACCGGTTGCACTTTCTTGTTGTTGCAGGTGTTAGTGCTAATCACATCTGTCACTAACCTGATCAAAGCCATCTCCGATCACTCTAGCACGAGGGACAGCCCGCATCCAGCATACCTGTGGGAAAACAAATTAGGCGCTACTCCCTCCGTTCTCGAAATCGAGAGAATATAATTCTATCTATCATATGTTAAGCCAACCCATGTTAAATAAATGAATTTATATAAAAGATACCAACATTTATTGTATATTGACATTTGAGATAGTCTGATTTGCGCTTAATCAAGAATTATATCCTTTCTAGAATGAAGGTTGCCGAGCAGAAGTATTTGTTCTTTTTTGAAAAGATCTGCATTCATCAAGACGTATCCAATTTGAGGTAAAACTCGTTAGAGGTTTGCTGATAGCTACTCCTATCATGAGTTCAGATCGATTATTTGTCAGAATGCGAACGACTGGTCATCACAATTATGTACTCCAGCTTTCTCAGTTTGTGCATGTGTCATCTCCTTTGTGGTGCAGCTTACTAGCTTACTAGTTTATACAGCTGTTCACAACTAAACTAGTATAAAATTTAGCAAGGTATTTGTTAGGATTATTACGTTGTAGTAGTGTGTATTTTTCACTTGCCTTCTTTCAAAGGATTATTAGACATTATATACTCAAGAATTTTTCTTATGTCGTATCAGAATGACCTCCAAAATTCTGTCCTGTGAAAATTTTTTTGCGTAAAATTGTACAGCAGGAAAACAGAATTAGTGACTTTCGTTGTCCAGTACAATTATTTTATTTTCAGCAGCATTCTTTTTCGTCACTTCTGCACGAGAGAAGCATGTGCATCAAAAGCAAGCGGAGGACACATTATACTCTATGATACAATACAATAGTGATGCAAGGAGAACAGAGATTACCTTCCCTGTTTAATCGATTTGTCACCATTTCATTTCAGCTGCAGTCCGTGTGGCAGGAGGCATCATGCATCAGGTAACCCCCCGGAAGAACCGCCGGGGAGACAGCAGGGACAGAGCGGCGTCAGCCCCGCGTGCTTTTGCGTCGTCCTGGAAACAGCTGTGGCGGAGGAGGGACAGCATTTGCATCCATTGCAGGGCAACGAGGAACCTGGAAGCTGCCTTGCAATCCCAGAGGGGAGAGCGAGAGATCGATCCGTATAAAAACACCCCGCACGGCCGGCCGCATCGCCTCGTCGATCTCCAATCACACGCAACCAACTCATCTCCTGTTCCACTCTTCCAGGCAGTGCGCAGTGGCCGTGACCTGGCCGGCCGCCGCCACCCCTCAAGATCAGGAGCACTACTGCCGCCGCGTCGATCGGTCAGCGTTCCTCGCGGGGGAGCAGCAGAGCTAGGTGAGTCCATCCATCTTGCTCTCTCGATCACTTGCTCTCTGTGTAATGCCGGTCTTACTCTATCTTCCGGCAAGTAAAAGACGGCGGAAAAAACAAGCTTCTACGTGGCACAGCATACGATCGATCGATGAACTAATCGGTACTCACGAGTACGAGTAGTAGTGCGCTTTGGAACCAATAATGCAAGAGACAACTGGAACCGCAGTGTAGCTTTGTTAGTACGGAGTATACCTGACTGAAATTGACAGTTTGACACACACCACCACCTAGTGCAGGGTACACTAGTTCAGCTACTGCTCCAAGTACTCCTACTAGACAAGGATGTCGAAACTACTAGCTAGATTGGAGATCTTCAAGATCTTATAATTATTATAAAATGCATAAAATAATTCTACGTCTTATTGGCAAGAATGGTGGAATGAAGCCACTTAATTCATGAAGATCATCTGGAAGCAAATATCTCCAGGCTGAAACTTTAATTACAGCACATCAGTTGCTTCTTTTTGTCGGTAAAGGGAAAAAAATAAGACGAAAGGATACTAGTGCCTGGCCATCGGTCGCTTTGCCGTTGGATAGTACTAGTACATTATTGTCCACTGAATAAAGCATAAGACCAACAAAGTATACATTAGTGACTAGTATTTATATAATTATATATATCTTTACAAAGAGGGACAGCAGATGATAAGAAATGTGGAGCACAAGAGCACACCATGTGTTTCATCTTTTGGGTAATTCTGTGGTGGTGGCCGATCGACGCAAACAATTCAGTGAAAGGAAAAAAAGATCGGAATATACATAGGATTCGATGATAACGTCCGGCGCCTGCCAGTGACATGCCAGTAGATAGGCATCATCGCGGACGGACGCGGGAGAGAGCTGCTGCGGCTGCTCCACCAACGCCGCCAAGGCAAGCAAGCAAGCGATCGAGCTGGATTATGTTGGACTGTGGACAAGCATATGCAGTCTTGTCGTTGCGTTGGTGGATGTGGATGAACCGTGCATGCGATTCCCATTCCGCCGGCGTGAATCGTGCACGCCTTTCGGCCGGCTGTTTGGATGCCATGCCAATGCCCCCAGCATTGGTACCTGCCTGCTTCCTCAACCATCCAGATGCAGCGGGGCGGCGGCGCCATGTCATGCCAATGCCATCCCTTTGCCAGGCAGACGACAGACGTGCTCGCGCGCGCACGCCGCACAAGATCCCCCGGCGATCTTTGTTGCCGGCACAGAACCCTGCCCCTACCACGTGGCCCTCTGCTGCGTCTGCCCGTCCGTCCATCGGTCACCTACTTTATCATTTCGTCGATTGAACGAAATGTTAGAATTTTAGCAAAAGTAACTTCCTCCCGGGTGCCTTCTTGTGGTAAATATTATTTTTTAAAAAAAGTTTTTCTAAACTGCAGACCGCACAAACATATTTGGAATCGAAAATTGCGTGGTCTCCGCCCGGGAGACGGATTTTTTTTAAAAGTTTTTACAGCGTGAACCGAAAAAACGGTTGTTTACGCGTGACCAGGTGTGCTGGCACGGGCCATTTTGGCCATTTGCGTTTTTGGCCAACCAGGCAACTGGGCGCCGCTAATCACGGTAGCCGCCATGTTTAGCGTCTAGCCCAGCGCGGCAGACATTGTGATTGTATAAACTTATTAGCAACCCCGGCCGGGGTCTCGGTTTGGGGCCGTGGCCGTGGCGCGCGCTGCTCCTCCCGGCCAGCGGCGACGCCGGCCACCACGGTACGGTCTACACTCTACACCAGCCGGCAGGTGCCTATCTTGTCGATTCCTGCGGTCGCCGCCGCCGCCGTTGACGACAACTCTGATCTCCATCCCAGGTTAGCAGGATCCAGCTTGCATTTTGTGTAATATATAGATCGTGTCGTTCGAGTAGAATAGGGACATGCCCCCTTGATTACCACGGTCGCGTTGATTAATTTAGTTGATCCTAATCACGCCGGCGCCGTACTTATGTACGTACGCCGGCGAGAACATGCATAGTTTCTCTCTCTCTCTCTCTCTTTTTTTTTTTATCGGCGTAGTTAGCTCTAGCTGGCAGTACTAGCGTGCTGCATGAGACCGACGGCCGCGCGAGTGCCCGCTACCGCAAGCGTGTCACTGGGGATCCGGACCGTAGCGGGCGCTGGGATTACGGCGTAGATTACGTGCGCGCCGTTTCCGTTGATTGGGAACAGCTAGCTAAAGCTAACGTGTCGACGACCGCCAGCTAAACCATACAACATATATACATATCATCTAGCCACAGCCACACCGATTTGGGTTCAAAATCCACCCATACCTCCACGTACGATTAATTTCCACCTCCAGGCGCGGCGGCCAGCCATCATCGATCATCGATCTCTACAGGGCCGGCCGCACGATCAAATCTACAAGGTGGGCAGCCGGCCGACCGATCCATTAGTTCCTGCACCTGTCAGTTCCAAATCGCCAGTCGATCGGCCACCTGCGCTTATATATATCCGGAATACTATCGGTCACGACAGCGGCGGCGTGGACTAATACAGCTCTCCGGCGAGGAAGAATTCGGTGAGGTTGACGCTTCCTTTTTAATACTGCACACACCTACTGTCCATCAACTAGTGTTATACTACAGCATGCGCGACTGGTCGCTCAGGGAGACGGCGACGGCTCGCCACCATTTTAGCTCACCGCACGCCTTGTCTGTTCTTTGGTCCTAGTAGTAGTAGTAGTATTATAGTGCTTTCCGATTTGAAGTTTGCATGCACACCTGGTGCGCTCCGGCACCGCAGGTATACTACAAGCTAGTAACCTCCATGGATCGATCTGATCCTTCTCGGCGGTGTTTAGCGTGCCTAGGCTTGTCACACATACCAGACCACCGACACGTGCCAGTACAGTAGATTTCACCATTTTTAGTGCTAAATCTGGGCCGATGTGTAGTATCATCGTCGTAGGTCTTTTCTTAGACTTTGGTCGCTCATAACAACGAATTGGAAGAAACGGCAGGCGGCCTCCACGAACTGACTCTTCATACAGAGTGTACTTCCTTAATATTTAACATTTTTCGGTCAGTCTTAATACGTAGCATCGTAGCGAAAAGTTCCCCAATTGTTGCTCGTAGGGAAACCATCTAAACGCCATTTAATTTTCCACAATCCAACTTTTGTTTTTTTTAAAGAAATCCATAAACCAAAACCCTTTTTTTAATGAAACAGGAGTCTGAATTTAACTTATGCGGTGCGATTGGGAGTGATTAGAGACGGAACTTTTTTTTTTTTGAGAAACTGATTCCGATCTTCAAGCCAAACGGGTTTTCATGGTTCTTGGTTCTCACATGATTTGTTGTCTTACAGATGTTTATGTTTATATATGGTTGTCACTCTGAATTCTCGAATTCTTTGGCAGCATTTTCCCCTGTTTCAATCTCTCTCTCAAAAAAAAAAAAAAAAAAAACAAAATTTCTTTAAAAATTTAGATGTTTTTGAGACTGAAAAGGTTTAATGATTCCCTTGCCAAACATGCTCTTAGCTTTGGCATGCCTCTTAGCCTGTATCACCGGCCACCTATATAAAAACAATCACGCAAATGATGGCACTGTGGCGCCTTATTCCCGAATGCCATGAAAGAGTTGGTTATTTTCAACAGCCAACGAAATCATTAGTTTACATCGCACGTTTTTTTGTTTGTACGACGAGAAGGAGAAGAGACCGAACGAAAGAAGAAAGTTTTAGGTCCTCTACAAGAGATAAGTTTGCACGGCTTTCCTTTAAACCACGTACGTACGGTCTCTGACTTTGGGCATGCATGCTTTGTTCGGCTGTCCGTAGCTTCTAGCAGCTGTCGATTTGGCCAGGCCGTTGGACAAAATATCCCCAAAAACCGCGTGAAGGAGTAACCCTAAGCGGTGTTCCATAACGAAACAGAAGAAACGGACACCTTGATTCACCGTATGTATTCCATCCGCAACAGGGCAGGTGCTGATACGCACCCACACACACAAATTGTTGCATTTGTTTCAGGCTTCAGCAGTCACGCAGCCATCGTCATCTGCCGGGCCTCATGCGGTCGGGCTCGCTGGTTTCCTTCCTTGATCGAACAAGATGTCTTGCGTGTCCTGCTAGTGCTAGGTGTTGATCGAGATCGTTTCCTGGCTCGCTGTCCAACAACTCGATCGCCAGAGCAGAAGAACTGTCCAGATATCTCCTGCTGCTGCATGCTAGTAGTATAGCTTATCTTATCAATTTAGATTTTTCATAGCTTCCTGCCAAATCTATTGATCTCAGCTTAATCAGTCGTCCAGCTGGGCACTGACACTTGTAAGTTCTCCTGTCGATTTTTTTTGCTCTCCACAAATTTAGCCATGGCTAGAGATTGGATGCACTGTTGCTCTAAATTCAGTTCTGAGCCGGTCTCCTCGCCCTGCAGGCTGCAGCAGGCCTCTCACTCAGACACTCAGTGAGGTGAGCCATGGAGGAGGCCAACAGCAAGACGCCCCGGCCCCGCGCGTGCCGCCGCTGCTCGCCAAGGTGGAGGTCTCCAACCTGCCCGGATTCGACGTCACGCCCACACCAACACCGAGCCCGCATGCCCAGGACGCCACCACTCCTCGCCAGCCCAAGAAGCCGTCGTCCCGCCCAGGGGTGGGTTCACTTCACCGTCACTCCTCACCGATCGACTTCCTCTGCCCGCCGGCCGGTCGCGTACGTCCTTGTGTTCAAGACAAGACTAATGTATGTATATACTCTACTATGAACTGCAGGTGCCACCGCTGGACCGCGTGGCGCGCCGCAGCGAGGTGGTGCTCCCGCCGCTGGAGTCGCCGTTCCAAGCGCCGGGGTACCGCTCCGTGCAACCGGTCTCCATCAGCCTCCCGGCGTCGCCCAGCGGGTTCGTCGTGCCCGCCGCCATCCCGGCCATCCCCATGGCCGGCGACTCAGCGGACGGCCTCCGGAGGCAGGCTCTCCTGGCCAACGCTGCCGCGGCGGCGGGCGAGCCGCAGCCGCAGACGCCGCCGCCGCCCGCGCGGGAGAACGGAGGTGGGAGCGTCCGGTTCACGCACCAGCCGTCGGACAAGGTGGTGTTCCGCTCGCAACCCATACCCGGCGGCCAGCCCCCGCGCACCGGCAGCAGGGCGGCGGCCCGAGCCGGCAGCAGGATCATCAGCCGGGACAAGCGCTATGACTCGTTCAAGACCTTCTCCGGGAAGCTCGAGCGCCAGCTCACCCACCTGGCTGGCGCGCCGGAGGTCCACGAGGAGGAAGAAGACGATGACGCCGTCACCGCCACCCCCAGCAGCACCACGTCCATGCCCAAAGTTGATCGCTTCTTCGACGCCCTGGAAGGCCCCGAGCTCGACAAGCTCAAGGTAGGTGCACAGTCCGTCACTTTTCTTTCTTTCGGTACTCCCTCCGTTCCACAACAAATAAATTTAATTTTTAAAACAATCCTAAATCATCAAACTATCATCTTTCAATTTAATTAAATTTATAGAAAAATCCCAATATATATTACCATATTTATAACACTATAAACAACGTTACGTTATACAATGAATGAAATCTAGCATATATATGTCCGTGCATTAAATACCAATTCAATGCATTTTTAAAATGGACTGGGTACCATTGCTGAACACGAGCTGTTCTGACTCATGTAAGGATCATGAGTCCGAGTTATATATACGGGACATAGAGGACATTTCTAAGTACTATAATTACAGACTAGAAAATAAAAAAAGGTTTTCATGAACACTTTACTTTTTAAGATTATGTATAGATAGATATAGATATAAGATATATATAGAAATATAGATGATAATATGATTAATTGGTGATATCAACGTTGGTACTCTTATCTATAATAAAGTTAGTCAAATCTTACTCCTTCCGTTTGAAATTAAATTATAAGTCATTCGGCTTTCTCCAGATACGTTACAGGTTACAACAGCCAGAACGGCTTAATTATAACCTGAAATGAATAGATACAGATTATTTGGTGACATCGACGATGCTAGTCTTTTCTATAGAGTTAGTCAAACTTAAAATAATTTGAATTTAAGCTATTCTAGAAACTTTTTCTCCATTTTATATTATATAATAAGTTGTTTAAGCTTTCTAGATACGTTGAAAAATAGTCAGAACGACTTAGATTTTGTATGTGGGGAGTAATTTATTTGTGGACGGAGGTGGTCATTTGCAATAGTGTTTGGTATCCATTGCTCTGTTTCCAAGGTTACTAATTGCTTCTCCTCCCTTGTGTTCAGTCGTCGGAGGAGCTGGTGCTGCCGTCGGACAAGACGTGGCCGTTCCTGCTGCGGTTCCCGGTGTCGTCGTTCGGTATGTGCCTGGGCGTGAGCAGCCAGGCGATCCTTTGAAGACGATCGCGTCGTCTTCGCCGACCATGTTCCTACACGTGACCCACAAGGTCAACCTGGTGCTGTGGTGCATCTCTGTGGTGCTCATGTGTGCTATCACGAGCGTGTACGCGCTCAAGATCGCCTTCTTCTTCGAGGCCGTGCGGCGCGAGTACTACCACCCGATCCGGGTGAACTTCTTCTTCGCACCGTGGATCGCCTGCCTGTTCCTGGCCATTGGCGTGCCGCCGCCAGCCGCGGGCCAGGGAGCCCTTGCCGCAGTGGCTCTGGTTCGCGCGCTGATGGCGCCTGTGCTAATCCTGGAGCTCAAAATCTACGGGCAGTGGATGTCCGGCGGGCAGCGGCGTCTGTCCAAGGTGGCCAACCCGTCCAACCACCTGTCCGTGGTAGGCAACTTCGTGGGCGCGCTGCTGGGCGCCAAGATGGGGCTCAAGGAGGGCCCTATCTTCTTCTTCTCCGTCGGGCTGGCGCACTACAGCGTGCTATTCGTGACGCTGTACCAGCGGCTCCCCACCAACGAGACCCTGCCCAAGGAGCTCCACCCGGTGTTCTTCCTCTTTGTGGCGGCGCCCAGCGTGGCGAGCATGGCGCTGGCTAAGATCACGGGCGAGTTCGGCTTCGGTCCACGGGTGGCCTACTTCATCGCCATGTTCCTGTACGCATCGCTGGCGGTGCGCATCAACTTCTTCCGCGGATTCCGCTTCTCGTTGGCGTGGTGGGCGTACACGTTCCCGATGACGGGCGCCGCCATCGCGTCCATCCGCTACTCCACCGAGGTGGACAACGCCTTCACCAAGGCGCTCTGCGTTGCGCTGTCCGCGGTCGCCGTGCTCACGGTGACGGCGCTATTCGTCACCACGCTGGTGCAAGCATTCGTGCTCCATAAGCTCTTCCCCAACGACATCTGCATCGCCATCACGGACCGCAAGATGAAGCCCATCATGGAGCTGCACGAGAGCGAGGACGGCAGCAACAACAGCAAAGACATCGAGGCTGGCGCCTGTGGCAAGCAGTGATCTATGGACGTACGACGTGCCTGCGCTGCTGAGGAAGCATAGGCAATGGTCGTAGGCACGCCCCAAGTCGCCGAGCTTCACGCCATTGCAGTCGTGGGGGGATGACGCGACCGAGTTCTAGGTTGGATTGGATTTTTCCAGGTGTTTGCCTGCTGCTTGGTTCGATGGCGCAGAGCGTTCGAAGGTGCAGCTTTTGATCGATTGCAACTAATATTAGTTACTCTAGTCAGTATAAACTACTTGAATGTATAGATGGGCTACGTTGTATGAAACGCGGCTGATTCTGGCATGCAGTGTCGCTTGCATTAGCATCTCAATTTCTCATCAGGTGTCCTCGTCCAGCTGAAAGTTGAGAACTGACGACTGAGACAAGTGTTGTGTGTCCTGTGAGGGGGTATCTACTTCGTAGGGATAGTCAATCTCACGGTGCAATGGCAAAGGCGATAGGCCTTAACCTGGATTTATTGCAGTTTTGGACCGATAACAGTGGTGACGAACCACCTCTTCGTTTCATGGTAAGCATTTGGCGTGTTGAACGCTGCGTTAAGGACCTTCGTAGGCGATAACCTTGCGGTTTTGGACCACATATCTATTCTTCGTTTCAAAATTTGGCAGCTTAAGGAAAGACTAAATATGGTTGTTTGATGTCAGAATCAAATCGTCCTAGATGAAATAAAACATCATAAATGCATTCCTCAAAACTGGTAAAGTGAGACCATAATAGATCAACACATTCTTCCAACTATTCTGATGATACAAATGTTAAACAAAGAAGGAAAAAGGTACACACACAACTATCTCACATTGACGCCCAGTGGTCGCCTTCGTTGTGAACTGTAGATGTATTAAAAAAACGTTAAAAGAAAGAAAAATCCTAAAGCTGAATCCATTGTGCCCCCTCACCCAGCCCACACACACCTACCCCTTTACGTTTGTCTCCACTGCCATCCATTGAGCGACCCCTTATCCCCGTTCGCCGCCACCCGCATCTACCCCCTCTCCATTCACCAACCCTCCGCCTCCTATTTTGTAGTAGACATTGTCTTCCATAACCGAAGGGGGAAAAAGGGGAGATTCGAGTGGGAAGACCCGTCATTGCTACCACCATTGAGGTACATCCCTAACGGCTTCCCTCCCCCTCCCTAGCACTAGATTCAATGTCGTCGGAAAAGGTGATGTTCCGCTCGCAGCTCATACCCAGCGGGCCACCACCCGCGCACCTACAACAGGATGCCGACCCGGTCACCCGAGCCGCCAGCAAGGCCATCAGCCAGGACAAGCGCTATGGCTTGTTCAAGACCTTCTTCGGGAAGCTCCGGTGCCTGCTAACCCACCTGGCTGGCGAGCCGGTGGTCCATGAGGAGGAAGAAGAAGACAACATTGTCACCACCACCACCAGCCGCAGCATGTCCATGCCCAAACTTGATCACTTCTTCGACACCCTGAAAGACCCCGAGCTCGACACGCTCAAGGTACTTGCATGGTCACTTTTCATTTCTTTTGGTACTCCCTTCATATGGTCACTTTTCATTTCTTTTCGGTACTCCCTTCGTTTACAACAAATAAGTTTTTAAAACAACCCTAAATCAAAGTATCATATTTAAATTTAATTAAATTTATAGAAAAACATTGGTATTTTAAAACACTAACGCAAATGGTAATATTGGTATTTAGTTAAATCAAACAACAGTATAAATGACGTTACCTTATTATGAAACTAGCAAATATGTTTGTATATTAGAAAAACAACTCAATGCATTCTAAAAACGGAATCGGTACCATTGCTGAACACGAGCTGTTCTAACTTGTGTAAGCATGGATCACGAGTCCGAGTTACATATACGGGACATAGAAAAATTTCTAGAGTACTATAGTTTTTTTTTTTTCAAAAAAAAAAAAAAAAAAAAGAGATAGCAGTCTAGAAAATCAAAAAAGTTTTGATAAACGCTTTACTTTTTAAAGATCATGTATAGATAGATATAAATATAAAATATAGATAGAAATCAAGATAATATAATTATTTGGTGATACCAACTATGCTACTCCTTCATGTAAAGTAAGTCAAACCTTACTCCTTCCGTTTATAATAAATTATAAGTCGTTCTAGCTTCCCTCTAGATATGTTCCAAAAGACATAACCGCTTATAATCTGAAATGAATATGATATAGATCGCAATATGATAGTTTGATGACAACAATCAATAGAGTTAGTCGAACCTAAAATAATTTGACTTCAAGCTATTGTAGAAAGTTCTTTCTCTTTTCTTTTTATATTATATAAGTCGTTTAAGCTTTCTAGATACGTTGAATAATAGTTAGAACGACTTATATTTTCTAATGAGGCGAGTAATTTATTTCCGGAGGGAGTTGGTCATTTGCGATAGTGTTTGGCATCCATTGCTCTTTTTGCATGGCCATGGGCTGGTATTCTGGGATGCACTACGCTAGCTCTATAGGGCCTATAAGTCAGCCATGGGCTGCCGGGCTGTAATCTTTGTGCCTTAGGCCATTTTTTTTATTTACATTGAACTTGTATTAAACTGGTTGGGTGGTTGGGAGGACAGTTAAAATAAGCAAAAACCATTTCCCCTTTCTCTACCGAGCTCTCACGAGTTCTCCTCTCCGGAGCCGGCATCGCCGAACGCCTCCGCCGTGCGTGCACGTCGGCTTTCTTCTACCATTGCGGCCCAGGGTCGTAACAGTTGGCATCATTCGCCGGTCTCGGTCTCCCCGCGGTCGATCCATCACCCTCTCCGTCCGCATCCACTCCACAAATTCTCCACCACCACCAAACCATTCTAGCCGCCTCAACCTCGATTCCGCCACCGCTTGTTGGAATTCCGCTCAATCCAAACCACATACACCATCGTAGCCCACTTACCATATCAAATCGACTCGTTGGCGTGAGGTCCTATGCTCACACCTCGTATGGCGACTGCTGAGGCCAAGCTGGATGCGCTCGCAACGCAAATGAACATGGTGACGAAGCTTATGGAGTCGCTCACCAAGTGGAGGCCTGAGGTGGACGACATGTCCGTCTCCATTAGCAAGGATCTACGTACTCTAACATCGCGTATCGAGGCGTTGGAAGCACCATCCACTGCTCCGCCTAAGATTCCGCCGCGCGAGGAGAGAAGGGTGCACGCTTGTCCCATGCCCCGCACCGCCGCCCGCGACCGCCGCCCAGATCCGCCCGGGCCACGTCTTTGCCGCCGGATCCGTTGGGCTAGTGCGCTGCAAGACTGGCCCCAAACCCCGCTACCGCCAAGGCCAGTAGTTAGATGGAAGGCCGGCTACCAAGCTAGATTCAATCCTCGCCGCCATCGCATCCGGCCGGCCGTCACGGGCCGTCAAATGGAGGATCGGCCCCACGCACTGAAGGCCCACAGCTGCCGCCGCACGCTGGGAGGAAGGAGAGGGGCGAGCCGGTGGAGTGGGCGCGTAATGTGAACTAGGCTGACCCGATCTTCCGAAAGGTTCTGAACAACTCGATCCGAAACCCCACAATCACATCACCACGTCTCCTCCCGGTTATCAACCGGCATTGCTCGGTTGACCTCACCAAGAAGGCTAAGTCCTCTGCCAACAAATCGAAGAACACAAGCAAGAACAAGGAAGAATGCAACCAATTTGCGGATGAATGATTAATCTCACAAGTTGGGGTCTTACAAACTGATGAAACATCTAAATTGTTCTTGATAGAATAATCTAAGCAACACTCAAACCTAATGAGAGTGGTAGTGGCTGATTATAAAGATCTAAGGGTCGTCGACACCCTTGGACGCGCCCCCCTAATGGGCTCAACAATGGTACATGGCCCAACGGACCAAAAACAGTGACGCAGCACTGGGACAAATTCTGGATGCTAGCTTATTTTGACATTTCCCCATGACTCAAAAGGAATTTGGACCTCAAACCAACTAAATTGGTTTCCTTATGAAATTATCTTTCCAACCATTGGTGGATCATCAAAAACGAAGTCAGGATGCATCCTGCGAGTCTGTTTTACTCCCCGCTAGTCCTGGACTCTAAAACAGGCTTGAAGTCTACTTGGTTTGGGCCTCCACCTTGACTTGGGTGCCCTTGCTGGTCCTCCACACCTCCAAGACATCCGTTCTGCATTCCCTGGTCTTCTCCATGATTCCTAAGCACAATATAATCATTAGGTAGCAATATATTCTCCAAATCATAGAGAGACTTGCTTAGGAACGAGCTCACCTTTAAATTTAATTGTTGTGCATGAGCTCTTGTGATTGGACCTTGAATGTCCAGTGGAGGATCATCTTGTCCATCTGAAGGAGTGATGTCCTCATCATCCTCCCCCTCTTGAATTCGAGTCATCCTCGACTCAAGGTCATCCTTGTCTCCCAAATATGGCTACAAATCTAAAAATTTTGAAAGAAGGACGTACTAACCCCGAACTCGGTGGCAACTCAAGTTTGTATGCATTATCATTTATTTTCTCAATAATTTTATAAGGACCAGCATCTCTTGGCATTAATTTTGACTTATGCAGCTCTGTGTTGACACTTCTTATGGCAGAAATCAAATGCAACTAGCGTTGCAATACAAACCATGCTAGGCAGATGCTATGCGCGGCAATATGATATATGGCAACGAATAAAATTGTGTGGCAAATAGTACTATTGCCGCAACATGATTATCGTGGCAATAAGATATATTCTCTCGCAACGAATAAAATTCTGTGGCAAATGATAATATTGCCACGGTACAACAGTCGTGGCAATACCATTTGATCTTTTGCAATGAATAAAATTGTGTGGCAAATGGTATAATTGCCACGACGCGATGGTTGTGGCAATAACACCTTAGGCAATAAAATCCTAGCGTGGCAAGATGTCTCTATTGCTACGTTATCAATCATTGCATGTACCACATCTTGCTACGAAGACGGGCGTGGCAAGTGCTTCTATTGCAATGACCGTGAACGTTGCATCAATGTCCTATTGCCATGCTTGGCAACGGGCAACTATGGTTGCAAGAAACCGCAACACTTGCAACGCCAAATTGGCAACGGTTGCAATACCTTAATGCAACGTGACTTATTGCAACCGTTGGCAACGAACGCGATTTGGTTGCAACATCTACCTTTTGCAACCAAATTGGGCCTATTGCAATGTTTTTTCGTCGCTGCATAAGGGTAAGAAATTAGTAGTGACAAGGTTGTCATATATAGTCTTGCAGATTACGTGACACTAATGTTTTGTCATATTTGTACTGTACCGTTTGGTATTTTAGACGCACTTAGAGACGAATGTGTGGTGTCACTGTTGACATTTACTTAGCGTCGTCACTAGAAATAGATATAGAACCTATCCTCGGCAACGGTGCCAGAAATGCTTGTTGACATTTACTTAACGTCGTCACTATAAACAGATATAGAACCTATCCCCAGCAACGGCGTCAGAAATGCTTGTTGGGTATTTCTAATGCTCATGAAGGATATTCCGCAAGCGCACATAATTACCGTTGTAGCATTTCACCCGGGAGTATTCCAAGGTATCGTTATTTGTATTTAGCCCATGGGAAGCGATGGCATAGGATGTGATAACTAAGCAGAATGTGTCCACCAACTAATATACCATCTAGACTACGGTGGGGGAAAATGATGTATATGATATGGCATTGACACGCACAGGAATAGTCTAGACATACAGATAAGAGAGTAGTCTAGCTAGCAGGGAGGGCAACGAGTGAGCAAAGGATTCCTATGATTCTTACTTTACTTCTATGATACTAATCTAGGCACAAAGGACGAGACAACTAGTTGTGGTTCATATGACAAGTATGCTAGGCAGTAGGTGAACAGTGGTGGATAAACCACCACTAAACAAACTACTATTTTACTGGAGCCTTACCTTTTAAGAACTTGCCTAAACACGTGGTGATCTATACAGAGACCAGAAGGGCTGTCACCACCTTACTGGCTATCACAATCCATCCGTGCAGCAAGTGATAACCACTGGCAAGATCGAGTCTAAGCACCATGCTTTACACTTCCTCTCACTACTCTAGATGCTATAGCACAGGCCAACTAGAGCACCTCTTACGAGACGATGATCGCATACAGGCATGGGTTCAAAGTGAACCATGCCTTGAACCATAACTAAGTGTGAAACGTCTATATGCTAGATAATATCATAACAACTATATACTAGAGAACTGGAATAAAGTTGCACTAAGTAAATACTCAATAAAGTAAATACTCGAGTAAAGTAAAGAAAGAAATGAATTATAAATGTAAAGATCTTACTACAAAAGGAATGATAAAAGAACAATACCAGACCTCTTAGGACCCACTCCGAAAACCCAAGCGAAGCTCACTACTCACTCTAACTCCCAACTATACTAACACTACTACATCTTGATAGAGTGGAGAGTTTCTTCCTTGTGGTGTGTGCAAATGAGAGGGGAGTAGGGGGTATTTATAGCCCAAGGTGGAGTAGGGGCTACTCCAGCGCCATGTCATTGATCCACGTGATCACCATCCTCCACCGTTGGATTAGAATGGATGGTGGAGATAGGGCACATGTTTCATATGTGCATGCAGCCATGCAAGGGGGAGGACGCCCCAAAATAGCCAAGGGGGGTTTGGCCGACCCCCCTATGACACACGGGACCCACCACCTCCTTCTAGAAGCATGGCCCACATGTCATGGTGTGGGTATCTTGAGTTTGGGCCCTTGGATCCATGTGACATGTTGACCGACCAATGGGAGCTCTCCATTCTTGTGCCTTGGATTGATGAGGTGGCACCCCCTTAATGGGATAAGGGGAGGACGCCCTATGGCAGGTTTGGTCGCCCCCCCTAGTGGGCCTTGACATGGGTTGGGCCTTGTGGGCGCCCCTAGGACTCAGACCACGCCAAAGCTAAGTGTGGAGGAGGTCGGCCGACCCTCCAAGTGAAGGATCCCAATGTTTGGACCTTGTCACATTGATCACCTTGCCATCAAGAACGCACTGTAAAAATTTGAGCCT
This sequence comes from Hyparrhenia diplandra, assembly GCA_015847255.1. Lineage (NCBI taxonomy): Eukaryota > Viridiplantae > Streptophyta > Magnoliopsida > Poales > Poaceae > Hyparrhenia > Hyparrhenia diplandra. The sequence goes on from JADLZK010011641.1 coordinate 99,514, forward strand.
GAATGGCCACAAAAGGCAGGTCGGCCGACGTGCAAATTTTTAGAAATCAGAAAACGATCAGTGCAGGATTAGTCTATCATATGAGAAGAAGAGCACCATGGTGGCGGAATGGTCAGAAGCTCTAAAAGTGTGGTCGGCCGACCACCACCTTGGACACCGGGACCGACCTTTTATCACTCAGAACACTCCCACGCTAATTGCCTAAGCAATACAAGTTGAGCACAACCGTCAATGAGTAGAATGGTGGGCACAGAGAGGAGTCTACTCGCCACCATATCCACAACCAGAGTAGTGAGCAAGAGCTAAGCTTGGGGGAGGTTCCCTCCCCCACTAAGGTAAGTATTCTTAACTCTTTTTTATTTCAAATCCTTTTTGCATCCTAATAAAATATGAATAAAAGAATAAATAGACCTCCTTTCATATGTCTCATGAATGTTTACCTCCCTTTGGAAATGATGAACAGTTGCTCTGCTAATTATTTCTTTAGTGCTTAGTATACAACTTAATATTTCTCTAAGTATGGATTACTTGGCTCACATGAAAACCATCATGAACCTAAAACATCTATGGGTTGCAAGTACTTTCAACTAATTCTAAAGTGGTTATGAGATATGATTCATCCTAAGATGAGAGATGCTACACTCTTATTCCAAATGAGTATGATTGTTGGAGTCTTTATTTTAAAAAAAAAAAAAAAAAAATGATTCACAATTCATAGATAGATCCTTAGTGAGATTAACTCCACTATGGATAATGATACTGAGATTACACCCCACAACTAACACCGCCTAACTCCGCCTTTGTTGGATCGTGAGATTAACTCCACATCCAAGCTAACATGATTAGATAGATACCATATACATTTCTTCCGCCTTCCTAATTTGGATCGTGTTAGAAATGTCAACAGTCTTGTACTTACCCTTCTTGTCACGCCCCTGCAATTCCTTCTTTGCAAGCATAGCATACTGAAACAACTAGTTGACATTGTTAATTTCTTTATAATCAACAATATCCTAAATTTCCCATCTCAACTCTAAATAAAATTGACACATAGAATCCCCGGGTCCCTCTGCTGCGCTACAACGCATCAAAGCCTTTTGAAGCTCACAATAGTAATCCTGCATAGATTTATCTCCCTATTCTAAACACATTAATTTCTTACGTAGATCTCTGTGGTAAGATGAGGGAACAAATCTATCATGCATATCAACTTTAAGCTCTTCCCATGAACAAGGTGTATTACCATCTGCAGCTAAAGCAGTCCACCAAATAATAGAAAAATCTTTAAACTCACTGGTGGCTTGTCTAATCCTGTGTTCTTCGGGTACTTCCGTGGGAACTAAATTTTTGTTCTATTGTCATCTCCCAATCAAGATATGCCTCAACATCATAATGTCCATCAAAAGAAGGTATAGTAAACTTAACCTTAGAATAAGGATCATCGGGAGCTCGATTATGGTTACCTCGATGGTAGTGGCGGTTGTGGTGGTGTTGCCCACCCATACCTTTGGTGTTATTGTCAAGATGACGCCTGATTTTGTTTTGCAATGTCGCCTGGATATCAAGATTACCGTCGGCATCATACACCTCAAGATCATCGTCATTGCTGCCATTCGCTTCATTGTCATGAGCACGAGCAGGACGAACTTCCAAAGTAGTGACCCTGTCGGTTAGGTCTAATATTTGTCTATCCAACTGCTCCAACTAGTTAGCGAGCTTGAGTTCAAGCATCGCCTGAGTGACAGCTTTGATGACTGTCTCCTCCACGTCCTTATGGGATTGGTCAACAGTAGCTTGTCGCTGCTCTTGGCTAACGCACTCATTGAGGTCTTTGGGCTAGCCGTCACCTGACATTGTAGATACAAAAACAAGAACAAACAATGAAGGTTATTGTTGGTATTTGCTAAGCCTACAGAAATATTTATAATTTGTATAATCCGCAAGCGAACGGATACCGGTGAGCACTTCACTCGGGAGAGGGTTTAATATCGAATCCACAGGGAAACGAGTGAGGAAGACTACGATCTAATCTTAACCCAGTGTAGCACAAGACTTAAGAAGGTTGAGATAGCAGAAAGGATTACTAAGATATCTAATTCTTATCTCGGTAAGCCATGTTTGTATTATCCTTATGGGGACGTACTCAAAGGAAAGCAGGGACGAAATGTGCAATCCTCCAGCAACAGGGTCCTACTTGGCCTATCCTACGGGATGTGGACTCCAAAGGAATCAATGGTACTGTCACTACCACGAACTACCACGCTCCGGAAGGTAGGGTGCATCTAACGAGATACCCGTGTGCAAACACCACGTTTGCACTACGAAATTACTCTAATCTAGGCGCCAGATTAAAGTACTCAAAAGAGACTCGCAGACCAATAAGAATAATTATAAACAATATACTTACTAAAAGAAGAAGTAGATTAGCAGAGTAATTCCAAGTGTAGGTTAACTTCCACCGAGGTACAAGTTGTGGAGGTAGCACCGACAGGCGGGTACCTTCTCCGGTCCTTTCCCTCTCTCTATCTCTTTTGTTCTAAAGACTAGATCTATCTAGATCTAATCCCTTCTTGCATGCTAACTCTTCTAGTTCTAGTTCTAGTCTAGATCTAGAGGGAGACTCAGGGTCTCAGCCTATTGATACTGAATGATAATGAATTAGGGTTTCACCCTAGGGTCAGGGGGTCTTCTTATATAGGCCTTGGCGATGAACGATGACCATTGAATCAAACCGACCTTCAACAACGGTATAGATACAACCTCAATGTCGGTGGTAAACCACCATAGAAATCTGAGGCTGACTGGTGGGACCAGCCCGACGACCGCCAGGAATCATGCCGGCGACCGCTAGGACTTTGTGGCACAGTGAAATCTCCTTCCGCCTGGTGTCTTCTGGTGTCTTCTAGAATATTTTAGTCCACTTTTTGGGTTGAGTTGCCTCACGGTCAAGTCTTGTCATCATATGGGATGTAAACTCTTAGGTTTCTCACCGTTCTTATTCGCTTTTTATCGTGCGGTCCTCAGAAAGTCATGGAATACCAAAACTTATGGAATCATGTTAGTTAGACCCCTAGACTTATGTTGATATTCATTTTAAGCCCTTATTCATGTTTAGTTGACTAGTAATATTATGCTATAGCAGGTGTCACTTGATTATCCCTAATAATCGTACTATGCGGGTGGAGTGGTGCCTCTCAAGATGACAACAAAAGGAAACACCTTACCATGGTCTTATCGGATTTCTTACCAGCAAAGTAAAGGATACTTGGAAGTTGTGGAACCACGATTGCTGGGTTGCAAAACTTTGCTATCAAGAAGAATATATGGAGCTATGGGAAGGCACACAATGACAACTATTGATGGTCCTTATACTCCAAATATAACCATCAATTTTTGCATGAAATGATATAAAAGGAATCACAAACACTAGATGTAGGGTTTGTTTCTAACAAATTCCACGAGTTTGGTATTCTTACTTGTCTTGCAAGTTTTCACTAAATAATAGTATCATAAATGATGGACTAGAGAGCACGATTACGAAAAAGTCGCCGAGATGATCGAAATGCATACATATTACTTGCCACATTTGGAGTACAGAATCAAAAGATATGAAACACAACCATTAGTATGAATTTTAAGGATCTAAAAGACACCAGGAGTAGCTCGCCAAAGGCGGGACCCACTGCCACAGGGGGAGGCCGCCTGGCTCGGCCTGTGGGGCCGCTTGCCCCCTACTTTGGCCAAATGGGCCCCTTACGGAAGCTTCCTCCACCGTTCTAAGGGATCATGAAAATCATATCTAGATGTTGATTTAAGTCAGTTTAAGGTTGGTTTGATCCATCGCCTTAGATTCATTCCTCGGGACTATAAATAAAGAGGCGCACTGACGCTTGAAACCCTAATTCATTATGTATCTCATCTCACCGATTAGAGAGGGGTCCTAATGTAAGGAACTCTCAATCTTCAATGAAAAGATCTAGGACTTGACTTTCCAATGTAATAGATTAGATCTAGTTGAGAGTTAGGGAGAACAGAGCTGTGCTCCGGTTCTGGAGAAGTCTTCAGAGTTTGATATGTCTTTGTTTCTTTACTTTACAAGACTTGTGCTTTAGTATATATTTATCTTCTCTATTTACTTTTATGCCTTTCATATATATGTTTAGTATAGTACTTATGCCATTGCATGGGATCTTTGCTCGTATTGAGTGTTGTAGTTATTTCGGGTAGCTAGAGTAGTAATTGATAGTTTAGACATGGTGTCTAGACTATAGGTTACCCGAGGTTGCACTCAACCATCCGGTTAGTTGTGGTAGCCTCGGGGGTGACAAACTCTGTCGACCCTTTGTAATCCACCACGTTAGGGTTGATATTCAGTAGAGCTTTTGGCAGCCTTCCCCCAACTATTTCTTCCCAGTCTTTCTTGAGAGTTGGAAAGTACGCCGCTCCAAAGTGTTTTAGTGTGATTGATATATCTTTCCATACTTCAATTATCTTAGAACCAAAGTAACAGAGAAGTATTTAGGAACCTTGATCTCTCCCCGTTATCCACTTGATTTGCTAAGCTACTCATTATAATATTATTCTTTTAGGTATATTTTAATTATTAGATTTCTCTTATGCATTATTATTTATTGTATTATTATTTATCATTTATTATTTACCCCCTCACTTTAGTCTAGTTGGTTTGCTAAGTTAGTAAATACATGACCGTGAGTTATTAGATTCTTTAACCAAAGCTTCCTTGTGGGTACAATACTCTAGAATACCCCTAGGTAAAAGCTACAATGGTGTTCTCGCGCGCTTGCGCATTTCTTAATATTCTTTTAGCACTTAACAAACATCAATAACAACAAGGATTATCAAATAACGAGTGAAGATTAGCGGTTGTTCAATGTGGATACAAAGTACAAGTCACAAGTGTTGGCTAAGACATGCCTAGTCATAGCGCAACAAGATGAAACAAAAGAACGTTGATAAACAACACAGATGGAACAAGAACACGACAAACACTATTTAATCTTTTTCTCGGACTTTTTGGCGTCCTCGGGTATCACAAATTTTTTTTTTCTTTTTTATGATTTTTTGATATTTTTCCTGGGATATGGATCACAAAAAGTAGGAACCACAAGAAATTTCACCTAGAACAGAGAGGTGGTATGTGACCTACGAAATTCAACACGTTCTCGAAAAGCGTGAAAAAATCATGCAAATCTTTTTTTCTTTATTTTCCCGATTTTTTTCGCAATTTTGATGAGACCAAATAGGCCGTAGGCGAGTTTGGGTGAGCTCAGAATGGTGTCAAGAAGATCCTATAAAAATTTTAGATTTTTCTAACAAAACTATGAAAAGTTATGTTTTTTCGATGGCACAACCCGGTGGCGGCGGTTAGGGCAAAGCGCCCCTAAACTCCAACACCAATCATAGGACTAATTTTCCCCGTGACTAAGAACAATAGGTAATCACTAGATGATGTAAGGTGGGTTGCGATGCAGGCAAAATAGTAACGGATTCTGGATACTGACTTATTTCAACATTTCCCGATGATTCAGAAGGAATTTGGACGTCAAACATATGCCTTTGGTTTCCTTATGAAACTATCTTTCCAACCATTAGTGGATCGTCGAAAACGAAGTCCCGATGCGTCCTGGGCGTCCTGTTTTACTCCCCGCTGATCCTGGACTCAAACAGGCTTGAAGTCGACATGGTTTGGGCCTCCACCTCGAATTGGGCGCCCTTTGCTGGTCCTCCACGCCTCCAAGCCATCCCTTATGCATTCCGTGGTCCTCTCCATGATTGCTAAGCACAATACAATCATTAGGTAGAAATCTATTCTCCAAAGCATATAAAGACTTGCTTAGGAACGAGCTCACTGTAAATTTAATTGTCGTGCACGAGCTCTTGTGCATCCGAAGATCATCTTGTGCATCCGAAGGAGTGATGTCCTCATCGGCGAGGGAGGAAGGAGAAGGGTGGGAGGACCGACAGAGTGGGAAAGGCAAAATGCACGAGAGAGTATTTGGAGAGAAATGCGGCGGCACTTGTGGTGGGCCGAGGGTGTGAGGGAGAGGTTAGGGTTTGATGGAGAAAGTGTTACTTTTATATGCTTGAGGTCTTAGTGGGCGGTTTGGGCCTATTCAAACGGGTCGCCTCGGACCTCATTAATCGTGGCGTTTTTTTTTTTAAGAAAACCCACCACGGTTTATCGATTTACCGTGGCGGTTTTATAACCGCCATGGTAAATTTTAAAAATCGCCATGGTTAATCGAGACATTAACCATGACGGTTTTTAAAATCCGTCATGGTTAAAAAAAAATGGAAGTGCTTTGTAAATGTTTTTTTTTTTTTTTTTGTAGTAGTGTATCATTGCAATACAATCCACAAAGACACACACCATACCATACTATGTCTCACTTATGGCCCAAACCTGAATAAATCCTCGTGTTAGTCTTGCGTCACCATCTAATAGATCGTGCCTCGCGCACCTCCACCGATTTATCTACTACCATGAGCATACCCATGCCACCGATCTTTCATCGACAATCAGAGACAAAACTTTTTTTAGAGAAACTAAGGGTTTCCATGGATCCTGGTTCTCACATGAATTGTTATCCTATGGATGTTTAAGTTTATGGTTGTCACTCTGAATTCTCGAATTCTTTGGCAGCATTTTCCTTGTTTCTCCCCGAAAAAAAGAAACAAAGTTTCTTTAAAGATTTAGATGTTTTTGAGAGAGAAAAGGTTTAATGATGATTCCCCTGCCAAACATGCTTAGCCTGTACCACCGGCCACCTATACAAAAACTATCACGCAAATGATGGCACTGTGGCGCATTATTCCCGAATACCATGAAAGAGTTGGTTATTCGCAACAGCCAATGAAATCATTAGTTTATATCGCACGTTTTTCTTTTAGTACGACGAGGAGGAGAAGAGACCGAACGAAAGAAGAAAGGGCGTGCTTGGTTTGCCGCTCCACCTCGCCATGCAGGAGTTGTGGCGGCCACAGGTCGCGACTCGACCGCCACAACTCACCACAGCCACGAACGACAAGGTTGACCGGGGAAACGGCACATGCAACTCGCTAACCAAACACATGCATCTTATGAGTGGCGGCCACAAGTGTGGCAAGGCGAGATGTGGCCTACAACGCCCAAAGTTCTAGCTCCTCTACAAGAGATAAGTTTGCACGGCTTTCCCTAAAATCCACGTACTGTCTCTGACCTTGGGCATGCATGCTTTGTTTGGCTGTCCATAACAGCTGTCGATTTGGCCAGGCCGTTGGAGAAGCACGCGCTAATTACGTACTCCCCAAAAACCGTGAAGGCGTAACCCTGGCCACAAGAAACGGACGCCTTGATTCGCTGGCGTATGTATCCGCAACGGGCAGGTGTTCACACGCACGCACCCACACACTTGTTGCATTGTTCCACGCTCCAGTCAGCTAGTCAGGCAGCCACCATCATTGCCGGCGCCGACCTGCCCTCTGGCCTGGCCATTTAAAAGCCCCCAGCCCCGTTGCCTGCACATGATCCGATCGGTCTCCGCTGCTGCTCGCTTGTTTCCTCCCTTGATCAAACAAGACGTGTCTTACAGGTCCTGCTAGTAAGTGCTAGGTAGGAGTAGTAGTAAAGCTTATCTTATCGGTTCAAAAAAAAAACTTATCTCATCAATTCAGATTTGTCATAGCCTCCTGCCAAATCTATTGATCTCAGCTTAATCAGTCGTCCAGCTGGGCACTCCTGTTGATTTTTTTTTCCTCTCAGCAAATTTGTCCATGACTTGAGATTGGATGCACTTCCGTTTATTATATATTTTCCCCTTTACATCTCGCTGTGTTTGTTGCTTTATTAAATTCAGTTCTCAGCCGGTCTCCTCGCTCTGCAGGCTGCAGCAGGACTTGAGGTCTCTCACCACTCAGTCAAAGTCAGCTGATCGAGTGAGGTGAGCCATGGAGTTGACCAACAGCAAGACGCCCCGCGTGGTGCCGCTGCTGCTCGTGGAGGTGGACGCCTCCAACCTGCCCGGCTTCGACGTCACCCCGACACCGAGCCCGCACGCCCTGGACGCCACCATCCCGCGCCTGCCCAAGAAGCCGTCGTCCTGCCCCGGCGGGGTGGGTTTACTTCACCTTCACTCTTCACCGATCGACTTCCTCTGCCCGCCGTCCGCCCGGCGCCGGTGGTGTCCGTGTGTTCAAGACAAGGCTAATGTTTGTATACTTGATCTACTATCCAGGCGCCGGGCTACCGCTCCGTGCAGCCGTTTTCCACCCGCCTCCAGGCGTCGCCCAGCGGCTTCGGCGTGCTCGCCGCCATCCCCATGGCCGGCAACTCAAACGGCCTCCGGAGGCAGGTGTCCCGCTTGCAGCCCATACCCGGCGGCCAGCCCCGCGCGTCGGCCACAGGGGGTCGCCCGAGCCGGTAGTAGGGCCATCAACCGGGACAAGCGCTATGACTCGTTCAAGACCTTCTCCGGGAAGCTCGAGCGCCAGCTGGCGTTCACCCAGCTGGCCATCGCGCCGGAGGTCCACGAGGAGGAAGAAGACGATGACGCCGTCACCACTGCCACCACGTCCATGCCCAAAGTTGGTCGCTTCTTCGACGCCCTGGAAGGCCCTGAGCTCGACAAGCTCAAGGTAGGTGCATGCACGGTCAGTTTTTCGTAGGTACTCCCACCGTTCCACAGCAGATAAATTTGATTTTTAAAACAATACTAAATCAAACTATTTTCTTTAAATTTAACCAAAATTTATATAAAAGTACCAATATTTGTAATACTGAACGACATTACTTTATATATATAATGAAACTAACAAATATATTTGTACATTACAAAAACAACTCAATGTATTTTGAAAACGGACTTAGTACTATAGTTGGACACAAGTTGTTCTAACTCATATAAGCATGGATCATGAGTCTGAGTCACGTATACCGGACATAGAGGACATTTCTAGAGCACTATAAGGTTTTTGTTTTTGTTTCAAAAAAAAATATAGCAGTCTAGAAAAAAAAAAGGTTTTCAGAAAAAAAAAACGCTTTACTTTTTAAGATCTGTATAGATTGATATAGATATAAGATACATACAAAAATATAGATAATATTATGATTATTCGTTGATATAGAGTTCATCAAACCTTACTCCTTCTGTTTTAAGTTAAATTATAAGTCGTTCGCTTTTCTCTAGATACGTTCTAAAAGCCAGAACAGCTTATAATCTGAAATGATCAATAGATATAGATCACAACATGATTATTTGGTGACATCGACGATGCTATTCTTTTATATATAGATAGAGTTAGTCAAACCTAAAAAATGATTTAAATTTAAGCTATTCTAAAACGTTATTTCTCTATTCTTTTATTATAAGTTGTTTAAGAATTAAGCTTTCTAGATATGTTGTAAAATAGTCGGAATGACTTATATTTTCTAATGTGCGGAGCAATTTATTTCTGCACGGAGGTGGTCATTTGCGATAGTGTTTGGCATCCATTGCTCTGTTTCCAAGGTTACTAATCGCTCCTCCTGCCGGCCTTGTGTTTCAGTCGTCGGAGGAGCTGGTGCTGCCGTCGGACAAGACGTGGCCGTTCCTGCTCCGGTTCCCGGTGTCAGCACTCGGAATGTGCCTGGGCATGAGCAGCCAGGCGATCCTATGGAAGACGATCGCGTCGTCGTTGCCGACCATGTTCCTGCACGTGAGCCACAAGGTGAACCTGGTGATGTGGTGCATCTCCGTGTTGCTTATGTGCACCATCACAGCCGTGTACGCGCTCAAGATCGCCTTCTTCTTCGAGGCGGTGCGGCGTGAGTACTACCACCCGATCCGGGTGAACTTCTTCTTCGCGCCGTGGATCGCCTGCCTGTTCCGGCCATCGGCGTGCCGCCCGTCCATGGCCACGGAGCCCCCGCCCGCAGTGGCTCGTACGCCGCTGATGGCGCCTGTGCTGATCCCGGAGCTCAAGATCTACGGCAAAGTGGATATCCGTGGGCAGCGGTGCCCGCCTAAAATTGCCAACCCGTCCAACCACCATGCCCGTGGCGGCAACTTCGTGGGCGCTCGGGCGCCAACATGGGGCGAGGGGAGGGCCCATCTTCTTCTTCTCCGTCGGGCTGGCACACTACAGTGTGCTGTTTGTGACACTATACCAGCGGCTCCCCACCTAACGAGACACTGCCCAAGGAGCTCCACCCAGTGTTCTTCCTCTTTGTGGCGGCGCCAAGTGTGGCGAGCATGGCGTGGGCCAAAATTACACAGGCGAAGTTCGGATATCTTGCCCCGGGTGGCCTACTTCATCGCCATGTTCCTGTGCGCCTCGCTGGCGGTGCGGATCAACTTCTTCCGCTGGTTCCACTTCGTTGGCGTGGTGGGCATACACCTTCCCGATGACCGGCGCCGCCATCGCGCCCATACGCTACTCCACCGAGGTGGACAACGCTTCACCAAGGCGCTTTGCGTCATGTTATCTCGTGATCGCCCGGTGCTCACACGGTGACAACGTTGTTCGTCACCACGCCGATGCACGCCTTTGTGCTCGAAAGCTCTTCCCCAACGACATCCGCATCGCCATCCACGAACCACAAGATGAATCCCATCATGGAGGTGCACGAGCCAAGGCGGCGATGGCAGCACCAACAAAGAACGACATCGAGGCCAACGCCGGTGGCAAAGCAATGATCTATGGAACGATGCACCTGCCCTGTTGAGGAAGCATAAGCAAATGGACGATGCACACCGCAAGTCATCGAGCTTCACCCCCGCTACTTTATTTGGGGGATGACGCCAACACCGCCTTTTCCGCCTTTATATGTTCTATAGGGTATTTCTAGCTCCAAAATTATGTGGCAAAAATGTTTGGTAGTGTTGCTATAGGAATTGCAAAGAATTTGTAATGAAATTAAGTGGAGATGATATGGACATCTTGCATTAAGATATGAAATGACATAGCTATTAGTGAAAGGTGGTGTGGATAATTAATGGGGGATGATGTGGTTGACTTGCATGTTAAGATAGACTTTTAGTGGAGACTAGCTTTGCAAGAGATATAGATATAGATAGGTAGGTACATATTGATATAGTTACCTAATAAATCCTCAATTATGTACATTCACCCCTTAATTGTGACACACGTTGCTGACATCGAGCAGTTGATGCATCTCGGCGAATTTAATTCTCCCAAGTGGCTTCGTCGGTATGTTCGCAAGTCGCTTGTCGTACTAACATGATCCACCTCTACGACTCCTTCACTGATGCATTCTCTGATGTGTGATAGCGAGTATTGATGTGCATGCTCCTCTCATGATACACTGGATTTTTACTTGGCTCAATAGCCGACTTGCTGTCCATGACAAGACCACGTAGTTTTTACCCTTTAGCAACACACAAAATGTGTTGTAATATGCCCTTTTTGGGTGCAATAGCGAAATTACAACCAAAAATTTGGTAATTTAGTGTTGCGCAAAGCCCGGTGGTATTACCCTTCAACCACGAATGTCTTTTGGTGTTGCAATATTTTTGCTATTGCAACATAGTGAGGTGTTGAAACAAGCATCTAAGGCCACGCTCCAGTTGGTTGCAATGTATCCTATTGCGACGTTTTAGGTGCTGCCATAGGTTTCAATTGCATCTAACACAAAGCGTTGCAATTCAAAAAAGAGGTGTTGCAAAGTATTGTATTGCTACACTCTAGCTGTGGTCACTACACTTTATGGGCACACTCTAGTTGTAGGTGCTATAAGAGGTGTCCTATATTACCACCAAAGTGTTTTGGGTGCTATATCTATTACCACGAAGTGAGTTTCGATGCTATACATGACGTCCTATATTGCCACCAAAGTGTTTTGGGTGCTAAATGTTGTTCCATCTATTACCACGAAATGTGTTTGGATGCTATAGGTGTTGTACTATATTGCCACCAAATGTGTTTGGATGTTATAGGTGTTATCCTATATTGCCACCAAATGTGTTTGGATGCTATAGGTGCTGACCTATATTGCCACCAAATGTGTTTGAATGCTATAGGTGTTGTCCTATATTGCCACCAGAATGAGTGAAGGGAATCGTGACGCCTAAGAGGGGGGTTGAATTAGGCGACTTAAAATTCTACCACTAGCTATGGCCTCTAACTTCACCTAGTCAAAACCTATTGCAAGAAAGAAAACTATATATATGTGTGCAACTATGGTTTTGCTAGGTGTGTTGATATCTCTACCGCACAAAGAGTTTTGCACCCTAAGTTCCAAACCTATCAACTAGCCTATCAACTAAGCTAGAAAGGTAAATCACGCACAAAGGTACCGCAAATAATAATGCGGAATGTAAAGGTGGTAGAGATGCAAACTCCCGTTGATGACTCCAAGATTTTTACCGAGGTATCGAGAAACGTGCAAGCTTCCCTAATCCTCGTTGGAGCCCCCGCAAGGGCCAAGCTCCCGGTCGGGTAACTCCTTGGATAGCCTCGCAAGTGCCAAACTTTCTAGGGTTTTCTTTCTCTAGTGTGTTTTGCTTTGTGAGAGGTCCCCATCTAAAACAACTTTTCTTTGTGTCTTGTTGTTCTTGATCCGTTGTATTAATGACCATCTTGTGCCGACCACTCCGATCTCACCGTGGTCGGTATCGCTTTTCAAGTCGGCAAATTGTTTGAGAGGTCCGTGACCCTTCTCTAGAGGTTGGCGAAGTCGTTCTTGTGAGCCCTTGACTTGTTGGAGAGGTCTATGTGTTGTGCGACTTTGTTCCCGAAGTTGTTTGAGTGGCTAGAGACCCGTTGTTACGTGTTCTTCTATTTCGCCGACCAGTCTTTTCTTAGGCTAGCAGTTTTTTTCCGATCAGGTTGCTTGTGATTGGCAACCCCGTTGATTAGTGGATTTGCTTGGACCTCGTCGGATTGATCCGCTACACCAAGACATCTCCTAGAGTATCCAACCACTGTTGGGTCGTGCTCTTTCTATGCTTTGCCTCTTTGACTTTTGAGGGTTGTAATTTTGAGGCGGTTGAATATTTCGAAAAGAACTTTGAGGCTCCCATCCCCCTCAGTCGTGCATTCACGGGTCCTCCAATACTAATAACGACACGTGATAATGGATTGTTGAGGTGGACTTGCTTTTTGTGGGGATCACTCCCGCGCCCCTTAGCCTTCGCTCTCGGAGGAGGCGGGAAGGGGGCGAGGGCTTCCCACAGGATGAGTCGAGAACACAAACGAGGAGCGGGGAGGCCTCCGCCCCGCCGACCTTCATTTGGAGTTGCCGAGGGTCGGGCGATCGGGGCGTCCGGGCCTCCGAAGGAGGAGGGATAAGACGATGCGTGGGGCGCAGACGTGGATGCAATAAAAACGAGTAAATGGCCCTTATGGCGGCCAACAACCGATCCCTTTCCTTGTGCCCGCACAGGGTATTTATAGGAATACTGAGGGGTCGAGGGGCTGATTTACAATTTGGTACATGGTAGGTAGGAAAACACACACTTACAATCGGGCCCTCACAAGGGCAAGCTTGTAACTAGCCGCATGAGGTCAAGAGATGGGAAATACACATGTGGCCTCTTCTCGCCCGGGGGTGTAGGGTTTCCTCATGCCGCCCGCCGGTCCCGCACTCCGCGCGGAGGGGGGGCGATCCGGAGGCCCCCCCTCGGGCCTTTCCTATTTTTGGGCCTGGGGGAGCACCGGTGTTCCCCGCCGCAAGAGTGGGAGTCCCCTCGATCGGTGTTCCCGCCCGCCGCACAGAGAAGGAGACCGCCTTGCTCCGGCTTCGATCCCGCAGAAGAGTTTTAACCGGTTAAGGGCCGCCGGTCGGCGGGCCGCCCTTCTCCCAACACTTCTGCATATCAAGAAATAAGCCATCATACCTTCGTATTCAGCCTCCCCGTTTTTTTTCATACGTCATGTTTGATCATTTGTCTTATTAAAAGGGCCTATTTTGTTATGACTTATTTATCATTAGAGATTGCAAGACTTCATTTATTTTATAATTTACACAAAAATTTTAAATTCTTGGCAAACCGATGTCTAAAAGTAGAAAAATGACATTCTTTTTATTTATATAGAGGGAGTATATAAATAAGAGGAATTCCTAAGAGATATAGAGAATTTTATTTTTGACAACAAAGAGATATGAAAAAATGGAATCATAACAGCCCATTAACCCAACTTACGACTTGGGATGCATATCAAACCAAAGCCCATCTCTTCTTCTAATAATTGCTAGTGGGGTTTAGATCACTTTTCTCCCTCTCCAAAAACCGACAAATACCTCCTCAACTTTTCAAAAATTTTGCGTCGTTTTTTTTTCATATGTCATGTTTGATCATTTGTCTTATTAAAAAAATTTATAAAATATCATTTTCTATTTTGTTATGACGCTGAATATTAATATTATCTTTATTCAACAAAATAATTATTTAATACTAATTTATTTATTTTATAATTTAGAACACTAAAAATCATTTTAAATAAAACCAAACAAAATTAGATTTTCTATTTTATGATTTTTCGTGATTTACGATTTCAAATATTCACCAAATAAATAGAAAAAAAAAATGACATTCTTTTTATTTATATAGAGGATCTATATAAATAAATTTATAAAGATTTGAATTTAAAAAAAAAGAAATGACAAATACTTAATTATATTATATATTTACTATGTAGAAAAGTCCAATAAAACTGGAATTTTATGATTTTTCTATGATTTTTTTTAAAGATTCAACCTAATTTAAAAAAAAAAAGAAAAGACAAAGAAGAAAACCCTAAGAGCAAATATAGAGGTAAAATTTTGAAATTTTTGACAACAAGAGATATCGAAAAAATGGAATCATAACAGCCCATTAACCAGTAACTGGTAGGACGACTTGGGATGCACTGGATCAAACCAAAGCCCATCTCTTCTTCAAGGATATATGTTTGGCCTGAATCCACACGGTCCAGTCAATTCAGCCCATCCCACCCATTGCCACAGCAGCAGCATCCGCCGCCACCACTACAACATCGGGCGGGCCGCGCGGGAAAACCCCCAATGTACCGGTCGTCTCCCGCCGCGCGCTCGCCGGAAAATGCCAATGCCACCGCCGCCGCCGCCGCCGCGGAAAGACTTCCCGGCGTTCCCGTTCGCGCCGTATCCGATCCAGTCGGAATTCATGTCGTTCCTCTACGCCGCACTCTCATCTGGCCCCGGCGCCCTCGCCCTCCTCGAGAGCCCTACCGGTCAGTCGCCGACCACCACATCCTCCCTCCTCCCTCACCGCCGCTGTCCTCGAAACATTAATTACTTACTGGTCTCGCGCACTTCTCGATGCCCACCGCAGGCACTGGCAAGACGCTCAGCATCATCTGCAGTGCGCTGCAGTGGCTTCTCGACCACCGCGACGCCGCCGCCACGGCACCGGTCCACCCCAGCGGCGCTTCTGGCCCCGGGGATGACGACGACGAGCCCGACTGGTTGCGGGATTTCACACCGCTGCCGCCGGTTAAAGAGAGCACGAAGAAGAAGGCAAAGCCTCCTGCGTCGAGGAAAACGGTGGTTTCACGAAAACCAGACGGATTTGGGGAGGAAGACGGCGGCGGCGATGAGGGGGAGTTCCTACTCGAGGGAGTACCAGAGCGACAGCGAAGACGTCGCGAGACAGGGTGTAGGGAAACGAGCACATTGCGATGGTAGCAGTAGTAGCGAGGGCGAGGGGCTAGATGAAGAAGAGGAGGAGGAGGAGGTGACGCCCAAGGTTTACTTCACAAGCCGCACGCACTCGCAGCTCACTCCAGTTCGTCGGAGAGCTCAAGAGGACGGAGTTGGCGGGTCGGATCAGGACGGTGTGCTTGGGGTCCAGGAAGAACTTATGCATCAACAAGGGTAAGTAGATCTATTAAAAATGCTGTCATTTCTTTTAGGAGGTGCCACTGCATCTAAGACAAGTTAATGAGTGATGCAATTGCCTACAGATGTTCTGAAGATGGGCAGTGCAAACCGGATTAATGAGAGGTGTTTGGAACTGCAGAAAACAAGAAGAGCACCAAAGTTAAGGTCTGCTGATTTTGATTCATTCTTTTTGTACTATTAATTACTATTTGAAGTGCTTTCCTAACAGTTACATGTTGGATTGATCACGAGCAGCAAGTGTGAAAACACTATCCTTACGCTTAATGAAAAACGGGCTATATCCCGGTCTAAAAAAAACAGTTACATACTATCCTTTCACTTGTTTGGCCAAATGTAACTACTGTTTATATGGGTGCCCATGCTACTAACTATGATTATCAGTGAGTGCTTCTTGACTTTTGTTTATTCAGCAATCTCTATGTAATTGGGAAGTTACTTATCTTCTTTGTTTTACTTAGCATTTAAATGGACCAAATCATTGAGGCATAAGACATAACTCGCTTTTTAAAACCTGACCGCTGTTATTATTGCTTGATTGCCATATTTATGTTTGCTTAGCATTTCAGGACTAACATCCTGCTACAATTTACAACCTGGTTGATTACTGCTAAAGTGTTAATTTGCTATTATGGCTGTGAATATGCAGCTTGAGGATGCTCAAAGAAAGGTCGCCCAGCAAAGCGCTCTTGTGGCTGCCCCATGTTAAGAAGTAGAAGTCTACAGAAAGATTTCAGGAGCGAAGTGTCAAACCAAGGCGCATTAGACATCGAGGATTTGGTACGAATAGGAAAGAAGATTGGAACTTGTCCCTACTATGGTTCACGAGACATGGTCCGCTCAGCTGACCTTGTAGTCCTTCCTTATCAATCTTTGTTGCTCAAGTCTGCTAGAGAATCACTTGGCCTTAATCTGAAGAACAGTGTTGTCATCATAGATGAGGCTCACAACTTAGCTGATTCCTTGACTAACATGTACAACTCAAAAATCACGTCTTCTCAGGTTACTCTCAGCTTTCCTTAACCTTTCCATCACAATCTGGCATATAATCGCTCCATTGCAATTATAAGGCGTTTTCACTTTTGTAGATGCGTAACTTTAACTATGTATCTAGACATAGTTTATATATCTAAATGCATAGAAAATCTATTTATCTAGAAAATCCAAAACATCGTGTAATTAGGGAGTAGTATTTTGCCCTGTGTCATAGATCATTGTATTCGGTTTTGCAAACTTGCAACTGTATTGCTTTAGCGTTTCGTTCAATGAACATCAACATCTATATATTCCAGACCTTTAATTAATTATGATTATTTTGTAGAACATAAATGGCATATGCCTATATTTTGTGTGCCTGATGCTCATTCAGTACTGTTTTCAAAGCACAAGAATTTAGGAATTTAGGCATATAAAGGGGCCTAACAAAGAGGGTCTTTTAGTGGTGGGGTTAGCTTAGCTTTCCAATGTGGTTGTATGGCACATGATAAGATTCTATATATGGTTTCATTTGGTTCAGGTTTAGAATTTTCATTTTGAAGGCAACATTCAGTCAGTAAATGACTTGAGCATGCCTTCTAAAATTGACATATGGGTGTTTCCTTGGGCTAAAACTGGGATTCTAGCATTTCTGTCATGTGCTGCCTACAAGTATGAAATTGTTTTGTTCAGGAAACAAACTTCATCGTCCTTTTCTCATTTTCCTGATTGTGTTTTCCTGATATTCGTTTCCTTTTGGATTGTAGTTGAAGACAGTCCTTTCCCACCTGGATGAATACCTAAACAGATTTCACAATGTTTTGGGAGCTGGGAATCGACGATACATCCAGACCTTGACAGTTTTAACAAGGTCTTTCATACGTGTTTTGATCAACAATCAAGATGGTGCCAGCACTATGTCTTCTATGACCATAAACCAATTCTTGTTTTCCCTTGACATTGATAATATAAACATAGTAAAAACTTTTGCCAGTTTGTGAAAGAAAGCAATATAATCCACAAGGTGAATTTCTTCCAAAATGTGCCAATTCGGTTTGTCCAATGCCCATGTGATCTGACTGTTGCCTTTTCAGGTTAGTGGATATGCAAACAAGTTAACTAGCATCCAAAGTCAGTTTGATCTCCAGCTCCATGAAGAAGGAAGCAGTATAGCATGCTTTCAGGCATTGGTTGACTTTCTACACTCCCTTCTGAACAGGAATGATGATGGAAGAATCATAGTTGCAAAGCAAAAGCTAGGTGGACAACCTGATGAAGCATATCTTAAATTTGTGATGCTTTGTGCAGAAAAAATATTTTTCGAGGTACTAAATTATTCCCTTTTGAGTGGCTGAAAATATGTACTGTAGCTACTTATGATATTTTGTTCCTTATATATGTTATAGGTTACACGGGATGCTTATGCTGTTATCCTGGCTGGTGGCACCCTCCAGCCTATTGAAGAAACTAGGCTACGTTTATGTCCAAGCTTACCACCAACTGATATAAAATTCTTCACTTGCAACCATATTGTTCCTCCTGAGAGTATTCTTCCAATAGCAGTTACACGTGGACCCTCAGGCATGACATTTGATTTCAGCTACAATTCAAGGAGCTCTCCTTCCATGGTTTGCACTTTTCTACGTTACCTAACGCCCCTCTGATCCATTCACTTCTGCTACTCAAGCATAGACTGATGTTATGAATTATTTGTATTTATTTGCTGCTATATTGTTTCCAGCAAGTATTCATCATCTACATATTTATTTAACAGTATTAAAAACACTTGACCTGCGGGGGGTAAGACAGGCCCCGGGCAGGTGGGCATTACATTAAGAAGAAGACCTTCTCACGTGAGGTCAAGAAAAACCCCGAACCCCCGCCCCCACCCATAGACAGGGGCACCGTGAGTCTATGTGAGGCGACCACGACGGGGGTTGGGCCCGAGACCTGTCCTTTGGCCGTGTGACAGATGAGAGGATTTTTTTAACCCCAACCTGAAATTCACTCCCACGGGGAGTTGATCCCAGGACCTGAGGAGTGCCGCTGGGCTCCTCTAACCAACTTGACTAGAGGCCCTTTGGCTTATTTGACAGTATTTACAACATGTACCATCCCTTAGTCAGCTTGCCTGTTGGAGACCTATAAGCTTGCTGCAAAATGTATTTACCCCTTCTATATTCTTGTGTTTCTTTTTAATTCATTACCTTGTGATGTTTACTATGTTAGATCAATTACGATGCTCGAACCTTGGACTTGAGGAAGTAGGGAGGAGAGAAGGGAGCGTGGGGCTGCTGATGCCGGCGATGTGGGGTGCCGTGATCGGCAGGGAAGGGGGGGCGACAATAGATGGATGAGGAAGGGGGCGCCCCAGGCGCCCAAGGGTGACAATATGTCACAATCGAGGCTAATCTCTTTCATTCATTAGCGAATCAGGACTCTTATAGAGTTTACAATTCCAACTCTTCTAACAACCTTGCTAACAAACTCCAAATATCTAGGACTCTCCAACTAATTCTCACTTCTAGCTAATCCAATGCTGCTAAGACTCAACTCAACTCAACCGACTAGGCCTAAGCCTGGCTCAACCTATGGCCAGCCCGACTCATGGTCGTGGCTTAGCCACTTTCCCCGGGTTGTCACGGCTTCTCTTCCTCCTATACGTTTGCCCGCACATAACATCTCTCTCCCCTCTCGAAAGCTTGACTTCGTCCTCGAAATTTTGGAAGGAGGGATAAGCTTCACGAAATGCGTGCACCGGCTCCGGGGAAGCTTCGACGGCGACATGCTGTCCATTCGATGAGGGCGTGCGGACGCCCTGCGTAGCTGGGAACAGACGGGATTCGATGCTGGCAGATAGCCCGGCCATGCCGCAGGGGCGACACCGGTCGGTCGGCGAGGAGGGCGCTGGAAGGGGTTTCAAAGACCCGACGTGGAAGACGCCATGTATGCGAAGGCCTCGGGAAGACGGCCGATAAGCCACCACCACGCGGTCCAAAGACTGAAGGGGGGCTCGCATGGCCCCACTTGCCGCGACCACCGGGAACCAATGACTGCGTGTGTCGATGAAGGAGTCGCAAAGCGATACCAGCCCCCCGATGGCAAACTCCAGGGGCACGGTGGCGAGCATCATAGAAGCGGCGAGCATACCTGGGCTGCAAGAGCCGAGCACGTACCTCCTCCAAAAACTCATCCCTGTGGCCAAAGATGGTGTCCACCAGACTGCCTCAAATGTCTCGCACATAGGGCAAGTCGGGTCGGGCGGGCGACCATAGACAACCCGGAGGGGGTCGTTTGCGGCCGCAGGTGTGATACGCCGTGTTATAGCGTAACTCAGCCCATGGTAGCCAATCCGGCCCGCCCCGAGGACGGTCACCTAGGCAGGGCACCGAGGTACATTGCGATGGCCTTATTCACCGCCTCAAACCGTCGGGTCCGTGGGGATGGAACGCCGCACTCATGCGGAGCTGGACCCGGCGTGTTTGCTAAAGAGGTCGCCAAATGTCACGGTGAACACCGAGTCACGACACCGATTTTATGGACTTCGAAATCCATGGAGGCGAACAATGTCGTGGAAGAAGGCCCTAGCCACGACGACGGTGTACGGGTGCCCCAACGGAATGAAGTGAGCGTATTAAAAATCTGTCCACCACCGTGAGGGAGCACACTCTGCCATGGACTTTGGAAGCGCCTCAACAAAATCCATGGAGATGTCCGCCAAACGCCACGATGGAACCGGGAGGGGTCGGAGGAGCCGCCGGTGCGGGCGTCTCGGCCTTTGTTCACGACATGTAGCACGAGCGGGGTGAGTCGCCGACCACTCGCCGGCCGTGCTCGACGTAGAACGGAAAAGCGGGGGCGCCGCAGGTGTCTTCCAATGCCTTCATGGCCACCGGTATGCGCCAAGCCGGGACGCCTCCAAGTGCTCCGACGAGGGAGGGGCACAAAAGACTTGCCGTTATGGAGCGGCGAGGCCCTCATGCACGGTCCGGGCGTCGCCCGTGGGCACCCGGCGGCCGGCGGCGTCACGTCGGCGCGGCTTCGTCATCTTCTTGAGCTCCGGCGGATATCGTCAAAGAGGTCAAAAGCGGCGCGCCGAATGGTCTGCGGCGACCACCGAAGTCGGCCGCCGACACCCATTAAGAGTGGCGGTCGCCATCACTTTTTGGACGTGGCGTCGGCCACCCACGTTCGACTGCTGGAGGAACTTCGATCACGAAATCATAGCCAAACAGCTTGCTTACCCAATGGTGCGCTGGGGTATCGTGGGCGGCAGCTGGTCGAGCATGTATTTGAGGGCGGTGATCCGCGTGCGCCACGACAACGAGCGCCCCAGAGGTGGGCGCGGTCTTCGACAGCTTGGACGAGGCCGTCGGCGCCCCTTCGTGAGCCGCGACCTTGAGGTGCCGCGGCCGCAAGCGGGCGGGCTGAAGAAGGCAATGGGCCCCGCGTCTTGGTGCAAGACGCCCAAAGCTGGCCGGAGGCGTCACCGTCGACGATTTAACGGCGGCGCTGGAAGTTCGGCAAGTGGAGGGGCGGGGCCGAGCACGAGGCAGCCTTGAGGGCCGAGAACAGGTGTCCGCGGGGCCTCCGACCAGCGAGTCCCCTCCTTCCTCAAAGGCCGGGTCACGGGCGCCGATGGTGCCGTAATCTTTGGATGAACCGCCCGATAGTAGCCCGGCGAAAGCCCGAGGAAACCGCGTGGGCCGCAACAACGTGGTCGTGGCCATGACCCACCGCAATGACTTTGCGGTTTCCATGGCCACGCCCGTGACGACATGGCCGAGGTAGTGGACGGACGACGTGGCGAAGGAGCACTTGACCTTCTTGAGATGGAGTTGGTGCTCGAGGACGCCCGTAATCGCACGGAGGTGTGCCGCAGATGCTGCATCCGTGTGGCGCTGTACACCGTGATGTCGCCGAAGAAGACGCAGGACGCAGACGCGAAAAAACCGCTTGAGGACCGACGCTCATGAGCGCCCGAAAGTCGATGGCGCGCTTGACAAGCCAAACGGCATGACCAGGAACTCGGCGGCCGTGGTGCGCCCGGGAACGCCTCTTCTCCACATCTGCAGGAACCACACGAACCCGGTGATATCCGAGCGGAGGTCGAGCTTCAGAAAGAACTTTGCGCCCATGGAGCTCGCCCGTAAGCCTCGACCACGTGGATGGGGAATTTGTCCTGGCGATTGGTGGCCGCATTGAGGGACCGGTAATCAACGCAGTAAACGCCACGCCCCGCCGGGTTTCTTCACCCCAGAAGACGGGCCGAACGGCGAAGGTGAGGTGCTCTCCCCGATGACACCTTTGCCGCGAAGATGGGACTCGCACCGCAGCCTCCAACTCATCCTTCCGAAATGCGGGTAGCGCGATAATGGCCGATACGGCGATGGGCTCCTGATTTCTCGGGCTTCAAATGGATTCGTGTTGATCACGGCACGCCGCGGGTGGTGGCAAAGCCCGACGGAGCTCCGCGAACACGCGTCGGCCCGAAGGACTGCAAGGCGGCTCCGGCAGAGCCCGGCTCGGCCCGGCCGTCGGTGAGGAAGTGGCCCAAGATCGCGACTCCGAGGCGCCCGTTAGGCCGCGACACCCGGTCCAGACGATGCGCGGCCGTGAGGAGCCATCGCTTGGCCTCAAAATCCCACAAAATCGGCCCGTGGTGTGGAGCCACGCCACCCCCGAGATTCATGTCGTAGTACCAGCGGTAGCTCGACAGGCCACCACAAAGGTGCCCTCCCCATCAAATGTACTCACGCCGCGGGCCACTTTGGCATGCGACCTTGTCGTAGATGGCCACGCGACCACATGGAGCCTTGACGTCATCAAACTCTCGGCGCGGCCGTGTCACTGGATCCACCGATGAAATTGTGGGTCGAGCCGGATCCAACAAATACGGAAGTCCTCGCGGTGCCAATGCGGACCCGAGTTGCATGGTCTTCCGCCCGGATGTCGGTGATGGCCGACAATGAAATCGGTGGGGCTTGTCCGGGTCGAGGGCGGCGCGTCGTCCTCTCCTCGGCTGGTAATCCTCCTGGGTTCGACAATGTAGTCCCGTCGCCTCGGGAAGAAGAGCCAGCGCATTTGTCCACGGACATACGGCTCATGACAATTATAGCGAGGCCCTGTTTCCGCCGGCCAACCGCTCCTTCCGGCTTCTTGTAGGGCGCCGTAGTGCCGGTCTTGGAAGGGCGAGGGCCGCGTCGCGGAATCGCGGAGGAGCCGGGAGCGGCGCTGCTCCGCCGCCGTAGGCCTCGGCAAGGCGCATGGCACGCTTCAAGTTCAGCGGGTCATGCAGCTTGACGCCGACGCAGTATGTGTTCGTGGAGCCCGCCGGGTGAAGAGGTTCGCCGTTGATCAGGCGACAGTGCCCGGTAAGCGGCCCGAACGGGCCCGTCGAGTGCGTCGACGCTGGAGGTGAACGGCCGGGCCAGTCCGGAGCAGGTGGTTGGTGCCGGCTGGCCCCGAACCGTTCATGACACGCGCTAAGTCCTCCCACGTCGGCCGTCCGCTTGTCGCGTCGGGAGATTGGCATACCACGGCCGGGCGCGGCCGGTCATGTGGAAGGAGGCCGCCCACACCCGCCGTTTCGCCACGGTTTGTTGCCCCAGAAGAACCGGGCTGCACTTGAGCGACCGACCCGGGGCTGATCATCCAGTCCCGCCATACTCCGGAACGTGAGCTTGTGGTAGCGGGAAGCGCCGACGCTTCGCCTCCGTGGATGCCGAGTTGTGCCCCTCTCGAATGAACTCGAGCGTGGTCCTGGCGCATGGGATAGTGCCCCTTGCAAGATTTCAGCCTCGAGGCACTCGCGAGGGCGACCTTTGGAAGTTGATGCAGCGTTATGGGGACGCGTGCCCCATCGATGGCGGCGGCGGCGGCGGGCGGGCGCGTCGTGGGGACCGGGCGTTGTCCGGAGGTGAAGGGCGCAGCGGCCGCGACGTGGGCGCCTGGAAGAACGACGGGGAACACGGGGCGCCCGGGCGCAGAAGATTTGGGGAAACCCCGCGAATCCCGACGAAGCTTGACGTGCCGCCATGGAGAAGATGTCGCGTGAGACCGGCTCGCGTGTGAGAGACGCGGAGCGCGAGCTCGGGCGGCTATGCAAGGCGCCCATCATCAAGCCCATCCCATTGAAGGCGCGGGCCGACGCGCATTGGTGAAGTCGGGCTCGAGTGGTGGGGATGATCGGGCGCCGGCCGGGCGGTGGCGAGAGCGAGGTGGTGACGGGCGATTGCATCCGTGGTGATGGGAGGTGGTGGTGGTGGTGGGGAGGCAGGGATGCCCGAGGATGGTGGTGGGGCGGACATGGTTGGCTGCTACAAGTTGTTACGGCCGAACCTTGGACCTGAGGAAGTAGGGAGGAGAGAAGGGAGCGCGGGGCTGCTGATGCGGGCGACGTGTGGGTGCCGTGGATCGGCGGGAAGGGGGAGCGACAATAGATGGATGAGGAGCGGGGGAGCGCCGGGCGCCCAAGGGTGACAATATGTCACAATCCTGGGCTAATCTCTTTCATTAACGAATCAGGACTCTTATAGAGTTTACAATTCCAACTCTTCTAACAACCTTGCTAACAAACTCCAAATATCTAGGACTCTCCAACTAATTCTCACTTCTAGCTAATCAAATCTGCTAAGACTCAACTCAACTCAACCGACCAGGCCTAAGCCACCAGCTCAACCTATGGCCAGCCGACTCATGGTGGGTGGCTTAGCCACTTTCCTGGTTGTCACGGCTTCTCTTCCTCCTATCGTTTGCCCACATAACATAGACATTCCTTGAATGTAAGTCCTTTATCCATTTTTTGTGGAAATACAATAATACATGGGTGTATGATTTCATCCATCTAGGCTTCTCCTTAATAATGAATTTCTTTTTTTTGTGTGATTGTTTGAGCCCATTTTGATCTGTAGCTTCTTTTCGTTTGCTTTATACTTTATTGTTGTTGTGCAATAATTTTTACTTGAATCCACTTTATGCTTTGTAATTCTAATTTTGCTTGTGTTTACAGATTGAAGAGCTTGGACGTTTCATTTGTAATATTATAACAGTTGTGCCTGAGGGAGTTGTTATGTTTTTTTTCTTCATATGATTATGAAAGGCGTGTATATGATGCATGGATGAGCACAGGCACAATTTCCAAGATTTCTAAAAGAAACATGTTTTCAGAGAGCCAAGGAACAGTGCGGATTTCGAGGCTGTCCTCAACAAATACAAAGGAGACAATTGAGTCCTGTAATAAAATTTCCCAAGACACAGGTGTCAATGGGGCACTTCTATTAGCCGTTGTTGGTGGGAAGATTTCTGAAGGCATAAACTTCAGCAATGGCATGGGTCGTTGTGTAATAATGGTTGGCTTGCCTTATCCAAGTCCATCTGATGTTGAGCTGATGGAGACGATAAAGCATATTGAAAGTATTTCTAGCTCATTTTTGGTTGGAGATGGTAAGGACTCAAGCAGAAAAATATGATGATGAATGTGAACTTCAGCCTGGTTATGATGTATTACGGAAGTGCAATAGAGGTGGAAGAGAGTACTATGAAAACTTATGCATGAAAGCTGTGAACCAATCTATTGGTAATCTGCTGCTTCACTTGAGCATTTGTCATGCATCTAGCACTGTTTATATTCTTCCTTAAATGATAAAAAGAAATAATTGCAGGCAGAGCAATCAGGCACATAAATGATTATGCTGCAATGCTATTGGTTGACTCACGTTATGCACAGACTTCATCAACCAAGAATTTTTCCTGCCCGACTGATAAGCTTCCTCAATGGATAAAAGCACGACTCTCTTGTGCTCAAAACTATGGAGAAGTGCATAAATCGTTGCATCAGTTCTTCAAATTCAATAAACAAAAATGTTGAAATACTCTAGAATCAAGAAGCAAGCATTTCACTGTTGATTCAATGCAAACAAAAAATACAGGTTTGTGTATTCCTCTTCATACGTTTTCTAATCATAGTTTTATGTCTGTACTTATGCTGCCAACCTTATGAGCAAGGTTTCATCCTGCTCCTGTGATCAAAGTTATGCACGGAATTATGGTGACAGTAATGCTTCCTCTTAATGAATTCTTGTTAAATCCATATTTCTTTTTTTGTTTGAGACTGTAAAAACAATATCACAATATAATTATTCAGTCTGCTTATTGTCAGTCTTTATCATTGTTTCAATTTTCTGTCCTGATAGCAAATCTTATAGACCTCATTTTAGTGATGCAGGAGAAATGAAATTCATGTCTTACTACACTAATATGTTGGAACATTTTCGAAGTGGGAGCAGTGTACTGTTTTGATCCTTGCAAGTTATGATATTTACATTTCATATATTCTTGAAATCTACAACCTAGGCAAGTGATATTTATGTATGCAGTTTTATTAGTTCTATATGGCTATTTCATTTTTCAAATAGAAAGAGGAATTGGGTTAAACAGAAAGCAAGTTGCAATTTGCAGCTTTTTTGTAATATGAAGTCCACCAAATTTCAAATTTGTTGTTCCTTTTGAAGGACCCCAACTACGTATTCTCTCATCATGGCCATATTAACACATCTTTATTTTGCACAAACGAGCCATTGTAATTTTTGCTTGTGGTGGTGTTCGACAAGAAAAAATCCCAGCACTTAGTGTCAGAGAAAAAATAACTGCAGTATTTGTTCTCAAGTGCATTTTGGCGTATTTTCTAGACTTCTGTTTGCAGGCACCCCTTATAATGCAAGACGTCTGCCTTATGTTAGATGAAAAAAGGAGAATCAAGCTAACCATATAAACCTTTTCTTAACCCTCTAGGTGCATGTAGGGCTGGACCTACAGCTCCAGGGGGACTAGAAGGATGTTGGGCGAGCAGCATCATCAGAGTTATCTTCAATTGGTTTAATATGATTTTCATTTGAAGTAATGAAGGATACTGGGCCAGTGTTATCAGAGTTCTCCTCGGTTCAGTGTTATTTTCAGTTGAAGAAGTAATGCCGAGTTATTTCGGCTTTGATCGTAGATACTGCTTTGGATATGGTTGTTGGTTTAAGCTTGAGATAGTCTAGCGTATGAGTAAAGACAGGAGATTAGTTGTACTTGAATACGTCCTGGTGCCTATGTAAACCAAACTGGTTTGGTGTACTAATTTGTTAACAAATAACCATTGAAGTAATCTCCTAACTATCTCTCCCTCTCCAGGGGGATATTTCATCAGATAACAATATAGAATCCAGACCCCGTGACCCTCGCTTGTCGGCTCCCCGAGGCGACTCGAGGGAACCAGCGCCGCCACCGAACTCCCCGGGGTCCGCCCGTCGGAGGGGCCGCCGCGCTCCTCGCCGGCGGGATCCGGCCCGGGGAGGGCCTAACAAGAGCTCCTCCCGCGCTCTCTCTCCCTGTTGCCTCCGTGCTTCCTCCCTCCCCGGCCTCCCACCTCCACCTCGGCTCAGGCCGCCCGGCGGCGATGGCGCCCGCTCAGCCTCTCCTGCGGCGGATCCGGCCCGTCTTGCGGCGGATCTGCCGCCTCAGCGGTCGAAGCGCCGGCGGCGAACTACGCTAAATTTCTTGGCGTCGGCGATCCGGCGTTATCGCAGCGCAGCTGCCACTCTTAACCCACCTGGCCCTATGCAGGTGTGCCCCAGCGGCGGGGCCGCATGGCGCAGCGCCCGCCCCTGCTGGCGTGGCCTCGTCTCGGTGGCGGCATGGCTACGTCGCGGCTTCCATACTGAGGGGCCGTCTGAGATGGCCGGAAAAAGCTGGCGTCGCAGCGTAGAGGGAGCCCCGAGCGCCGAGCGCCCACCCGCGCTCCTCGGTAGCCCCTTGCTTGACGACGAGTGCGCCACCAAGAGCGCCCATGCGAGGCGACCCCAGCCCGTCCCGCCCGGCGAGCTGCACCGGGCGATTCAGCGCTTGGCGGTGCGTGGCGAAGGCTCCCGCCGCCCACGCCAGGCTCCATTTCGCGAGCAGGATGTGTCACCTCTCGGTGAGCGGCGGCTATCTTGTACGCCAGCTGATCCCACCTCGAGCTCTGCTGGTGCAAAAGGTGGAGCTGTCGGGGAGTAGCAACTACGGATGAGCTGGCATCGGGGTGAAAAACCCTCGCCCAAAGCCTTGCGCCTTGGGTCGGCGGCGGTGGCGGCGCCCGCGCCATCACCTTCTCGAAAAGCGTCGTCATCTTTCGATTCGCGTCATCGTGGTTGCCGGCCTGGGGAACGAAGTTCCAGCGGGCACTTCTCAACCGCGCCCGTGGGCGCCATCCCTTTTTAAAGGCTCCGCTGGGCCCATCGAGCCTCGCCGCCGCAGTTCCGCCCCCAATCTTCATTGTCGCTCGGCCCCCCGCCTTTGCGTAACCGGCGCCGGACCATCGCCGCCGCCGCTCTAGCCCGGCTCGGCCTCGGGTTGATCACGGCTAACGTTGCCGCCGTCGTTGTTGTTTACCGCGGCCACCGACTTCTGTGACCGGGAGCTCCATCGCGCGTTCTCGCTCGGGCCCCTTTGATTTGGCCGCGGCGGTGTTGCCGCCCGCCTCTGCGGCTCGCTTGGATGTTGATGCCATCATGGTCGCTGCCGCCGTTTGCTTGGCCGTGGCCACCGATGTTGCACACACGGCTTGGAGTCGCCGAAGGGGGTTGACGCCATGGATTTGTCGCCGCCGTTTGCTTGGCCGCGGCCACCGACGCCGCACCCGGATCCACCTCGGGCAATCACGCCGAAAGTGTGCGACGCCTTTGATACTTGGCTTTGTGTTCAACGACCGACTTCCACTCTATTCAGATGACGCCGCCTAAGTTTGGCCTAGCGATGCCGGCATTTCGCCTAGCGTGTTGTGTTTGTGGCTCCTATGGCGGGCTCCTCTCTTTCTTGTTTGTTGTGGCCACGAGCTCGTGGTGGGTGTGGTGTTGTGTTGTGTCGCGGTCATGTCGTCGGTTTGTATTGTGTTGTTTTTTATACTTTGTTTGTCGGCCCGCCTTGGCTTCTTCTCTTAATGAAAAAGACACGTGAAGACGTGTTCGAGAAAAAAATCTCTCCCTCTCCATGAACCGGACGTTGGCCTCGGTTTTGGGCCCCGTGGCCTTGAGGCTAATTTGTGAGGCCACGGGTTGGCCCATTTCTACAAAAGGTTGTGGACTCATTGGCCCATTGGCATTGTGTATGATGGGTTGGCCTAAAACTATTATATGGCAACTAAAGGTGTGTATGGTTGGGTGGCTAACTCCCAGCCGGGCTACCTAGAGCCAATTTTGGTTGCCCGCAATGGGGTTGGGGCTTGGCCCAACCTGGCCATCCAGAATGTTCTCGACACCGCTATCGGTGACTTTTC
Source organism: Hyparrhenia diplandra (assembly GCA_015847255.1). Classification (NCBI taxonomy): domain Eukaryota; kingdom Viridiplantae; phylum Streptophyta; class Magnoliopsida; order Poales; family Poaceae; genus Hyparrhenia; species Hyparrhenia diplandra. The sequence goes on from JADLZK010011641.1 coordinate 128,643, forward strand.
TTTTGGTGCATCTTGGTCGGGCACCGCCGAGCCCAATTTGAGTCGTAGCTCTACCATCTCTGTCGTGCGATTGGCCGTGGTTTCTGTTGGGGAGGGCGACCCTCACCCAAGAGCCCCCGCAGCCTCACTACGGGGGCCAAGAATTAATCTCCGTTAACATATTGCGGTCTTGCAGATCAGCAAGCGGAGGACCCTCCGCGAAGACACGTAACGGTGAAGCGTCACCCCTCCGTCAAGGGTGGCCCCGGTCGGCGGTCGAAACGGGGAGCATGTCGGCCCCCTATGCGACGGGGAGCGCCCGAAAGGGGTCTCCCAAGCAACGCGAGCCCAAGTCGTGGGAAGGCCAGCGGAGGGGCCCTCCGGAACCGCCCCCTCCGCAGTGCACGGGACCGGCGGCCGGGCATAGGGAAACCCTACGACTCCCGCGGGGGAGAAGTCACTTCGTGTGTTTCCCGTACTAACCCCCGTGACGAATAGTTACCGGCTTGCCCCCCGTGGGGCCCAGCTGTAAGTGTGTATTCCCTACCTACCATGTACCAAATTGTAAATCAGCCCCTCTGACCCCTTGTATTCCTATAAATACCCGGGTACGGGCTCAAGGAAAGGGATCGGTTGTTGGTCAGTTTAAGTGCCACTTACTCGTTTTTATTACTCCCACGCCCGCCCCACGATTTGTCTTTTCCCTCCTCCTTCGGAGGCCCGGGCACCTTCCGATCATCTCGACCCTCGGCAACGCCAGCGAAGGTCGATCGGACCGGAGGCTGCTCCGCTCCCTGACCGTGTTCTTGACTTACCCTATGGGAAGCCCTCACCCTCTTCCCGTCTCCTCCGGAGCGAAGGCTAAGGGGGCGGGAGTGATCCCTACAGCCAGTCTTCTTTAGGCACGAGGCGCACCGTGCACGGTTGTCGGCACCATCGCCACGCCCGGCTGCGGCGTGGAGGAACTTGACGTGTGTGCACACTTTGGCCATGGTGTCGCCGGATTTGCGGAACCCGGACGGTTGGTCGTCTCGCGAGCTCCTTCGCAACCCGCAACCGCGCCCGGTTGTTGGGCGCCCCCGCTGGCACCGGCGTCGGCGGCCACGTCTACATCGCCGCCGGCACGAAAGTGCAAGAACATGCTCGCGGCTGGCCACGCTGGTGGTCCACATGTCTTTGCTCTGTCCTCCTTCCACGGCCGGTTCTGCATGCTGGTCCTGTCCAGCTTGTGCTTATTGTGCTTGTAGGCATGCTCGCCCTGCTCCAGCTCACGGCCAGCGGCGTCGTGTCTCTATTGAAAGGGACGCTTCGGATCAGGTTCGATGAATTGTCTCAAGGGTGGTGAAGTTACCGGTAGAAAATGGTGGTGACTCTATCCAAGCCAACCCAATGAACCAAACACAAGCGAGCCTTAGGCAATGCATGTAACCAAACACGCCCATCTTGGTTTGTTAGAGCGGCTTGGGCTAAACTGGTCACGTTTTGCTAGCCATGCTTGTATAGAACACTAACCAAACACACTCTAAATATGCTTGGTACGAACCATAAACATTGATAAACGAAAAACCACTTGATTGCAATTAAAAAAAAGAAAAGAACATTTGCTACTGATACATTTGGTACGAACAATTGACATTAGTTAATCAACATAAACACAATTTAACCAGGTCAAACAGAACCATGTTTTAGAGTTGTACAACACATTCAAAACCGGATTTGGGATTTTTTAAAATTCATAAACCTAATAAAAAGGTGGTGTATTACACATCTAATTTGGATATGAGATTTTTATGGTTGATAAAAAATAACAAGACATAGGTACTGTAAAATTATCACATCCTTAGTATTAGTAGATTAATTACTACAATTGAAACAAGATTTAATTATAAAAAGGCATGTGGCGCAAAAGATAAGTATGTAACTCAACATTTTCTATAACAACATGGTCATCGTAAGTGTTCATAACACACATCAATAGCAACATTACACAGGGAACACCTATTTTATTTTGCATACTTCTAACTATTTATAAATTATTTAATAAGCACATAACACAAACAAAACAAGAACTTAATCATACTGGCTTGTCTAATAAATCTCAAACTTCGTCGATAACCAACAGAGCAGTGGTGTAACGGTTACAGGAGACCGAATAAGTCTTCGTTCGAAGCCTAGGTCGTGCCGAGTCTCCACCATTCGATGCTATCATACCTATCGGAAGACGGGGCCTTGTCTGCATCAAACAAAGTAATGTCGGCGAAAATACCTTGGACACTATATACCAAAGGAAGGCTGGTTTTGTAGTTTTGACTTCAAGGCCTTCATTAAACTGTTTTCACACATATCTTGCACAAACAAAGGTAGAATGTCATTTATTGTGTTCTTCGTATTAGCATAATTTGACGTTTATTAGGTTTCCAACAAGCTATTGAGCAATTAACTTGCCTATTAGGGTTTTCATCATTTTTAAGTATATTTTCAAAACATTTCTTCAACATAAACCTTATCTAGCTTTTGTTATAGAGTTTATTTAGAGATGCTTAAGCATGAATGCAAGGTCTTGTTGACATCACATATTCCAACTTAATTAACAAAAGCAACTCTAATAAAGGTATGCTTAGCATTTGATTTGATTTTTTGAGTTCCAAACACCATACAACTTTTCATATGACTAAGAATGTTCATGCTTATATCTGATGCACATGCATGGAAGAGAAATGATTAACACTATGCATGCACATTTTTGAAAAGATTTAAGCAAAAGAGTTTTCCTTTTGTCTTAAGAAATTTTAAGTTGGCCCCAATTTTTTTTAAAAAATAAAAGGTTATATTACACCACTGGCCTATTCATCATTACTTTGCATGATTTTAAACTAGAGCTCATGAATACGAGTTGATAAGTCTTGTTGAGAATGAAGCTGCTACTTAACTTGTGACTGATACTTGGGGTGTCACAGCACTTTCAATAACACACATTCCTTGTCTACCATTCATATGATCTGTCAATCAAAAATCTTGAAAGCGAACTTTTATATTGGATTTAAATTTTGAAGTAACAAAACTAATATAAGGGGTCCGGAAATTCCTCGAGGAATAAGCAGTTCCATCCTAATCTTTAATGTAACTATAGTGAGTTCAGTGATATGGACATGTCATGGAATACATGCATATATAAGACTAATAATAGTTATGAGTACACACATTAAATAAAAAGGCAGAAACACACACCCTGCAATTGTTATTTGGGAGTACTAGCTACTTTTAAAAAAAAAACTCAACTAGAGATTTCTTGAATTAATTTATTAGAAGGAGATTAGAAGAACATAGAAAATACAGACAGAAGGAACGAATAGGAACATTTAGAACAAAAACACAACATGATCGACTATGGCTACCGGTACTGCTACCGCTACTTGAACCACTTGAAGCAAAGCCCTCAACTCCACAGCTCATAGGCGAATCCCGGTGAACCCCAACAAAGACCTGGAGAAGATACAAAAACATAGGAAAGATATACAAAACACAAAAAAAATAAAGAAAATGCAAAAACTAAACCGCGAAGTGATACATCTCGTGCAAAGGCTAGCTTGCATAGTTGATGGCTTCGTTTTTTTAAAAAAAAAACACTTGCAATGGTTGATATAGAGTTGATTCTCTATTGAATCTAGCAGGAGCTCTGCCAAACAATTCTTTGCTGATTTTTGTGAAGTGATTATTTGAAATGAACTAAGAGACTCTTTTTTTGCGACAAAGAAGAATTATATATTTATTATATGATAGCTAGGTACATCAAGATATTACAAGCACTCTTGATTACAAAAAGTGCCTATGCTGTGAATAGCACAACTCTACACCTAACATGTTAAATGCTTTGTAGCATGGATGACCGCGATAGGCGGACACTCGGCAACGAAAAGATGGCCTGAGAAGAAATACCTAATGAATGACGGCCAACATTCCTATAGGTGAAATTGAGGATCTTCTTCTTCTTTCTAGTGTCTTCCTTCTTCTTTCTCGCCAATCGAAGAATGGGAAATACTGGCCTCAAAAATATTCTCCCTAGTCTTTCATTGTGACCAGAACCGACCACAACAAAAGAGAAGAGACCGGAGAAAATTATTCCATCACGACGACATCGTCTCCGCCTTGATGCCTCCGTGCGGAAATAAAAGTCTCCATGTAGTCTCACGTCGATGAAGATGTTGATGTCGAGGTTGTCGCCCTAATCTTCAACGGACTGTCAAGGAGAAGACGATTCCACCCTTCTCCTCTACCATCGTTCGGAAAGAAGGAGGAAATAAACCACCAAGGCTAAGAAATTTAGCATGGAGAGACACTAACCCTAAAGACTCGGTCTACTAGGAAAAACATATTAAAAACAATGGATCCCAACTCCCTTCGTCTCCGACGCGTGATACCAGAGGGGAAGGGAGGAGGACCAGCGGTGGTGGGCGGGGGGGGCGGCGGTGGTGGTGGCGGCTAGCGGCCCTATAGGGCTTGAGTCGGGACCGTGAGGAGGAGGAGGAGGTTAAACTCAAAAGAGTTGTTCTACAGAAAACAAATGAACTAAGAGAGTGATAGCTAAAATAGTAGCTTCTCTCTTGAACATAATCATTTTTAGCTACAGAGTCACTTCTACCATAGAATCAGATGGATCAGAACTCTACCAAACATGCCCTTATAGTGCTTCTTTGTTTCATCTACATTACGCAAAAAGAAGGGATTAACAATAGCACTCAAGCTTCCTTTCCTAAGGCATGATGATAAATGCTAGAAGATTTGATTAGTTGAACACAATGTCCCAAATGCACGGCGTGTAAGGAAGGGGTAATTGTGTTGCACTAGCACATCTAATAGACCTTTAGGACATTGAACAAAGGACTTGTGTTCCATTAGCATCTTGAAATCATTTATTGAGCGCTCATGAAAAACAATTTTTGCAATGGTCTAGGAGGGACAAAATAATTTCCAATGTTTCATTACAAAAGTCAACAACTATTGGTCGCAGCATTGCACAGGCTAGTCATGCTATATATACGTGCTGAACATAAAATATATATTTGGATTAATAGCATATAGTATATAAAAACAATATTGTGCAATGTAAACATTATATATGCTATAAAAAGACGAATGAAATTTTTTAGTTATTAGATGATAAACAGGCATTGGAAGTAAAATTAAGGATGTAGTCTTCACGGTGATTAAGTTTCTTTGTTGCATTCATGGGACTTTGGAAACATTCATGAGATAAAAGAAAGCATTGGAAGTAAAGCAACATCATGTGCAATGTTACGGCATCTATGAGAAGGATAAAATGACTTGTGTCATTCATGAAGAAGTTCCAACTTAACTACTGTCATTCAAAAAAAAAAAATGACTTGTCATTAACGAAGAAGTTGCAACTTAACTACTGTCATTCACAAAAAAAAAAAAAAAAAAAAATGGACAGATCCAGCAAAATAAAGCACAAGCGAGCACCAATTGGTAGATAATGTCTTCTCATGTAAATTATTAGATAAAATTCAAACTCGACTACATTGTAAATTATTAGATAATGTCTTCTCATGTCTCATCATGATAATATTACTTTCGAACCATGAAAGAAAGCCATGTTCCAGTTTCCCCTAAATTGGTCGATGACCAATTAGGAGCTCCTGATCAATATTATTACACAGGCGACGACAGAAAGTCTAAATAAATAAAGTATTACACGCATACGATATGAAATCCTTATTCAATGCCTCTCACTCCACCATTTAGTGACCGGCTGTCTACTTGCTGCCGGAAGGACCAGCACGGTTGGAAGTGGGAACAACGGCAGTGTTGGACTTGGAAGGACCTTCATCATTGTTTGATATACCAGCACCTTCAGTGGAAGGAATGGCAGCGTTGGAAGGACCGGCAGCGTTGTTTGAAGTACCAGCACCGTCCGAAGAAGGAATCACAGTGTTGGAAGGACCGGCGGCATCGTTGGATGTAGCAACTTCATTGGAAGGACCAGCCCCGTTTGAAGGCTCCGCACGGTTGGAAGGACCAGCACCGTTGTTGCCGCCCCTCTCAATCTCCTGAATTGCTTTGTTGATCATGTCATAAAGCCCTGCCTTCTCGGTCTTGTACGTTTCCATCCTCTGCTTAATTGGGAACAACCCCGTCGCGCCAACTCTAGCTGCAGTTTTCTGGAGTTTCGTCATCTTTCTGTTGATACAATTGACCTGGGGCATCATGAACAACCAAATAATACATGCATGAACGAACTATAGATCAGTGCATATACATTTATAAATACAATATAAATTCAAATCCACACATCAAATTTGAAGTAACCTTCGTACGTACCCTGCGCGAATATAGACGATATGTAGGGTCTCTTTGGCAGAGACGTCTGAACGCTGGTGAAGATCCAAGCTTGGGTTCATTAGCGGAATCTTCGTCACTCATTTCCAGGTACGTCGTTGTATCCACAACCGGCATTTTGGATAGCCTCTTGCTTTCCTTCCTCGCGAGTTCGTTCTGGCGTAGTTGCTCCACCAGGCTTGGGTACAGCAACACATTGGTACCAGGATCATATGGTGGAACAAGGGAAGACTCGAGTATTTCTGGTTGGAATCCTTCCCAGTTAAAAGGTGCAAACACGGGTCCGGCATCATTGTTTTCTTCATTCTGTGAGACTGCAGGCTGAACAGCTTGAGGACCTGCTGCTTCAGCTCCCTCTGCAGGAGCATTGGTGTTTTCTTGTTCTTGTGGTGCCGTGACCCCAGGCTGAGCAGCTTCTTCAGGGACTGCTGTTTCCTCTACCCTTGGAGCATCTGTGGTTTCTTGTTCCTGCGGCGCCATGATTGCAGGCTCAGCAGCTTGAGGGACTGATGCTTCGGCAACAACTGGAGCATTGGTGTTTTCTCCTTGTTCCTGCGGCGTGACTGCAGGCTCAGCAGCTTCAAGGGCTGCTGTTTCCGCTACCCCAGGACCATTAGTGTTTTCGTGTTCCTGCGGCGTGACTGCAGCTTGAGGGGCTCCTGCTTCCGCCACCCCTGGAGCATTGGTGGTTTGTTGATCCTGCGTTGTGACCGCTGGCTGAGGAGCTACACATGCATGAGATAACAACGCCATTACGACTACACCACAGTTTTCAATTTACAGATGCATAAAAATGACCGATACACTTGATAATTTCCATTTTCAGAAGCATAAAAATGACCGATACACTTGATCATTTCCATTTTCAGAAGCATAAAAATGACCGATACACATGAAAAAAAATGTCAATTTTTAAATGTATATGCATGGCCTATATATATATACAGTACTTTATTTTTGAATGGAAAATGGCCGATACACTTAATTTCGATCCTCACCATTTGTTACGGCAGGTGCTGAAAGTATATTATTCAGGGCATTATTCAGCATATCAGCCTGGATCCGCTCCACTTGTTGCGCATGGTTGCTCGGCGGTGGCACCGACGTGGTGGCCACGTTGGTGCTGAACGCCGCGGAGTTGTTGTTGCTAGGGCATGTGTCATGTATCTGCCCGCGGTTTCTTTTCATCATCTCCACGCTGCGTTCTATAAAGTTGTGAACCCACTCGTGGTTGCGGCTGCGGAGACTGAAACAAAGGATGTATTGCATATGTCGTAAAAAAGAAGAAGGATGTATTGCATATGTCGTAAAAAAAGAGAGGATGTATTGCATATATATAACCAGAGAGAGAGAAATTTTATTCTTTATCTCTCGCTCGCTCGCTCTCTCTCTCTCTCTCTCTCTCTCTCTCTCACACACACACACACACATGGCTACTAATATATAGCATTGTGGTTGAGACACTTACTCATGATGCAGCAGTACATCCGTATGGAGCTGACCATCTGCACGAATGGACATACGATTGACGATAGCGTGCAGGAAAATCATCCCCGTGTCCGAGGCATGCACCATGAAATGCATCCTCCGCCTCTCTGCAAGCAAACGCATAGTACGTTGCAGTATATATATAGCGGCGTGAGCAATGCAGTAAAGTCCAAAGTCATATGTACTTACGAAATCTGAGAACGAAAAGAACCATATGCGCATAATAACAATATATATTTATATATACACAATTGAAAACGCATTCCTTACCGTCTTGCCAGACAACCTCCCGGACTGGACGGCACCGAGAGCAGTCGAGTTGGCCGCGGTTGATTTCCCGGAAGTTGACGTCGTCCTTAATAGGGTGCACGCCGTTAAGCTCAATGTCCATGATGATAGAAGCAAGCTCTGGTTCGCCATCTTTGATGAGCTGTTCGTACAGTGAAAGAGGGCTTGGATCGGGGACAACGCCATTGGAGAGCATTGGCATGTTAGCCTGGAATAAAGAGGTTTCGGCGACGCCGTCGCAATGCATCGGCGTAGGATACGGAAAGCCGCCATAGGCATGATGATGCATCTCGGGGCCAGCATTTGCGTCGTCGGCTGGATGTTGTCCATGGCCATCGGCTGGTAGTTGTACTGATCTACGTCCATGGCCGATGCCTGATGCTGCTCAGCGTTGATGATCGGCGCCTGAATGGCCTCATAGTGCTCGGCGGCGTTGATGGCCGGAACAGGGAGCCCGAAATCGGGCGCCGGCGGGTGGAATTCAGTGGTCGGCGCCTGGATGCCGAAATAGGGCGCCACTCCCAGCGCCTGCTGTGGCGCCGGGTGAGCCTGGAATCCAGTGATCGGCGCGGCGCTCAGCGTCTGTGGTGGTGCGGGGAGTCCTTGGAATTCAGTCGTCGTCATCGGAACCAGGTGGCCCAATAAATCCGGCGCCACTCCCAGCGGCTGTGGCGCCAGGTGATCCAGGAATGCAGTGATCGGCGCCTGCTGGAGGCCAAAATCCGGCGCGGCATTCAGCGTATGTGGTGCCGGGAGGGCCTGCAATTCAGTCGTCGCCGCTACCTGGTGCCCTACTAAATCCGGCGCCGCGTTCACCGTCTGTGGCGCTTGCTGGTCCTGCATTTCTTCATCAGTGATCGCCGGCGCCGCATTCTGGGAGTGCCCCACGAGAGTGCCCTCCGGTTTAGACAAGGGGAACATATGAGGTTCCGGGCTAGGGCAATGCAGGAAGCGGCTGACATCGCCGTCGGGGTCGTACGGCTCGTCGGACATGGCTACAGCGGTATGTGGCCGGAGGCTGGCGGCGCATGTGGAGGCCAAGAGTAGTATGCGTGGAGGGGCAAGATGTCGGAAGTGTCGTAGCGCCTCGCCATGGACGGTGGCGGCGAGAGCGTATATGAACGCCGCCAAGGGGCGGCGGTTGGTGGAGTTTTACGCGCGCGCTCGATGGGACGCGACGATTGGCGCGGCGGCGGTTTGCGCGCGCGCGCCAGTGCCCTCACGTGCCCAGCCGTTTGAGTTTGGGCGCGGTTTGTTTGTAGCCATCAGATCCGCATCGAACGGCGCCGGGTGGAGGCAACCGCGTGCACTCCGCGGACACGCGTTGGCATGTTTTAGTTAATTAATTAATTATTAAATGACGGCACGAATGAATGACGACATTGTGCTAGAATCACATATGGTAATGATTTACATGCGTAAGTGAGAATGCGTCTATGGCAAGGGTATTTCTCCGTCTACGATGAACTCAAACACACACGATTTTGTAACCCATGTCATGTGTTGACAACAATAATCATATAGACCGGCAATATAGCTGTCCGTAAAGTTACTTAAGGGATCATCTTATCACATACGGCTGATGATCCATTTGAGATGTGCTCGTGACATCGAGTATGGCCAATACCACGTCGTATGTGGTGTGTGGGACCGAGTGTTCATCACAGACTTTAACTCACAAAGGGTTCCATTGTTTGACTTCAGTGCCAACATCAGCAGTATCTCGGATTCTAAAAAACCAACATTGATAATGACTTCGGACACATCAGTGCCGGTTTGTTGCTAAAATTAACCGTCAATGTTAGGATGAACCGACACTGCTATCTGGGTCTTCATATCGTCGGTTCACATCAATGTCAGTTTTAGCCACGAACCGACACTAATACTAGGTCATCAGAGTCGTTTTTAACCACAAATCGACACTAATACTAGGTCATTAGTGTTTGACCTAGTATTAGTTTCGATTCGTGGTTAAACCGACACTGATATGTCACTGATGAACTTTAGTTTCTTTTTTCATCTGTGGCTAAAACTTATAAGTAGTTTTTCTCCGGCCTGGATCCGCGGATACGCGTTGACATTGATGGCCCCAATAATGGGAGCGGATCCAGACAAGGGAAATAATGACATTTTCCCATCTTAATCTCTTCTTATCTAGTGGAAATTAATAAAATAAGGAGCTCGGTGTGCTGCAGCCAAATTACAACGAACCAGAGTGTGTCCTAGCAAATAGGTAGATTTGAGGTGGGCGCCCATAAATGTGCATCACTTTGGATGTCCCACAACTAATTGTCCCTTTTTAAAAAATGAACTTAGATGGAGAAAGAGTAAAACAAAGGTTGTAGATCTCAAAAAGTTAAGAAACTTTGTAGTTATGAAGTTGCTTATTTGAAATCATCTTGTCATGCAAAAATGTGTTTGAATTTCTCAAATTTGAATTTCAAAATTTGTAAACGATTTGGGATGGATAAACTAGCAAAATGAAAGTTGTTGATCTCAAAAAGTTATGAAACTTTATATTTGACAAGTTTTCATTTGAATTCGTTTAGGGCCTCAAACAATCAATTTACACTTTCGGTTTGTAATAATATATGAGGAACTCAAATGGAATATAGACACAAGTGACAAAGGGGTGCAATAGTAGAGGAGGGTGCAGCGTGAGGGCTGGTCATCGGTTCGAATCCCACCAGCCGTGAAGTGTGCAATCTTTGCACGTAAAATGCCCCGACATGTAGATCGGTTTCTTGAAAACCCCACATTACTATCAGTTTGAATGAACCGACACCGATGGTAACCCCACGCCCCCCTGTCGGTATGGTTGTGTCGTTTCAAAATCCAACACTGATACGATGTTTTGAACCGTTACAGATGTCCAATTATATAGTGGTGACTCCTTATAATATTTTGAAAAATGCTATGAAGATATATCACTCAACCTAAGCCAAGCTGGTGATCAGATAATCGTTTGGGTGTAGATGTCGGATGTCACATAATGGTTTGGGTGTAGGAACAAATTATATCTCATTTTACCATATTTTACTTTTTCTGTTCAAAGTGTAGATGTAATTCTGTTTTTTAATCGATGTAAATTGAATCTTTTTAAATAAGAAATAAGAATGGTCCTAATTTGAACCATTATCTGATCATTTTTTGTTGTTTTTTATTTTTTTGTATATTTTATTGGTTTTCCTTTGTAATTTTCTATGTTGGCTTCTTATAGAAATATGTGGCTAATATTCATTTGATCTGGATTTTTTATTTGGATTTACTCGTTATGGCAATCAAGTTTATTTTTTTTTTTTTGTGAGGGGGCGTTATGGCAATCAAGTGTTTACGCAACAGGAATACTTTCGATTTTGTTTGGAAAAAGTCCACATTCCCTCCCCAACTATCACAGAAGTTCACTTTTCCTCCCTCAACTCCAAAACCGGACAAATCGCCTCCCTCAACTTTTCAAACCATGCATTTTTCCTCCCTCGAGCGGTTTTGACGGCCGGTTTGCTCAAATAACCGCGGGTTTGGTACACTAACCATGGTTTGCTACAGCAACCATGGTTTTGCTACAGTAACCGCATGTTTGGTACAGTACCATGGTTTGCTACAGTGCCATCGCCTTTGCCTTTTCCTTTTTTAAAAAAAATCCGACTGAATCTTTAAAAAATCATAGTAAATCACAGAAAAATTAAAAAATAGAAAATCTAATTTTGTTAGACTCCACATTAGTAGATCTACACAGTGAACATATAATATGGTATACTTTAGTTCAACAAAATAATTATAGAAGCTGCAGCTACAATTATTTTAATTAATTATATATTCACCGTGTAGAACTTTGTACTAAAGCATATCATATTAAATATTCACTGTGTAGATCTACTCATGTGGAGTCTAACAAAATTAGATTTTTTATTTTATGATTTTTCTATGATTTACTATTATTTTTCAAAGATTCAACCAAATAAATAAAAAAAGAAAAAGATAAAACCCTTCGTAGCAAAAAAACTTTATACTAAAGCATATCATATTATATATTCACTGTGTAAATCTAATCATGTGGAGTCCAACAAAATTAGATTTTTTTATTTTATGATTTTTCAATGATTTACTATGATTTTCAAAGATTCAAGGATTTTTTTTAAAAAAAAAGAAAAAACAAAGTCACTGTCACTGTAGCAACCCGCTGACACTGTAGGAAAACCGTGGTTACTGTAGCAAATCCGCCTTCAAAACCGCTCGAGGGAGGTAATTTGCATGGTTTGAAAAGTTGAGGAGGTGATTTGTCGGTTTTGGAGTTGATGGAGAAAAAGTGAACTTTTCGTGATAGTTGGGGAGGGAATCGGACTTTTTCCCCTATAAATGGTGACCATTGTGGAGATGGATTAACAGCATCCCGAAGCACCTGCCTGCCTCCTTTGATTCTCGACCCATCCTCGGCGCGCTCGGTGCATTCAGTCATTTGACCCCTACCCCGGCCAAGTCCTTCCAAGCAATCCATGGACCGCGGTGGCAGCAGAAGTGGTGGCCGGCGCCTGAAGGACCGCCTCACCCAGCTGCTCCTCCGCCCGGCCAACACTTTCCTCCGCTCCCCATGCAGCTCATCCTCGTCCACCTCCACGGTTTTCACAGCCACCGCCGCCGCCGCTACAGCGACATCGATCTCTTCCATTTCCAGTTCCATTTCCACCACCGTAGCCAACTACAACAGCGTCGCCCCCCTTCCCCGCTCCGAGCCTTTCTCGGCCTCTCTCCACTGCCCTCCTCCCGAGACCAAGAGCAAGAGCATCCGCAGCAACAAGGAGCAGAGGAGCGTCTCATCCCACCACAGCGGTCGGCGGCGGCGCTTCAAGAACGCCGACGACAAAGGCGGCGTCCGGACGCTTTCCTCCAACCCCTACGGCTTCACCTCTTCTAGCGAGGAGGACGATGACACCGCCGGTTACGGCGACGACGGCGACGACACGGAGACTTTCTTGTCCTCAAGAAGCCTCATGTCCTCCGACTCCTCTGACTTCTACGCGCACAGCAAGCTGCAGCAGCCGCCGTCCAAGAACAACAAGAGCCACCTCCGCCGCCAGAGGAGGCGGCGGCGTTGCTATCAGCGGCCATTGGCGAGCTGCGTAGAGACGTGCGGCGCCGTGAGGGAGCCGGGATTCCGTCCTCTGGTGGTGACGGCGACGGCGACGGCGACGGCGACCGCTGCGGCGGTGGCGGAGCAGATACGGAAGGGCCTGGCGGTGGTGAAGCGGTCACGCGACCCATACGGCGACTTCCGGGAGTCGATGGTGGAGATGATCATGAGGCGTCAGGTGTTCGGCGCGGCGGAGCTGGAGCAGCTGCTGCGGTCGTACCTGTCACTCAACGCGCCGCGCTTCCACCCCGTCATCCTTCAGGCCTTCTCCGACGTCTGGGTCGTTCTCCACGGCGGCTAGCCGCTAGTCTAACCGGCGTTGTGGATCTACTAGCTGCTTAGCTTATGCATGCACCTGAACGTAATTGCTTAGCTTATGTATGCTTGTTGATGTGCATGATGGTAGCTGTACTTAGCAATGTTAACTATGCCTTGATCTTAACGGGAAGAAATGCAGTTCTCCTGTTTATCGACGAAGTTTGATCTAATGGCTGGACAGGATTACCTTATTCAAAACATGAGCATATCCAAAAATGTACTTAGCTAGCTTAGATATATCAGTTTTAGTATGGAAAGGTGGCAGTGCTGATGCCCAAGTTGCAGCAATATTTGAACATGTGGTACTGTAGAAGCTAGAGTTGCCCATGACCATGGACCTTGGTACGGTACACATTCCAATTTTTCCACTATGCAGGATTTACATTTACAAGTTTTACCAATACTCCCACACTATCCTTGAATAAATAGAATCCCATAGTTGTCTTAACTCGAAATTCGACCTAACTTCTAGAAAAAAATTATCAAGATTTATGACATAATGTTTGTACATTAAATATATCATAGAAATATATCAAACATATTTTTCATGATGTTGTAAAGTTAGTCAAGCTTAAGATAGTTTGACTTGCACCAAAAAATATTGGAATCATTTAGCTACGAAAGTGATTTTGGCACTCTTGATTCACGACTTAAATTATAAAAAGGTCAGACTTAAATTATAAAAAGGTCAGGTTAGTTGGCACCATTTTTACAAAGCTTGATTCGGAAATAATACTATCCTTGAAAAAAAAAAAAAGTTAACTACCTCAAGTTTAAATAAAATTATATAAAAATATGTAAATATATACTTATAATGTCAAAGAAATATTATTAGTTTCAGCATGTAATATGAATTCTCATAGTATACATTTAGGTAGTATTGATAACATCTTCTTGCTCGAATTTAAAATATTTTGACTTAGACTAAAAAGTAGACTTACTTTCTTTTTGCCCCAAAACATAATATCGTGAGCTTATCAAACAGACTTATCAGTCATAATAGTATTTTTTTCTCACACAATCAGCTGGCTTATCCCATCAAACGAACAGCCCAAGTACTGGCTAACAGATTTGATTTTTAGATTGGTACCAACACAAAAGAGAGAGGAAGAGAGAGCGAGCGAGCTAGTGGATGGATGGAATTTGAAGCTTGAATACTTCCAAAGTTCCAAGAGGTGCACAGAGTTTCAGCTAGGAGCCAGAGCTTCCATTCCGTTGGATTTGAGCCAATCTGGCTCTTCATTCCAAGCCTAGGCATCAGATCCCTGACACATCAAACGAGACATAAATGAGGCCTCCCAGTTTGGTGCCGCAGGCAACTGCCTAGCATGGCGCCAAAAGCAGCGCCAACCTGTTGGCTACAGCCAGATTTGCATTCAAATTTCCGAACGTGTTTGTTTTGAAAGGTAGTGGACGTCAACGTCATACATTCTCTTTCGTGGCAGTTCATTTTGAAACTCTCTCAAATCTCGACTGATTAGAGGTGGTTATATACTCCTCAGTCCCAAATTAACCAGTTTATTAAAAAAGTATATCTAAAGATCTTTTTCTGCCTCCGTCCTATTGAGATTGGTGTTTTGAAGTGGATGTCATTTTATTTGATCATTCATCTTAGGGAAAATTGGGGATGTAGCACCCAAAGATCACATCTTTTGGAATGTATCATCAAAAGAGCAAACATTTGCTATATACTCCCTCCGTCTCAGAATAGAAGACGTTCTAGCGTTTGAAATTTGTATCAGAAAGGAAGACGTTTTAGCTTCTGACATCCTACAGCAGACTACGTTTTAGCTTCTGCAGTCCTATAGCACCCTGTCATGTTTCTGAATCGTCCACTATGAATAAAAAAACGAAAAGAAAGAGACGATGTGTGAGGAGGTGTGAGGAGAGGCTCCCAACGGGTGATACTTCCAACATGCATGATGCTGCTGCAAGCTCAGATGCAAGATTCCCTCTAGGGGTTGCAGCGTCATTTCCCTTGCTCCTTGGTAGCAAAGTGACAACTTCTAAAACGTCAACTAAACGGGAGACGGAGGGAGTAGCATTGAAAAACTGCAATGTTACGACTTGCTACCACTCCGTCCAATTCAGTTAGAAAATCTGAAATTATTTTTTTTTTTTTTCTTTTGTCTAATACCGAATTATGAAAAGACATTCTTACCCCCGGCCTAAAATCACATTGCCTCCTCATCCCTTATGCACAAGCACCCGGACTTTTACGAGCTTTCGGGCTCACGCTCATGCACACAAACGGCCGCCGCGGGCAGACATCGGTGACGACGGACCTTCCCGGTGGCGGCGGACCTTCCCGGCAGCGGATCTCCACATCTTCCCGACGACGCCGGCTCCTCCAACTTCTCCTTCATGGTGTGTGCCTTCCATTTTTCCTCTCTCCCTTTGTGTTGCGAGTTCATGGCCCTAACCCTAGAATTTGGGGATCATGTAGTGATGATTGATTTTTAAAATTGAGGGGGGCTTGGGCTGCGATGGAGCCTACTTGGGGTTTTGGATGGGTAATCTCCTCTAACCGTCTGTACATTTTTCTCATTTTATTACTGTATGTGTATACGAGTATGACCAAATGGCGTGAAGTGAACAAATAGGATCAGTGCGTATGTGTGTAAATTTTTCTCATTGTTGTTGATATGTCCTTATATTTTTTCTATACATTCGTTCAGTGTGTGTATGTGTGCATTCTGTTACAGGAGCAATCCAAAGAATTTATGTAGATTAGAGGTTACTGTCAATGCGTACTTCACTGTTCAAGATGGTAAAAGGTGTACAATTGAGGCAAAGATTGTAAATTGGTTTGCAAATCCGTAAGAATATGCCCTCAGCGATATGTAAATTGGTCTGCAAATACAGAAGAATATGCGTACTTATGCAGATTAGATGTGGATGACTACTATTCGGTGAGAGGTTCAAGCTAGCTTATCAGTTTGAGGTCACTCCAATGGGTGACAAATCTCAATGGCCAAAGAATGATCGTGGTTTTGAAATGGTTCCTCCACCATTAGAGAGGCCGATTGGTAGACCAAGGACGCAAAGAATAAAGGCTAGTGGAGAGCTAGGAAAAAGAGGTCCATATCAATGCAAAAAGTGCTTCAAGTTTGGACATATAAAGAATGGTTGTAATGCAACTCAAGCTGAACTAGAACAGGAGCTTCCATCGCCTCAACAAAAAAAGAAAAAAAAAAAAGTATTTCTCCTTGCATGCGTACTTGATATATTCATATTCCATGCCTTATAAGTGATGCAATATGTGCCTTCACTGATCCTACTTGTGCCTTGCAGGAAAACCAAATCTAAAGTCGACGAAGCCTCCACCATGGATGTTGAGCCATCAAACATTGTTGCTGATCCAAAAGCAAGGTTTTAAATCTCTGGCTATAGCCTCCGCTATCTCCGGCTATAGCTGTTTGAGAAGGATTTAGCTAAGATTTTTCATGTACAAATTTGAAATAGAGAAAGCTAAATGTCTTAGCCGGCTATTTAAAACACTATCCAAAAGTGGCACCCCTTTCTCCAGCAAGTCCATGTGTGACCACAAGGAGGATGGCGTCACTTTCTTCTCCAACAAGCCCAAGTGTGACAACAAAGAGGATGGCATCAATCTCACCTGGAGGGATCAACCGTAGGATTATTATTGGGTAGTTATCTTAGTTTAATCTGCATGTGGCTTTTGGGTTGTGGTCTATGTTAAAAAAGGATGTCCTGTTAACTATATTACATATGAACCGGGTATCACATGAACTATTCGGTAGTCTTTTGGTAGGTTGGGTAGTCTTTTGGCAGGTTGATACTTGCACTAAAGGATGTTTTGTATTGCTGAAACTGACGTAATGTTAAAAGTGTGCCGGTGAATTCATGCTATTATATTGTAAAGTGCAGGGGTATATATGTCCTAGTTAACGGATAACAGAAGTGTGACCATCCATCGAAATCTGACCTTTCAATGTTATAAAGCAAATATTGGATCCTTTAGTGGTAGATTTCTAAAGATGTAATCTTTCGGTGCTATATAGCCAATTCTCCCTTCATCTTATTTTCTCATAGTGCTTGAACAAGAGCGAAGTTCTTTTCCCTCCCCTCATTTCTCTCCTATACATGATAAATATGCTGACTAGCTTAGTAAGCCAATGTATATATCTACTCTAAAGACTAGAGTTCCCATGCTTTACAGAGGAAAAGAAACAGTACCATCAACAGTATAGAAGATGTGAACGGAGTAGTCACATGCTGAAAAGGTCCTGTCAGTGGTAGAATTGATTTTTTTTTTTCAATAGCATAGACCTATCATGGTGCAATGATCAGATGCGTAAATGATGGCTCTATGATTTGATTTCTTCTCTGGCATGATTTGAATCCCGATAAAGACGAACATTTATTCAATTACAGATCTCGATAAAATCTCATATTTTCAAATAATGTCCAACATGGTTTATACAAAAGTTGCGGTTATCAATATGATATATAATTGTCTACACGATAGTTTTACCAAAAAAATAATTTAGAGTCCTAAATAATAATTTTGTTTTCTTAATTTAAAAGTTAAAATGAGAATTTAAGTTTTTCAAACGATGATATGGAACGTGCCAACCACCTCATCTACCCGCGCATTAACTGCCGTCTGCCGCCGGTTGCCATGCCAGTGCCAGGCCCGCGAAGGTGCGAACTCGATCAGGGGAGCGAGCTTAAAATCGCACAGGTAGGTTACGTAGGTTAAGCAGGGCAGAAACTAGTCCCAGAAACGGCCGGCGGGTCAAATAAAACCACCGGCGACACTGCGACAGACTGCACCTAGAACCACGTATACCCGGCCTCCTCGGCCCGGTCGGCCGGCCTGCAGCGGCCGGCACCGGCAACGCGCTGCACCACACCACTGCGTTCGTTCAGCGTCTGCTCGCGTGCATGCTGATCCATAGCCTGCTCCCCTGCTGCACCTGTCGCCTGTCGGCATCACGCCATTGATGCAGCTCTAGCTCCACAGACCACAGGCCACAGCGTGTTCCGGTCTGGTCGGGTGCGTGTCAGCGTGTAGCCTACTGTACACGGTGTAGGAGCGGGTACCAGCCGCGCGCGGGTACGTACTGGATGCAGACACAGACATAGACACAGACACAGACACAGCCACCACAGTGCAGGGCGGCCAGGAGTACGTACCAGGGTCCCAAAGGCAGCTTCTTCGATACTGACCCTGTAATGTCCATTATGGAGTAATGATGCTACTACTACTAGTACTAGTACTAGCTCTCTAGTAATGCTAGTAGCTCGCTGATCACAGTGATCAGTGATCAGCTGTGGCAGACTGTGAGAGACCGGGCGCGGCGACGCACGGCAACAATCGCATATAGGATGCTGGAACCGGAACGGGCCACACGCGGACGACAATATGCCCGGCGTGCACGGGCAGTCATGCAAGCTGGCCCCGAGTGGTCCTATGCATGCATGGGTCGGGATAGAAAGTACTAAAATCCATCAGTGTAAGTAGCTTGGATAAGTCTGCAAGGATGGGCGCCACAGATGAACAAAAAGAGTTTAAAGGTTTGCAAAGCTGTATCACTGATGATTTGCACCGGTTTGCAAAGCTGTATCACTGATGATTTGCTCACCAGGTAACAACTCACCGCTTAACAAACGAACTTAGACCTTGTTTGGTTAATTAGTCCTAGGATTTTTTTTTTACTTCTAGGACATTTGGAAAAAGTTCCTCTAGGAGGTACTTTTAGGGACTCTTTTAATAAAAACTCCAAAAAAAATATCTCACTTGTTTGGTTTAGGAATTTTTTTTAGTCCTAACAAAAAAGAGTCTCTAAAAACAAACTCTCTTCTTACTCAAGATCACTGCTATCCTAAGGGATGTTTGGATGGGAGCCACCGCTTGCCACGCTCAACATTCAGCAATATTTACTAGAAAACCCCCTGTAGCTCACGTTTTTTTTTTTAGATAATAGACACGCTTTTTACTGCGTCTCTATAGAGATGTAGACACGCTTTACAAAAGCGTATTAGAAGCGTCTTCGTATGGACCGTGTCAGGGCTCTATAGAGACGATTTTCATAAGCGTATGTATTAGATGAATAGACGTTTTATAGACACATTAGATGCCATGTAAAAAAGAAGCATTCGACAAAGTGCGCTCGTCGCAGGTTCGGTGGACTTTTCTACCACCACACTTCGTGTCGACATTTCAGACCTTCTCATCAGTAAAGCTATTGTGGTTTGCCTCATTTTGCGCGCAGAATCTAAACACCAACTCGATTCTTTGTGGCTCACCTTGGTTTGTTGTGGCGTGGTACGGCCGTGAACCAAACAACTTTGGTGTCCGCGGTTTGACGGGCCCTCAAAAGCAAAATTTTACTTTCTCACTCACAAACATCAACCACTAATGAGTGGGCCATGAGGGTCAATTAGGGCTCATTTGATGTGGTTCTCAACGTCCTCTCGAGGAGAACTTCTAGCCGGGGAAACAAGGAGTCGAAACCCTTTTTTTTCGTACATATGTGAGTCCCCGAAAGTTGGCTCCACATGAAGGGATTTGGGTCCGACATGAAGCAAGACCTCTAAACCGAGGTTACACTCGCCAAAGCATACACTTCCACATACTAGTAGGCATGAAACCTCGCCCCGACTACGGAGACTCACGAGGTTATGTGTGGAACCTTTGCGCATATGTCAGTCATTTCTCAGTGGAAGCAAAGGGGTATAAATATATCTCCCTCCACGGTGCTATCCGTTTCGTTCTTCTTTTCTTCATATCTTCTCGGTCGGACTTCTTCCACTAGGACTTCTTCATGTTGTCTTCTAGGGCCTTCGTAGAAGTTTTTTTTGAAGGGAAACTGGAGGCACTACAAGAATACCGATTTTTTATGACAAAACGACCTCGTGACGGGGCCCGAAATCGTCATATAATGTACCATAATACGACGAAAAACTCGATGTCGTCACAAAATGGCAAGCACCATTGTGACGGAAGGCTGTTGTGCGTCACATAAGAGTGCACTATATATGACGCTTCAGTTTGCTTTTGTCACAGAATGTGATTGCCGTGAGCAGCCCAACGGCAGTAGGATTTCGTGACGACATTTTATGTTTTTTGTGACATTACTGGTCTTTCACATAATATGTATAAAAAAATAAAAAAGTTCACCGCAGTGCGAGACGTGTGGGTTCGAACCTAGGACCTCATGTGTACGGCCTTAGTTGCATCCCACTAACCCACATGTCTCGCACTGGGTTTGCGTTTGATTTGGATTATTTTGGTATATGTAACATCTTGTTACTCATTAACGTGGTGCTCAACCGATAAAAAAATACGTGGTGCTCCAAAGTGTTATAGTTTGTCCCCGTAGGGTTTCCCTCGATCAACCCTTCACCGCTCGGCCCAGATCCACCTCACTCCTTCCTCTTCTTCTCTCCGCCGCGCCCACGCCCCCGTCGTCGAGCTTCCTCTTCGCTCATGCCGGCGAGGCGCCCGGCGACACGGCGCAGAGGGCCCCTCCCTCCGCTCATTTGCCACCGGGGCGGTTCCTTTCGATTGGGAGGTTGTTGACACTGTTATAGCATAATTTTATAAGTCAATTAACATGAAATAAGGGCTCAAGTTAAAGACCAAACATAAGTCTAGGGGTCTAACTAATATAATTCCATGAGTTTTGGTATTTGTGACTTTCCAGGGACTTGATAGATAAATGCCGAGAAGAATGGAGAAAGTTCCGGAATATACAAGACATATGATGACAAGACTTGACCGTGAAGTAACTCAACCCGAAAAGTGGACTAAATCATTCTAGAAGATACCAGAGAACACCGGAAAGAACCGGAGGCCGAGAGAAGACGGGACCCTAGCGGCCGCCCAAAGTCATTTTGGCGACGCCCGGGTGGGTCCCACCTGTCGGCCTCGGCTTTTCTAGGTCGGTTTACTACCGACTTTGAGGTTGTATCTACACTTGTTGTTGAAGGTCGGTTTGATCCAAGGGTTCACGTTCATCGCCAAGTACTATATAAGAAGACCGGTGACCCTGTGGTCGATATCAATTTCATAATCATATTCATTATCAACTCATACCTATCAAGTCCACCAAGTCTAGACCTAAGCCCTAGTTCATACTAAAAGTAGCTAGCTAACTAGTTAGTTCTAGTTGAAGATCAAGTTCATCTTGAGTTCCTGATAGTCAAGAAGTAGCAAAGGATCATCGTTCTTGAGACTTCTCTCTTGTATTCGATCTATAAGTACTATTATATTTAGAATACAATTGTTATGGCTTTGATCTTTATAATTATTATATTCTTATTGATATGTGTTTATGCTTGCTATGATTATATGTTTAGTTTAGTAAGATTGCTTTATATTTTATGCATGGAATTGTATAGCATCCATATAGATGATCACTATGTGAGTGATAAGCAATGTGTAAACGTGGTGTTTATACAACGTTTATCCGCAATTGCACCCTACATTCGGGCCGTGTGGTAGATCGCGGGGAGTGACAGCGGTCTGTTGAGTCCTTTGGAATCCACCCTCCGAATGTAGGACTAGTCGAGCTTATAATTACGGTAATGATCAAGTTTCGTCCTTGGTTGTTATTGGTAATGCTTGCCATGTGTAGAAGTAATCCAACCTTGCCATGATAGCTAGATGTATTGCACTAATTGTAGTATTCATTTGACATATATGATTAGGAGTATCTTAGGAATATTCTTTCTATTCTTTCTATAACATGCTAATTGCTCGTATGATACTAGTGGCATATGATGATCTTAGACTTGGGTATTTATCATTTATATAATTATCTTTATCTTGTGACTTATCCTGTTGAGTAATGTTAGATGCATATGGCTACTCGCATTATACTACCGTAAGTGGATCTCATAAGTAAATCACTTCATAAATCATTAGATATCCTTTTCTCTCTACTTTCCATAGACTCCCTTCTCGTGGTAAAATATAAATACGATACCGGATTACTCCCGGTGAAGTGCTACAATTGGTATTTCTATGCGTAGCGTGTTGACGGTTCTTTAGTGTTACCACTAAAGGACTGATACATAAAGTATGGCAATGGTAAACCAAAAGTTTACGGCTGTCGGTGTAGCTTTTCACGGGGAGTATTCCGTGTATCGATTTCCACGAGGAACGTGACGTGAACTAACAAAGAATCAAGACTCGTCCTATGATGACACAAGGTGTGTATTTGGTAGTTGAGTTGAGAGGTTTTCTATAGCTATGATATCCGGATATGCTAGGTAGCTAAACGTGGCTTTATCGACCCTCGGACACTTGGAGGCGTAGGTGATAATCCGGTGAATAAAGTCACCACTACCAAACTACTATTTTTTTGGAGCCTTACCTTTTAAGAACTTGCCTAAACACGTGGTGATCTATACAGAGACCGGAAGGGCTGTCACTACCTTCTTGGCTATCACAATCCATCCGTGCGACAAGCGGCATACACTGGTAAGGTATAGCCTAGACACCACGTCTACGCTAACTCTTACTATTCTAACCCCGTACTTAGCTAGGCTAGAACACTCTACTAAAGCAAAGCAATGTACCAATGAAGAACGAGTGAATAGCTACTATACTAAACCGGATATGCAAAGTATAAAAGAACTCAGATGTATTACTCACTAGAAGAAGTACACCCCAGAGGTACACCTCGGAGGAGATTCCCCCCGACACCCGGGGCTTCCTCCGTAAGACTTCCCTCTCTCACTCTACTACTACACTAAAGGAGCAGGGGCTTCGCCTACTACATTGGAGTGGAGTTCTCCTTGTGGTCATATCTTGGAAGTGAAGGGGTGGGGGTATTTATAGCCCCAAGGTGGAGTAAGGGGGCTACTCGGCGCCACATCATCGATCCGCGTGACCTCTATTGCCCTCCGTTGGATCAAACCGCCATGCAACCGCCTTAAGATCAACGTGTGAGGTAATTTCAGCATGTGGACAATGTGATGGGCGTGGGAGGACGTCCTTGGCCAAATGGGCCATGGTCGGCCGACCATGGTCCATGACCCGTGGGCCACCCCAGGTGCCGGGAACATTGGCCCCACCGCCGGGCTGCGTGTCTTGAGTCCGGAACTTGCCGTGGCGTTCATTTTGTACCAACACGATCCATGGGGCGTATTGACGGACCAATCGGGTGCCTTCTCTTGTTCCCCATGGATTAGTGATGTGGCGGGTCGCATTGGAAGAGTTTGGGCCAAAGTATCATGGTCGGCCGATCTTTGGTCCATTGGGCCTTGGCCTTCTCCAACTCTTCTAGAAGGTGTCCCCACATGTCGGGATGTCTCGGGATGAAATGGTCATGCATCGGCCGATGTAGGTCTTGTGGCCAAATGATTTCAAATTTTGTGTGGAAGCTTCATAGGACATGGAGATCATGATGGTGGTGTCAAATTGTCCAATGGCCATACTTGGGGTGTTATTTGGATGGTGACCAAATGTGTCATTTCAGCCAAAGTTCCACTAGTTTCACATCTCGTATACAAAGAATGACATCTACATGTGGAACTAGGTTATTTGCATAAGAAATCATTGTTTATATGTATGTTAGCTTCCAAAAGGAGTACTTTGTTGACGGTTTGACTATGTAAAAACAGGGTATTTTTCTACCGTCAACAAGGCGCGCTTGCAGATATCATGTTCATTCTTTTATCAAGGTCAATCAACAAATACCATGCCTCACATTTCTTTGAGCGTTATTGCTAGGGTGACGGACTAGTGTATAGGTAATGCCTAGAAATGAGTGGTATACCTTAAGTACATATCCCGGTGAGATTAACTCCACTATGGATAATGATGCTAAGTTTACATCCCACTACTAACACCGCCTAACTCCGCTTTGTTGGATCATGAGGTTAATCCCATATCCAAGCTAACATGATTAGATAGATATCCCATATATATTTCTTTCGTCTTCCTAATTTGGATCGTGTAAGAAATATCAACAAACATTTCGCGCTTTGTTTGGGAGAAGGCGTAGTCTATTTAGAGAAATAATTTTATCTTGGCTTTGTTTTTCAAAACATTCCTAGTTTGGAAGAGCATAGTCAATCTTTCAAAATTTTCAAAATGTGTTTTTTTATTTCAAAAGTTTTTTCTAGTGCTTCTTTCCAGCTTTCTCTAGTTTGGAAGGGTATTAGCCAAGACTTAGAAAGTATTATTCCCAATTAAGTTGGTATTGTTTCGACTTTACTAGTTAGAAAGGGTGCTAGCCAAAAATCCTATGAACACATCATATAAGGAAACAAGAGAGATCACTTACACTACCTAATGCATTGAGAACCCATTATCACATACTCAAACAGGTTCAACCCTGTTTTCTATTTGTTTTTATTCTATGCAGGGGAATTGTATGAATTGGAACCTTCCAGAAAATTTTATTGAAGATCCTGAAAAATTAATCAGGCAGGCCGAGCAAAACTCGGACAAACTCCAAAGCACCTTCATCATCATCATCTTCCGAGAATCCAAGGTCTACCGATCAGGAAGTTAATCAAGTTACTAGAAACTTAACACCTGAATTTGAAGCTATGGCAATCAAGACACTTCGTGAGTTCTCGGCTCCCGCCACGGACAACATCCTCGTTGGTCCGAAGGTAGAGGTTGGAGACAATGGCTTTGAGCTTAAGCCAGGGCTCATCAACATGGTGCAATCAAGTCAATTTTGTGGAAAGGCACATGAAGACGCTAGTGCTCATCTCCAACACTTCCTGGAGATTTGCAGCACATTTACTATGAAGGACGTATCCAAGGATGCAATCTTGCTTCGTCTCTTTCCATTCTCACTTTTGGGAAGGGCCAAGCAATGGTTTTATGCTACTAAAGATAAGAATACAACATGGGATATTTGTTCCACGGCCTTTCTTGCTAAGTTCTTTCCTGTAGGCAAGACAAATGCCTTAAGAGGGAAGATATCAAATTTTCAAAGAACAAGCATGATGAATCACCCCGAAAGCGTGGGAGCGTTTCCAAGAATACATTTCAGAATGTCCACACCATGGGATGGAGAAGTGGTGTTGATGCGGACTTTCTATCATGGGCTTGTTCCTGCTCGTGGAACTATGGATGCCGCGGTGGTGGTGCTTTCTTATCACTTACATTATCCAATGTCACGTAACTTGTGGAGAAGATGGCTTCCAACCAAGGTTGGAGTGAAGAACGTCAATCTCGCAAGAGAGGAATGCACCTAAAAAAAGAAGTAGACATGCTATCTCGCTAAGATGGACCTTATAATGAAGAAGCTAGAGGATAGAGATCCTCAACCCAAAGGCGATCATGCAAATTCAAGACTCACGCATGACATGTGAAGAATGTGGAAACACAGGCCACAATGGCAGGAATTGCCCAGAGATCCTAGAGGACATCAATTTCATCAATAATAACAATAACTTCCGTCCTCAACAAAATCAAGGTTGAAACCAACAGAGGCCCAACTATCAAGGAAACTACCAAGGTAACAATCCGGGTAACAATTTTAATACTTATCAACCTTCTTTGAGAGACCTTGTTGTTAACCAAGGTAAAACCATGGAGAATCTGTCTAGAAAAATAGCAACTAATGATAAAGCTCTTGAACTTATAAATACTCGTTTAGAAAGCTTTTCTTCAGCTATAAAGAATCAAAGACAACTTTAATAAGATGATAGAATCTCTCAGATTTCTCGTTATCTATTCCACTAACCACACCAGGTAAGATTAGGGGCAGTAGGAAGAATTAGAAACCGCAAATCTTGTCGATATTTATAATGCAGGTCGTTACTATAGAGAGACCTCAGGAAGCTGTTGGTTGGATGACTCGATGCCACCTAAAATGGAAGATCCAGGGAGGCCAGTCATTACAATCAAGATTGGACAACACACATTCGACAATGCTCTCTGTGATTTTGGCTCAAGCATGAACATACTACCAAAGGTAATTTATGAAAAGATTTATAGTGAACCACTTTGGAAAATGAATATGTGTTTGCAGCTTGCAGATCAATCGTTCGTTATCCCGAGGGGATCCTTGAAGACGTGCGTGTGGGAATCAGAGGCTCTTACGTGCGGCCAGACTTTGCAGTGTTAGACACTGGAAGAAATGAAAGAGCAACAATCATACTCGGTAGACCATTCTTATGCTCAGCCAAAGTTGTCATCTACGCAGACAGTGCGAAGATTTGTTTCAACATCAAAGAGAAAAGGGAGAAATTCACTTTCAAGAACAAGGTACACACCTCTCTTACTTATTCCCCGAATTCCTATTCTTATATTTTAGAACCAAAGGTAGAAATCTACAACAAGAATAGAAGGAGGAATCGTAACAAGAACAAGACGGTACGACCTACAAAGGTAATGGTAGTAAATAAAACAACATCTTATAATGACCATTTACTTCGTCTCCGATGCTTCGTAAGCAAGATGATCCAGTACTCCTACCATCGCATGCTCTATTCAATGTTTAACTTTCTATAATACATTTTACGATACGGGATCCGGTATTAATCTAATGGCAAAGGTTACATATGAATTATTATTTGGAAAATTGCCGTTGCAACCAACATATGTGCAAATGTGCAGATGGCAGACCAATCTTATAGAGTTTCTGAAGGAATTGCCAAAGACGTACCGGCCAAGATTATGGACCACTATGTTCTCACCGACTTTATAGTCATGGACATGGGGAAAGAAGAAGATCCTCCACTAGTGCTTGGGAGACCATTCCTCAACACTACTCGTGCAATTATCTACATCCATACAGGAGAGATTCATTTCCACTTCCCTAAGGAGAAGGTACGTGTTTACTTTAATAGTTATAATTATCATGAATTTCGGGGAAGAACAAAGTCGGCTCGTCGCCGCCATAATAGACGGTGGATCAAGAATCTAGAAGAAGATAAGGTAAGTGAAGAGGCTAAAGCCCTTACACCTAATACATCTATAGAGAAAACAGAATCAAGTACTCTAAAGAAAAGTTCATCATCTAAAAGATGGAGGAAGAAGAAGACATCTCCCAGAACATCATCAGAAGAGACCATAGAATCATCGGTGCCACCGATTGTGACAACTGATATACCATGGGAATAAAGAGCAGAACTTGAAGTCCTGTTGGGAGGACTCTAAACGCCGAATCCTCGCCGAAAGGTAAGTTAGTAAGTTATCAATAAAATCTCCGCAAGATTGTATATTTATTCTTTCTCTATCATATTTATCTTTTTAGCATCTTATATCTGCATTTAAAAACAACAAAAAAATATTTTGTCTTTTGTTTTGTGAAAACCTTAAAGCCCCATGCTAATATCCCCGAGGTTACACCTCTAGGCTGTTTGCTATGGTGGCATAAAAAAAAAAATAAAGATGCATAAGTACTTTATCTTTTCTTGCATATAACAAAGTAAAAATTTGAAAAAAAAAATAAAAATCCAAAAATATTTCCAGGCAACCTAAAGCAATGTGACTAACCCCTAATACTTAATGAAGTTCCACTAGCTTTGTTGTCTATTTGAGATCAGCAGATTTCAAAAGGAGAAGAGATATGTTAGGCACCACCTTTGTTGCCAATTACCTCAACTTCTACATCATTAAAGATTACACTCCAATCTAGCTTGGGGAGTGCAACCCCGATTATCCGGATAAGTATCCTACTATCTATATTATATTATATTATTATTATTAGCTACATATTTTGTTTGCTAGAAAGTTTGTTAAGAGTTTAGTTTTATAGAGTCTAGTTGTTAAAAGAGTCTTTTGTTAGAGTGTGAATAAAAGGATCAAGAGAGAGTGCTCACTAAGTTTACTTTGCTCAACTAAAAGGAACCCCAAAATCTGCCAACATGGAGATGATGAATAGTTGTTCTCCGTTGTTATACTTTTCTAGTACCTAGCTTTCAAGCTTAATTTCTCTTGAGCTCCATTTGCAAAAATTACTTTGATTTGATATTTACTCTAAACCTGAAACCTATGGGTTGCAAATGCTTGCTCTAAAGTCTAGGTAATTGACGGATATGATATATGATAGTCTGAGCTGCTATTTGATCTTACTCCTAGTGACACTATATTTCTGGAGATTTATATTTTGAAAATTGAAAATGCACATGATAAGTTCCTGTATGACAAGAGTGTTAATCTCCTACCACAACCATATATACATACTCTTTAGATTAGGAAAACCCTTGAGATATATATATAGGCTGCTTGCTTTGCATTGAGTTTGTTCAATCTTTGTCGACCCTTAGAAACTTGTCATGCTGATCATGTACACTCCACTTCATTCCACTCCACTATATTCCACTCCACTCGACTCCATACACATATGCTATTTCCATCCTGGAAGTACGCATCCACCATATATACACCCACCATATATATACCATTATCCATTTCACTCTAGCCAGCAAAAATGTTCTACTTCTATTCTAGGAGAGAGCAACCAAAAATATTCCCTATACCCATCCACTCATTCATTGCTAGCCAACATCTTACAAAAGCTCCATTACATTTATTTACCTCTCAAAAGTTATTGCGAAAGAGATTTGGGTTGTAGATTAAAAAAAAAAGAGAAGAGAAGAAAAAGGGAGATGAAAAATGGACAAAAGTCCTACGGACGAGTAAAGCCTACCTCCCTAAGAAAAAGAAAGAATAAAGGAGAGTTAAAAAAATGGACAAGTGTCCACTGAAAACAATGGGTACTTAGATGCTCGCCTCTCCATAAAAGAAAATAAAGAAAGAAAAAGATACAACCCAGGTTCTCTACAGAGTTTCCAAATTCACAAGAGAGAAGATTCCTCAAGGAGCAAAAGTAAGATTTTCCCATCATATATTCTATACACCTTACTATATTCCATACCATTTATATTCTATCCATAATACACATGCACCACTTGATCAGTGTGACTTGTAACTTTGGATCCATTGCTTGAATTTACAATATATGCTTAGTAAGTAAATAAATTAGTTTTCTCCTACCTATGAGCTCCAGATATAAGCCTTAGAATATAGGGTGAGAGAGAAGAAGGCATAGTGTGCTACTGCCTTAGCCAAAAATACTACATATCATGAGAGAAAGGCAACATTACCTTATTGCCTTAGAGAGGATCCACAAATACCACATATGAGAGATTAGAGAGAAAAGTCATACTTGAGGAACTTTGAGTTTTATTTGAAAATCAAAAAAAACTCCGAATGACAGTTGATCAAAAGAGTTTGAGATATAGTGCTCGACTTGACTGTTTCTATCTTTCAATTACCCAAGATAGAAGAAAATGTTATAAGCCCCAAAAGGTAAGAGGTAATATGGGTAAGTTGAAGTTTTAAAAAGTTTATCTTTTTCTCGAGAGAAATTTTGTTTGAAAGCATGTGTACTTTTAAGGTGTGATAGCGTTAAAAAGCAACTCCCGATCCAAGTAAGTAGTTTAATATAATATCATGTGTCTTGCTAAGAGACTAGCAAGAGGTAAGCTTTGGGGAGCTTGTTGACACCTGTTATAGCATAATTTTATAAGTCAATTAACATGAAATAAGGGCTCAAGTTAAAGACCAAACATAAGTCTAGGGGTCTAACTAACATAATTCCACGAGTTTTGGTATTTTGTGACTTTCCGGGGACTTGATAGATAAATCTTTGAGAAGAATGGAGCAAGTTCCGAATATACAAGACATATGATGACAAGACTTGACCGTGAAGTAACTCAACCCGAAAAGTGGACTAAAACATTCTAGAAGATACCAGAGAACACTAGAAAGAACCAGAGGCCGAGAGAAGACAGGACCCTGGCGGCCGCCAAAGCCATTTTGGCCGGCCGCCGGTGGGTCCCACCTGTCGGCCTCGGCTTTTCTAGGTCGGTTTACTACCGACTTTGAGGTTGTATCTACACCGTTGTTGAAGGTCGGTTTGATCCAAGGGTTCACGTTCATCGCCAAGTACTATATAAGAAGACCGGTGACCCCGGGGCTAATATCAATTTCATAATCATATTCATTATCAACTCATACCCATCAAGTCCAGCTAAGTCTAGACCTAAGCCCTAGTTCATACTAGAAGTAGCTAGCTAACTAGTTAGTTCTAGTTGAAGATCAAGTTCATCTTGAGTTCCCGATAGTCAAGAAGTAGCAAGGATCATCGTTCTTGAGACTTCTCTCTTGTATTCGACCGTAAGTACTATTATATTTAGAATACAATTGTTATGGCTTTGATCTTTATAATTATTATATTCTTATTGATATGTGTTTATGCTTGCTATGATTATATGTTTAGTTTAGTAAGATTGCTTTATATTTTATGCATGGAATTGTATAGCATCCATATAGATGATCACTATGTGAGTGATAAGCAATGTGTAAACGTGGTGTTTATACAACGTTTATCTGCAATTGCACCCTACATTCCGGGCCGTGTGGTAGATCGCGGGAGTGACAGTCCTGTTGAGTCCTTTGGAATCCACCCTCCGAATGTAGGACTAGTCGAGCTTATAATTACGGTAATGATCAAGTTTAGGTCCTTGGTTGTTATTGGTAATGCTTGCCATGTGTAGAAGTAATCCAACCTTGCCATGATAGCTAGATGTATTGCACTAATTGTAGTATTCATTTGACATATATGATTAGGAGTATCTTAGGAATATTCTTTCTATTCTTTCTATAACATGCTAATTGCTCGTATGATACTAGTGGCATATGATGATCTTAGACTTGGGTATTTATCATTTATATAATTATCTTTATCTTGTGACTTATCCCTGTTGAGTAATGTTAGATGCATATGGCTACTCGCATTATACTACTGTAAGTGGATCTCATAAGTAAATCACTTCATAAATCATTAGATATCATTTTCTCTCTACTTTCCATAGACTCCCTTCCCTCGTGGTAAAATATAAATACGATACCCGGATTACTCCCGATGAAGTGCTACAATTGGTATTTCTATGCGTGGCGCTGCGAGATATCATGTTCATTCTTTTATCAAGGCCAATCAACAAATACCATGCCTCACATTTCTTTAAGCGTTATTGCTAGGGTGACAGACTAGTGTATAGGTAATGCCTAGAAATGAGTGGTATACCTTGAGTACATATCCGGTGAGATTAACTCCACTATGGATAATGATGCTAAGTTTACATCCCACTACTAACACCGCCTAACTCTGCTTTGTTGGATCATGAGGTTAATCCCATATCCAAGCTAACATGATTAGATAGATATCCCATATATATTTCTTTTTCGCCTTCCTAATTTGGATCGTGTAAGAAATATCAACAGAGGCCCCCGGTCGAAGGCGCCCTACGCCCGGCGGCCCGTGGCGTCAAGGAGGATCACATGGGCCCCTTCGCCTTCTCGCGTGCGGGCTCGTCGAAGAAGGCCACGCCCTCTTCCACGCCTAAGGCAAAGAAGAGGAAGAAGGGCGCCCTCTTCATCGACGCCGCATCCCGCGAAGAAGGTGAAGTTCGCGTGCCCCCGAGAGACTCCTCGTCGTCGATGAGCGAAAGCACATGATCACGGTGTGCGGTCCTTGCTACGCCGGGGCGACTATGACCACCATGTAAGACCTTCCGACGCAGGGGTCACCAGTGTGCCTGTTTCTGCTCTGACAAGAATCTGCCGTCCAGCTTTGAGTACCCACCTTCCAGCTCGCCGGCCAGGTCCTCCTTGGAATCACGGGTACAAGATTGGCTCATACTAACTCCAAATTTGATACTGTTTTCCTTGAATTTTTCTAAAATCATGTCTTGTCAAGAAATGGTGTTCAACATTCTAACCATGATGCTATATGAAATATAAACCTAGGGTCAACACAAACGCTGAAAACTAGTTTATGAACATGGGCTCAACAAGTACAAGATTGTAGGGACTAGGCCGATTCCATGATAATTTCAATAGACAGTCCTTGCTATGTTGTTTTCGTGGTCTTAATTAATGTGGAAACAGGCCAATGATGCATACTTTATTAGTAATTGTGGTAATGAGATGGCTTGTAGACAATTTGCTTGATTTTGTCCATGTCGGTCATCAAATTTGTTGGTTGTATCTATTGTTCTCGCTTGATTTTTTCCATGTCAAGTATGTATGATGGTATTCAATATACTTGTTGATAATCAATATGTATGATGTATAACTTGGTGATAATCAATATGTATGATGTTATTCATCATCCATTCCCCGCTTGATTTTGTCCATGGCAGTCATCAAATATATTGGCCTCATACACCGTTTACGCATTAATTGGGGCCTAGCAACACTTAACTAAAATGAGTGGTTCTGTTAGCCCCCGATGATTCAAGTTTCATTAAAGCGTAAATTCATTGTTATTACTTATTAATCACTTCATGTTTTTCAGCCATTTGTGATGACTCGAACGCAGTCATGAACGTCATCGAAGTATTTGTGACAACACCCCCTGCTGCATAGCATCATGAAGCTCACTTGGAAGGTGGACGACGACCGAATTGGCGAGGAAGGAGCAAAGACAAGAAGGAGATGGCTCGGCTTGATGGGATCTGGCGGAGGTCGGCCAAGGCGGTGCCGCCTAATAAAGATGTTGGATGATGTTGGCCTTGGCAAGAAGAAGAAATGATGTTGAACCGATATGCTTCTCTGCTAGCCCCTTTGGGTTGTTATCACTTATATGTAATATGTATGCATGAATAACCACTTATGGTATTTGTATTTGTATAGACGCAGTAATTAATCTATGTCAAAATTGTTGCTCACATATATGTGTCAAAACGAATCTATCATGTCTTGTCAAGTAGTTGACAAGTTTTTGGCCAATTTAACGTTGTAAAATAGCAAAAATTATGTCTCTTGAGGGGTTTGAACCTCGAGACCTCCGTGTCTCTAAAGTTCAGCCCTACCACCACACATGAATACAGTTTTTTTTTTTTTTTAATCTCTAGTTAAAACTTGTAACTAGTCTTTCTCCAACATTCTAAGTCCAAATTTCATGATTTTTTTTTTTCCTAAATTTTTCTAAAATCATGTTCTATCCAATATTTTTGTTCACTTGAGTCATCCCATATAAAGAGTTTATGCAACTCGTGGCTAGTAGTGGTTTTTTGAACTACGCTTTCCGAACACTTGCTCGGATGCAAAAGTGACCTAAATACCGAATGTAGATCTCGATGAGTTATGAACTTTTGGTATTCATGACTTTTCAAACGGAGGTCGTCTAGGCCCCCAAAAACTCATCCCGAGCCGTAAAAATTTGAAAATTCAAAATTCGAGGCGTGAAAAGTTCGAAAACTAAAAAGTTGACTCTAATACCAAACGTAGGTCTTGAAGAGACCTACAAAACACGTATTCATGACTTTTTGATTTGGATCCATCTAGGTGTTCGAAAACCGGCTCAAGGCGCCGATTTCAAATTGACCCACGTTTGACTTGGTCAAACCTCGGCCAAACGGAGCACTAAATGGCCTCTACTGAAAAACTTTTGAACACAAAGCCGATAGAACTTGTCGGGATCTACGTTCCATATATAGGTCATTTTTGCATTTGAGAAAGTCTTTGGTGAACCCTAGTCGCAAAAACCACGTATCTCACAAAGAGTTCATGCAACTCGCGGGCGCCTAGTGGTTTTTGAACTACGCTTTCCGAACACTTGCTCGGATGCAAAAGTGACCTAAATACCGAATGTAGATCTCGATGAG
Organism: Hyparrhenia diplandra; assembly: GCA_015847255.1. Classification (NCBI taxonomy): domain Eukaryota; kingdom Viridiplantae; phylum Streptophyta; class Magnoliopsida; order Poales; family Poaceae; genus Hyparrhenia; species Hyparrhenia diplandra. The sequence continues at coordinate 162,826 of JADLZK010011641.1, forward strand.
TTATGAACTTTTGGTATTCATGGCTTTTCAAACGTAGGCCGTCTAGGGCCCCGAAAAACTCGCCCATTTTTGTAAAAATTTGAAAATTTAAAATTCGAGGCGTGAAAAGTTTGAAAACCGAAAAGTTGACTCTAATACCAAACGTAGGTCTTGAAGAGACCTACAAAACACGTATTCATGACTTTTCGATTTGGATCCATCTAGGTCTTCGAAAACTGGCTCGAAGGCGCCGATTTCAAATTGACCCACGTTTGACTTGGTCAAACCTCGGCCAAACGGAGCACTAAATGGCCTCGGCTGAAAAACTTTTGAACACGAAGTTGATAGAACTCGTCAAGATCTACATTCCATATATAGGTCATTTTTGCATTTGAGAAAGTCTTTGGTGAACCCTAGTCGCAAAAACCACGTATCTCAAATTTGAATTTGTAAACGTGTGGGAGACTTGTACAATGCAAAAACTAGCCTTTCTCAACTATAGGCCCAAGGCCCAACAAGCTCAACTCTTTCTCCACCATTGGATGAATCGGGATCGACGGTGAAGATGAAGACTGGGCACCCCAAGCTCAACTTTTTTGAAGAAGTGGGAAAGAAGGGTAGAGGCGCGTTGGCCAAAATTTGCTTTCGCTCCACCGGTCCACCGTGACCTCGACTTTTTCCCCGCCGGTTCCCAAAATCTGTAGCCCAAATCCCGTGAGTAGGAAGGCAGGGTCTCCCCGACAGCAGCCGAGAACCCTACCTCGGCGTGGGATGGTAGGTCTCCCACGGCGGGGCCTTGGCGAGAACCCTACCCCGGCGTGGGAATAGAGGTCTCCGCCGGCCAAGCAGCGAACCCCTACCCCGGTGTGGGAAGGGGGAGGACTCCCGCGGCGCAAGGCGAGAACCCCTACCCCGGCGTGGGAGGTGCGCGTGGCGGCGCAGGCGAGACCCTACCCCGCCGTGCGAGGTCTCTCGCGGCGGCGTGAGACGAGAACCCTAACCGGGCGTGGTATGTCTCCCGCGGCGGCAAGACAGCAAGAACCCTACCCCGGAGTCGGAATTGAGGTCTTCCCGCGGCGATGGCGGCGCCGACCCGGTGAGCTCCCGCCTCAAGACCCCAAGGTGAGAATCCTACCATAGTACTCCTCCCCCACTCCCATTCCCTCCCATCCCATTTCCTTCGCGGATCTCGCAGCCGGCCGACCTCCGATCCAAGAGTTTGTGGCGCAGGCGGCCACGTCGTGCGGGCGACACGCCGGGCGGCGTGGATGGAAGAATACAAGGTCATCGAGCGATCGTCGCCCAGCGCAAGCAAGGGGATTGTTGGTTAATTGGTCTCTCGCATCCCCTGGCGCGCGCTAGTTGTTCGACGCATTGCCAATGTGGGCGCGCGGTGGAGATGCCGCCTTGATAGCCACCTATGATGATATTTGCAAACCAACTAATTGCTGAGGCCTATTAGTTTGGTTTACCATTGTGCCGATGATGACAGTAATGGCAGGATGATCATGTTTGGCTTGTGAAAAAAATAGAGTTTGTTTTCATGTTGTTCATCGAATCATCAGGAACCTTGCTGACCTCGGCTACTCTTTTTTTGTGTTCAAGAATGAGTTGGTATAATCTTGGGAGGCTGAGGCTGCAAGTTCCTGATGATTTCATGGTCCCCATGTGTTATGTTTCATTATCAGTTGGTATAAACAAGCCAAACAGCCATTATTTTGAGGCCTACTACCTTTGTTTACCCTTGTGCCCATGTGGACATTCATGGAAGGATGATCATATCCTTACGCTTGTAGTTATCTAGCTCATTTTCATTGTTTAGAGCCTATGATGCTTCTAAAATAATTGTGGTCTAGCTATAGTGCTCTACTAAAGTGCTCTACTATATTAGTTAATAAATAGTACTTTGTATGCTTGTGAAAATATACACTTTTTGTTTGGCCAAACAGTGAAAATAATTGTGGTCTAGTTTGGTGCATTAATGCGATGTGATCTTTCACAAACACCGGGCATCAACCTAATGAGGTCTTTGTCGAGAGTTTGTGGAAGATTACATAAGACACTCCCTATTTGGTGAACCCATGTTGCAAACTTTAGTAAATCTTTAGTAAAGAGTTACACTGAGGTATTTGTTGGCCAATTTTGACATCCTAAGAGGTCATTCATTTTTAAGTTTCATAAACTACATTTGTCAAACTTAAAATTGATTGACTTCTTGGGATGCTAAAATATTGCTATTTACGTGTTATTGAGATGTATAAGATTCTTCATCTTCTCTATTTGCATGTATTGATTGGTACATTGGGTTATGCATAGATAGAACTATCTATGTATAAGCGAGATATAATCTTTTACATGCACTTTGCTTATTTTGTAAATGAGACTTATAATCTTGTTGACTTATAATCTTTTACATGCATAGATAGAACTATCCGGTCACATTTGTCTAATTGTCATTTGTCATTATTATTTTGTTAGTTATCTTATTATAGTTTTCTTTTTTGATGGAATCTGTTGTGTCTGGAGTTGATGGTGATGACATATGGAGTACAAGCACATTCATTTGCAAGGTGAGTACAATCATATCCGACTGTTTCTATGCCCTGTTTGCTCAACAAACTAATTTGAATCTTTTCTAATTTCTTTTCAATGTCTTAGCTCAGCAAACTAATTTTAAACTTTTCTTATTAGTAAGTGAACTTCCTCACTTTCGGGTTGCATCTATTTTGGTTGTGCGGGGTGTTTTCCCCTCGATGTAGTGGGTCCTTGACTTCTTTAGTTGTAGATTTCAGTGTGTATTACAACACTTCCATTGAGTTGCATACTTGCATGAGTTATGTTAATACTTCCCTCGTTAGAATGCTTGTTAGTACTAGTTGTTCTTGTTTTGTCAAGCTACCGGAGGTACACTTTCGATTTGGTAAATTATCCGGTTTGCAGCCTTTGCTTGGCTCATTTACCAACCATTAGACCATTCGAACTTGTTATGATACTACATATGCAACAAACATGAATTTTTACAATTGGAACAATAAACGACATGATAACTTGCAGTGCCACTCAATCTAGATTTAAGAAATTAATAGATATGGTGCATGACATGTTGTGTCCTCAGTCCCCACATATTAAATTTCATGATTCAATATGCAGATATGCAGTACTCCGTATTGCTTAATTCAATGACATGCACCAGTTTGCCTTATTTAAGTTTATTGCCAAATACTTATTTTCTTTTGTGTTTTTTTGTTCAGTTGAAAGTTCTAGCAAGCGAGGGACATGGGTGCTGCACTGCTGCATATTCTTGCAAGGGGCATGTGGTTCTACTTTGTGGTGAGAGACCTGGGAGCTATTGTATTGTTGGACCTATCGACTCAGTCCATTAGAAACTATATACATGAGCTTATTGCCATATGTAAACCACATACTTATGTGATGTGATGTATCGAACCTATTTGCACTATATAATATTATGTGATCGAGTAATATGTGAATGATGTGTGATGTCAATGTTATATGATAATTGATTTTGTGATTTATTATTATTGTTTCAATTGGGTTGGGCCCGTAATATGGGCCTGGACCCTAAATATCTAGCCTAACAATATATGACACACCTGTAACCATGGTTAAGTACCTATACATGACAGCTTCTTACCGTCACAATAGCTAGCATAAACTGCGGTTTAACCATGGTTACCACACTATATATGACACAAAATGTATTACAAGGCGTGTTGACCGGGTGTCACAAAATGTAGTATTTTATGACAAAGATTGAAGGGAGCGTCACATAATGTTTTGTGATTTTGTGACGAGAACATCGAATTTCGTCACGTAGGACATTTTGTGACGCTGATTATATGACAAACCCCATGACGGAAGGATTTCGTCTTGAATACACTTTTTGTGACAATTTTTGGCTATACATGACAAAATCGCTTTGTCTTGGAATGTCGATTTCTTGTAGTGAGGGACCGAGTGCCCCTACCGTGCTTTATTCAAATTGAATGTTCGAGAGTGTTACAAAGAGAAAATGAAAGAAGCAAAACAAGCTCGGGATACAAAAAAGTGAGGAAAAAAAATAAGGTAAAGCGCGAAGATTACAACAAGTTTTGTATCCATGAATCAAAGGCTGCAGTGTATCTGGTCTTGACCCTTAAGGAGAGGAGGGTAATTTCTTTCTGGAGGTCTTTTGCTCTTTGTAGGCTGACCGGGATGCCTTTGAAGATGAGGTCATTCCTGATAATCCATATGGTCCAACAAACCGGGATTGCAAGAACCATGAAGAAATCTGAATTTGCTTGATCCCCGATCCGTTGAATGGCTTATTGGATGTCATTGTGAGCTGTGAGATGAATGCCCACTGAGCCCATAAGTCAACGCAAAAGTGCCTTTGGAGGAAGAGGTGCTCCCTTGACTCTTTAGAGTTACTCGACATGTGACACGCTTATATGAGGGTAAGTGCATTCTTTTTCTCCTTAATAAACCCCTTGTGCTCAGTCGATCTTTCATCAGTAACTAGAAGAACACCTTGTGCTTTGGTTGACAACAATTTTTCCATACCCATTTGAAAGCACGGGGATTTGTGCGTCCCTATAAGAATCTTGTATGCTTTCTTTGGAGTAAAGCTTCCTCCTCTTAGTGACCAGGTGTCATGATGTTCAGAGAGGAAGAGCTGGTCCTTTATAGCCTGAAGGGCAGTGAGTTGTTGGTGAGCAGGCTCAGACAAGGGTAAGTTGAACATTGCAGAGAGATTTTGTTGTTGCATCCACCAGCTGACTGTGGTGTTCTTGTTTTTAACAAAGGAATGGAGCTCTAGGAAAAGATCTTGTAAGGTTTGTTGCCCCCAATTATCAGACCAGCGAAGACAAGTCTCACTATCTTGGATATTTACTTGCATCATGTCTTTAAACTTGTCCACGAGCTTCAAAATATCTCTCCACCAAAAAGAGCCCTTTTTGCGTGACTTGGTAACCTTCCATTAGGGTAGTGTTTTTCTCAGATTAGTGACACCCAAGGAATGTCTTTTCTGTTGAAGAAGTTGACCAAGTGCTTGAGAAGTAGTGCCTGATTATGTTTTTCCAGGTCAATTACCCCAAGGCCCCCTTGGTTCTTTGGAAGTCTAACTAGGTCCCATGCTGCTTTTGGAGGTTTTTTGGAGTTAATATCAAAGCATATCCATAGGAATGTCTTCTGAGCTTGTCCACTTGTTTGATGCCTTCGTAGAAGTTGATTACCCATTTCTTCGGGTGTTGATGACATGATCACCACCGTATCCTAGCCCATGTCCATCCTTGCATCCAGAGGACTAAAACCTTGTATCACACATTAGTGACACTAGTCATGTTGTCACTCAATCACGAAACCTAACTAGATGTCATTTTCCTTACAAATTTCAAACAAAAAATAAAGTACAAAGTTATAGATCTCATTGAGTACAAATTTGATGTTGATTTTGTCTCTACATGATATTTTTTAAGAAGTTGGAGAACCTATATTGAATATTTGGACATCTTTTTTCAGATAATGGAATAGTTCTAGCTTCAAATTAAACCTCTTCAAAGAAGAGGCAATAGTCCAAGAACATACAACTCAAAGAGGAAATAAAAAAGTGTTCAACATTAGCAATACGAAATCCTAAAGGCCATCCATGAGAGGCAAAAAATACTCCATTGCTCTGACTTCGAGAAGTTGCCAAGTTGGCACACCAGAAGTAACCAGCAATTGTGGCTCATCGATGCATTTCAATTGAGTCCAGATAAAGTTGGACGAAAAACTTAAAGTTCGTTAGCTCAGACGGCTCATGGCTGACTTGGCTCGGCTCATTAGGATAATGAGCCGAGCCAAGATTTTAGCTCTTTAGCTATAACGAACCAGCTCGCGAGCAGCTCGTGAGCGAAACGAGCTACACATTCAGGAAGAAACAACAAAATCTATATTAGTTTTGTATTACTTTATGTCGTACATTATATATGTTAGCACATATTAAGTTTGTTTTAAAATTTAAGATGCCTAGATGTATTACTTTTTGTATTATTACTATTTTAAACTTTAGATAAATATAAATATTATATTTTTTATGTATTTTTTATACTTGACTTGTGAGCTTAACGAGCCAGCTTGATCTTTTAACAAGTCGAGCCGAGTTGGACTTTTGGTTCGTTAAAATAAGCTCAGCTCGTTATCCTAACGAGCCAGAACGAGCCGAGCTGAGCCGAGCTGGCTCGTTATCCAGCTTTAAGTCCAGAAACAAAGCTAGTGTATCCCCTGAAAATGTTCCTAGAAAAATGTTTTTGTCTGGCCATTATTGAACATAAAATTATTCCTACTAAGCCAAATTGCTATTAAACTGCTGCATCTCATGTTTTTTTCTTTGACCGAAACTGCTACAGCTCATGTTAGTAACAAAGATCTAAGATTTTGACCCACTTGATTAGAGCAAGAATTAAAAAGATTATCTATATTCCATTGTGATTTGATGCCTAGTACCAAGTGCACAAACACGCCACAAGGCTTTGGCATAGTGACACTCGAAGAAATCATTGCAATTTGCAATTGCTTATAGCTGACTATGAAAATGCCATCTTTGTGAAGACCCCACACAAAAAAGGATCCAAATCCTCATTTAGATTAATAAAAGCTACACTGGCAACAATATTTGCCACTAAATATCTCTTGAAGAAGACGTTAAGAGGACTAGAGCTAAACGCTTTGCTATTGTTGCATGTTTTCAATGAACAACAATGAAGAGTATTGGAATTTCAAAGCCTGGGTCCTAAACCACTTGTCTTCCCAAAAATTATGTTTTACTATACAATGTCTCGAGCTACATTTCTTAACGCATATGGTTTGGTACATAAAGAAGGCCTGTATACTCCAAAATGGGAAAAAGGCAATGTCACAAATGGGTTGGGCTGCCATAACCATCATCATAGCCCAACTAGGACGAGAGAACAATCAGACCCCCACCCAAGAGTTTTCTGGGCTTGCATTCCGTCAAAGCTTGATGGGATTGCTTTTGCAGCATCACCACCAGGCTTCTGGAGCACAAAGTACAAACTGCGCTTTTTTTTTTTTTTTTTCAGACTGTGAGGAAAAGATTGTCTTTAGGCAGCATCACTTCTCTCAGTTTTCCGTCCCTTTCCCAAAATCTGAACCCGTCAAAATTATGCTGATTGATGTGACTAGCTCACACGAGTGTAACCTCCTCGTAACTCAGCGTCAAAGGCTAACATTTCAAATTACAAAAAAAAAAAAAAAAAAATCCGAAAAAAAAATAGCTGCAGGCTACTAGTACATTTACAAGTAGTGAACCGCCGTACCAAAATCATGTGTGGAAACCGCGTACCTGCTGGCTGCTGCTGCGTGAGCAAGGTGCCCAATAATTCCACGGTTTGCTCTTTGCTGTTATCATAAGGTGTGGAAATGGAATACAGATTAGTAGGTGAAACCTCTGTGTTCTTGTGCTTGTGCAGCTGTTACCCCTTAAACCGGCCATGCTCCGAGTTGACCCTTGCGCCGTACGCGGCCGGTGATTTTGATAACAATATGCGTTTGTCCAGTCCGCCATCCGCGGTACCGTGATTGCAGCTATTTGGCATCACCGTCCAAGATCTTGGGCTGTTGGCAACAACAGCAACAACAGAAATTGCACGTACATACGGTGTGGCGAATCAAGGTTGCTGTTTTTATCCTGTTAGACTAGAACAGGATAGTAGCAACACTGCAACAACAACGTAGCAACGGGCTCTAAGTTGGCTAAACGTCGAGAAAAGAGAAGTGAGAGGAGAAACGGGTTTTGAGCTTATGCACAAGAACAAAAAAAAAGAAAAATTCTGTGACACGTAGACCATATATTAGTGAAGAACTATAGTGCAAATGTGGTCATCCCCTGTCAAACATGTTAATTCATTTGAAGACTTTTTTTAAAACAAAACATAACTTGCTAACAAACTTTTCTGCATCACAAAAGAAACCGAACATTTCGGGAATCCATACAGCATATGTGTGTGGCTATTTATATGATGGGAACCAACATTTTCTGCAACACAAAAGAAACCGAACATTTGTATATAATAACTATATATACGACGATACTAACCACCATCTTAATATATATTAGCCACCGAACAATCAGGCGTGTTTGTCTTGCTAGCTTTCTTCTCTGTGTATGGATCGCACACTGCAGGCAAGCCAACATGGCTTATATATATATGTTTGTTTGGGAAACAAGATGAAGACCAAAAAATGTTATTTTTGTAAGACTCTATGGCTATGATTATGATCATAAAGTGTACAATATCATACAGTACCATATATGAAGAAACATGATTAGTTTGAGTGGATGGTGGCCGGAACGCAATTGCCGACGGAGCATCTTTGTACGCGCATGATTGCAGGCACATGGAATGCGGCCAAACTGCGGTTGAGATGCCTTGGCATCGTTCGGACACCAAGAACAGTAGGCAAGCAAATACAGGAGTGTACAGTACTATGTATCTTCCATTGAAGTCTAATGATGTCCGTGTATATATAGCCCAACAATTAAGTTTGGCAGGATTAGAGATTTGGTGGAAGTATAACATAAATACCAATGTTAATTAAGCATAGCGAGAGCCCTGGTCGATTGAAGATATGAACTGAAGTATCTCGTCGTCACAACTCACAATCAATGCCAAGAAGTACTCTTGGCTTCTACTCCTACGTTCTTGATTAATGCGATCATTCGGATATGGACAGTATGCACTGATCAAAGCAGTCATATTGTCTTTTTAGTATGGTTAGAAATATATTTTCCATTTCTAAAGTTCATTGCCGTCAGGGCTTCAGCATGTTATGTAGGAATCTTTCAGTATGCTAATCATTCGGATTATGCAATCGAAGGAGTGATACTGAATAAATACTAGCTCACCAAACTTGTTCTTGAAGAGAAGAGTGGTGACAGCTTCGACATAGCCGTTCATCATCCAAAAGATAAAACAGTAGATTAGATGTCGCTCATGACTCTTCCTCTGCTTAACGAGGAGACAACACAACACCGACGACCCACGCCGCGCGTCGTCGCCCACAAGACTGAGTAGACTTGTCACATTCAGAGACAAGAGAACCCATCCGCAAGCAATTTTGCCTTGTCATGTCCACTTATATTAGCATAATAGTCAGGTAAATTCCATGTAGGATCTAAAGATATAAAGGGAAAAATTCAGACTTCTTCAATAACAATCTTAGGTACTCCTAAGCCAGAAAAGAAACACCATTCGTTTTGACTGAAGATGCATGTCTCTGCTTCACCCTGATAGTTGCAAAATACAGTAGTAGTGTATCCTAATACCCATTCCATGCATATGCATGTATCTATCTGCTGATAGAGACATATATATATATACAAAAACGAAACCTTCAACTGCTGTAGATCATTTGTTGTTTAATATATGCGAGTGCTATGCTATCATTCGTCTACCCTCGGATGATTAGCTCGTCAATGCAGACAGCAGGATTCGCGTACGCAGCATGTGCGGCACGGATTATTCAATCCCCATGGAGGCATCACCTGGTTTTCTTTATTCTACGCTACTCTTTGCCGGCCAATTGACCTCTAAACGTAATTTATGTCGGAATTTACGTGTTAGCTTTCATTCCAACGTCCTTGTGGTTAGTAGACATTGTCAAGAATATCAGTACGTGGTTTGTCAACTCGACACCGACTCAAGGTTATCTGAATCTATGAGAATTGAATGGCTCAAATTAAATCACTAATGTTGCTCACACATGAACCAAATCAAATCAAAGAGTATGGCCTCAAACAGGCTACAACTACAACAAGATTTTTCTTGAAGAGAATTGCTAAAATTCTTTCAACCAATATAACGCAAAATAGGAGAGCTCGAGCGCGTGCAGATTGCGGTGTGTCCTGCTGTGGTTAGGCTGGGCCGGCGGCCGAACTAGGGCGCTCCACGTAGCTCTTGCCTAGAACCAAAACTTTCTTGGAGCTGGACTGGACCCGAGCCAACCCATCACCCATGTGATTGGAGGAGCTTAGGCATCGGATTAGCCTAGCTGCTCGTGAGCTGTCACCTCCTGCTCCGACGCGCTACAACGAACCACTTCCTGGTAATGGGAACGGATGGCTCGATATCGTCAGAGTCAGACTAGCGTGTCGTGTCTGAGACAGAGAACGCGTTGCTGCGTTCGGACTTCGTTGGAGAGGGCACCTCGGGACGCCGTCAACTCTCCTCGCCCGCGCGGCACCCTGTGCCACCGCCGGCGAGGGTCATCGCACCGCGAAGGTGCTTGTCCCCGAGGCGCCTTCCTGTCACCGTCGTCATGTCTGATCATGGGTCAACCACCAATGTAGCCATCGTCGCCCGAGACGGGCGGACACCAATGCAAGGCAACGGCAACAGCGCACAACAGGAGACCCTCGACGTGGAGGGGAGTGATTGAGTCCACGAGGGCTAAGGGGCAATGTGCACCTTCCTAGATATATAATATGCTATGAATATGCCATGTTTAACATAAGAGAATTATGTAATTAGCTAAATGATATTTTTATCCCCCTATAAATATGATGATACGTACTGTGCCGGTGATGGGAGGAGGACGAGACATCCAGGCAAGGTAGCAAAAAGCGAGGAGGGAATGCACCCGTGATGCAACAGTTGCAACAACATTTGTCCAAGGACAGATCAAGGAACACAGTGCCTCATATGAACCCCGTAGCAACGTGATGAAGAAACCTTCAATGAGAAAGGAGACCTAGCGGAGTTGAATCAACTACTCTACACCAAGCTCGATAAGAAGGGCGTATAATTGATGAGATCCAGAGACACAACAACGTCGAAGACATAAGAATTATGAAAGTCAAAGTATACATAACACATTAAGAAGACTAGACAAGTCCATGGCAGCTCGAAAAGGTAACCCGACCAGCCAAACTTGCTAGACAACCAAGACCTGTGGCCAAACTTGCTCTAGCTATTGACCAGGCACACCCCAATCCAACCCCTCAATACAACACTTCCAACAACAAAAGGTGAAGGTGGCCACTATGCAAAAAAACCTCCAAAGGTGAAGGTGGCCACCACCACCAGGGTACAACCCCCCAAAACCTACCACCACTACAATGGCAACTCCGATCCCAGTCAATTTCTCATGAGCTATAAAGTCATGGTTGCTGCGTCGGGCGAGACGAGGCAACCCTCACCAATTCATTTGTCATAGTAGCTCGTTACATAGTAGAAAACTGCTATGACAACTTTTGACAAGGCTCAATTATGTAGCGGTCTTGTAGGAAACATGAAAAATCTTAATTAGTTTTGTAGGAAAACATGTTGTCTAGGAAAATTTGTGAATATAAATACTCAAATACATGTATACGGATCCGAGAACATATTTCTAGGTCATTACGTACTTAGTATTTATTAAGACAACCAATATACTCATGGCTATGATCAACAATCATATTACTTAGTAGCCATCAAGAGCAAGGAACGAATATTTGCATTGGCCAATAGTAGTGATGCTAAACATATTTCATGTTTAAGCCAAATAATAGTGTTTAGCAGAGCTATAGCGTTTTAGTGGTAATAGAGGGACAATTGCAATATCATAGCGGTAGAACCTCAAAAAAGTTAGAACAATGCTTAACTTGTGACGCAACTCCAACAATGACATGTCAACTAACCTACAACAGTCCACATTAGCATTTTGCTTATGTGGAAGATAGATAATAGAAGGAGAAAGAGAAAAGCTATCTCTTCATCACACTCCTAGCTCAAACAAACTATGAGCATTCTTGGGCCCTACTCCTCATCATCCATCTCTTTACCCTTGCTTTCTACCATGAAAACACGCACCTAGGAAAAGGTGCATGCTAGGGTGGTGACTATGAATGTGGTAAGATAAGGCGGCATAGCTAGCCACATCAAGGATGAGTTATTGGGGCGAGGGTGGCCATGGCCTAGGCAAGGAGTAATCTGGGTGCCGGATCGAACGAAAAACTGCATCTGTGGTGGTTGCTCGAGCGAGGGTTGTGGCAAACACTCGAGCAAACGTGGTGGTGGCCCAAGTAAAGCCAGGCCATTGGATACACAACCCTATTTGCTTGAACTTATAGCCATGATATATGTTTTCTCAACAAAACACACATCACTTTCGACTTATCAACCTCAAAAAACCATCGTGGGTCATGAGCAAAGAATGACTTAGGTTTGATCAAATTTACCATAAATAGCATTCACATTTATGTCTCTAAACCAGTTATTACGGAAATATATTTCATAATAACTAATCTAATGAAATTTTAATTTATAATTATTAATGTTAATTTTTTATACGATTTTTGTCAAACTTAACATATTTGGTTTCTCGAAAAATAAGACTTTCATATTTTTAATGGACGGAGAGAGTATATTTTTGATGGACGACACCGACGGTTTGTTTCTATCACCAAGAGTTTTTTTTAGATTAACCAAGAGGAATATATCCATCATTTTTTGCACATAATTACTCGTAACAAAACGAAGTGAAAAGATGCCAATTGCCAACTAGTAGGACGTCTATTTCACACGACACACTTTTGTCTTGGGCGGGTATATATTCGAAAAAACAGAAATGGACTTGCACCGGATGGATGACAGTCGTGAAGAAAAGATAGATCGGAATCACACCTGATATATCCTCGGCCAACGTAGCTACGGCAATTTGGCTAACGAGTAAAACGACGAGAACACTATTGCTGTCGAGCAAGTGAAGACAGAGAGAGCAAACGAGAGCGCACGTGAGCATGCATATAAACGACCGGAGCGCGAACCAACCCAACCCATCGCTCCGTAAACTCGTCGAATGCCGTCGAGCCATCACCCGCCCGGGCCGGGCCGCGCCAATCACGGTGACTTTTCTGTGGGGACGGACGTCGCGCGGCGGGCCGACGAGCCTGGGGCCGCCGCCGGCCCCACCCACGTTGCTCGCGGCCTGGAACGTGGAACCTTGAACACGACAACCGCGGCGGCGGTGAATGAATGAAGAGAACGGTGAATCAGCGGCGACTGGCAAGTCACCGAGCAGTAAAAGAAGGACCAGTAGTAATCAATCAGCCGATTACCGAACTGGGACGGTGTGGCGTGAGTGTGACGGACGGACGATGGGAGTGCCTGCCTGGTGAGATTCATCACATTCACAGGTTGAGTTGTTGACGACGCTGACCTGCGGGGTCCACGCGGAGCAACGCCACGGTAAACCCCCACCCGCCGTAGATGCTTCAGAATTGCACGAAGAAAAAGGGCAAGTGTGACGCGCACTTTATCCGGTTCCCACCCGTCTTCGTCGTCACGACGGCGATGGCTAGCTAGCACGCGCAGTCGTCACGTCACGGACAGGTAGGCCCCATCGCTCCCCCTCGTCCACCTGTCGGTGACCGTGTCGCCAAAGCTTCCCGGTGCACAACGACCGCCGCTCCGCTCAACCAAACGCTGTCCAGCCGCGGGCGCGGGGGCGGGGGCGGGGCGGGCCCACCACCCCTCTCCCTCCCTCCGCTTTCCCACCTCATTCCGTTTCACTTTCCATTTAACTCTGGACCGCTCTCCCTACTGCTGCTGCTGTGGACTCCTACTCCTACGCTCCTCTTCCCTCTCGCCCCGCGAGGCGAGGCTTTGCTGCTGCTACGGCCTACGGGGCTTTGATTGCTTGCTAATTTGCTAGCACCGCGAAGCATCAGCATCCTCCGGCTTCCACGAGCCATTCTTACGCGCTAAGCAACCCAAGCAGCGAGCGACGATCTCCCTCCACCCCTAGCTCCGGGCAGCTCCAGAAGCCGGAGCCGGAGCGCGGGGTTAGTTAACTTAAGAGAGGGGCCGCGATGTCGTCGCCGACGGCAGCGCCGGCGCCGACCACGCCGTCGGCACCGCCGGCCAACGCGACAACCCCGCCGCCGGCGACCCCGTCCGCGCCGCCCCCGGCGGCGCCGACTCCTCCCACGCCGACGCCGCCCCCACCGGCCCCCCCCGCCGCGCCGCCGCCGTCGACCTCCTCCGTGCCGCCGCCCGCGACCCCCGCCGCCGCGTCCCCGCCCGCGCCGTCGTCCTCCACCCCGCCACCGGCGACTCCCTCCGCGCCCTCACCTTCCTCTTCCCCTGGGACGCCGCCCGCCACCCCGTCGCCGCCATCGGACACCACCCCGTCGCCGCCGTCGTCCGGTGGAGGCGGCAGCAGCAGGTCCCCGCCGTCGTCCGGTGGCGGCGGGGGTGACCGGTCCCCGCCGTCGTCCCACTCGCCGCCCAAGTCGCACTCATCTGGGAGCGGTGGCGGCGGTAGCTCCGGGCCGTCCACGTCGCTCGTCGTGGGCGTGGCCGTCGGTGGGGTCGTGCTGCTGCTGCTCGCTAGCTTCATCTGCCTCTGCTGCCTCCGTAAGAAGCGCCGCCGTTCTCAGCCGCCGCCTCAGCACTACGGATACCCGCCGCCGCCTCCGCCACCGTACAAGGGTGAGTTAGATAGATCTCTCTTACTTGCCGCTCCCGTGCCTGTATGCCTGTCGCTGTCTAGATCTAGATCTAGCCTGTGGGTGGCGTGACTAGGTACTAGTCACGTTGCTTTCGGTTTCAATTCTTGTCTTCCTGGCAATTGGCTGGCAGTAGATCTTAAGGCCGTCGCATTAACATGGGTCCTGATTTCTTGGCGTAGGTCTTGTTGGCATGTGCATAGTGGTTAAAAAGTGTTAACTTCAGTAAATTATTATAGATGCTATTTTCAATTTCAAGGAATTTGGACCTGCAAATTTTGTAATCCTCAGTAATCGTGATGGTTAGGTATTTACTTTTGATAAGGTGTACTTCTCTTAAGTTCAAAAAATATATTACCTGGTACCCTTGATCTTGATAGGTGTAGTCATGCCTGCTGTCTAAATCAAATGCTTTATTATATTTGGTTTTAGCAATTGTCTGTCTGTTTCGTTTGGAAGAGAAAAACTAATTTGTATACCTTTTCTTATAAATTCTGTTTCAAGCACATGTTGCTTTCTGTAAGCAGTTTCAAAATGAAGACAAACTTTTCCTCACATGATGTCCTATCTTACCGCAGAGGATCCCTACGGTGGAACATACCAGAGTTGGCAGCAAAATGCGCCCCTCCTCCCGCCCCTGAACATGTGGTCAAGATGCACCCTTCGCCTCCACCAGCATATGCTAATCGTCCTCCACAGCCGCCGCCGCCACCACCACCAGCGATGCTAAATAGTAGTGGTGGATCTGGTTCTAACTACTCTGGTGGCGAGATCCTACCTCCACCATCCCCTGGTGCTGGTCTAGGCTTCTCCTCAAAGAGCACATTCACCTACGAAGAGTTGTTGAGGGCGACTGATGGATTCTCTGATGCTAATCTCCTTGGACAAGGTGGTTTTGGGTATGTTCACAGAGGATTGCTGCCTAATGGCAAAGAGATTGCTGTAAAACAATTGAAACTTGGAAGTGGCCAGGAGAGCGTGAGTTCCAGGCTGAGGTTGAGATTATTAGCCGAGTACATCACAAACATCTTGTGTCGTTGGTTGGCTATTGCATTTCTGGAGGCAAGAGGTTGCTGGTCTACGAGTTTGTCCCCAACAACACATTAGAATTCCACTTACACGGTATACCCCCCTCACTCCTAAATCCCCCCAATTTTTTGTTTCTACATTATCTATGATTCTGCAATCCACATGTTTGATTTTTCTACTTGGTTTCTCTTTGAGACCATGTCACCATTTTTTATTAGCACGTCTAGAATGCATAACTGGAGGCAATAGGCTTAGCTGTTCAACTAACTTTTCCGATTCTTTCATTTTTCCCATTCAAGTAATATGATATTCATGTGTGTTATTCAAGATTGCAATAATAGATTTGCATGAGTATAATTAAGTAGTGGCAGCCTAATCAGTAGGATTGTTCGGTTGGAGGAATTTTTTTTTTTCTTATTAGCCATTCCTTGGAGTCAAGTCCTCAGCCACTTGCTAGCCTTTGTCAAAAAAGTAATGGTACTCAACCGCTGATCCCTTTGGCAAAAATTTTCTTTGCTCTTTTCATTTTCATGTTCGAGCTGTGGCAATCCTCAACCAAGTGCCTTGCTTGCATAAACAAAATTCCCTTCTACTGTACCCATGGATTTATTGCTTGTCCTAAAATTTGATTGAGGCATGCAATTGCATGATACCTGCCGATTGCTAATTCCATTTGTTTCATGTTCTCTTGTGCATTGTTATGGCATATTTGCACCTTCTGCAGCGAAAGATAGACCAACAATGGAGTGGCCCACTAGATTAAAGATCGCTCTGGGTGCTGCAAAGGGTTTAGCTTATCTTCATGAGGACTGTGAGTTTACATACATAATTACTATCTATATTTTAGTACAATTAATCAATTATATCTCCTAGTAAATATTGAAATATAGAAGGACCTTATATAGTTTCTTTCTTATGAACAGGCCATCCGAAGATCATCCACCGTGACATAAAGGCATCTAACATTCTTCTTGACTTCAAATTTGAAGCTAAGGTATGCTCTGAGTTTTCTTTTTTTCTATCCTAGAGATTACAGCTGACTGCTTTTTTTTTGTTAAAACTGAAAATTTATTTCTTACGCAGTGCTTAGTTTACATTTGCCACCTTGACGAAGTTATATTAGTCTAGGGCATTTCGGCAGTCCACAAATTATATCTAGTTTACTATATGCTGTTGTAATGTGGTTTCTGCTATCTAATCTATTTGGGTAGCCATAAAGTTTCACTTGCTTGGAATTTGGTCACACTAACGAAATTTTGACTATAATCACATCCAATGAGAAATTATACACCCTTCTTGCTTAACTGTTGAGACCACTCTTATTTTTTTTTGAACTTCATTTTAACTAACAAGCATTTCTATACAGGTTGCTGATTTTGGACTTGCAAAGTTCACTACTGATAACAACACCCATGTTTCGACAAGAGTAATGGGCACCTTCGGGTATGTATAAATGCTACTTTGTAGTTCAGAACGATGCTAGATATTATAGACATGCTGCATACATGTTTGGCTGAAGTCTCAAGCACGTGGATGTCATTACCTAATACTGATGCAATTCAGATTAGACCGTAATATGTTTAGTTTTCTTAATGATACAATACCCTATAGATTTTTGTAACCTTGGCATTTACATCATATTCTCAGCTATTAGGAGAGTTATTCCAACTTTTAACTTGCTATATGTTAATAATAATTATGGCTTGCTGATGCACATCTTCCTTGTTTTAGGTATTTGGCACCTGAGTATGCATCTTCTGGCAAGCTCACAGAAAAATCCGATGTATTTTCTTACGGAGTCATGCTTCTTGAGCTTATTACTGGGCGGCGACCAGTTGACACAACCCAAACATATATGGATGACAGCTTGGTTGACTGGGTAATTATTTTGAACACCTTTTCTTGCTTTGATGTTTTCATAATGCTTCCTACATCTTTAGCATTGATGATTGCCAATTATTTAAGCACATATGTACTTCCATTTGCATGCTTTGTAATACGAATACTAATTAAATTGTAGTTATTTTTTTTCCTACTTTTTTTTAGTTAGGCACATTTCTGGTCACTAGGTTGTATTCTTTGTTAATAATGTTATAGACTACGTTGCACGGATACGGATACGGCGTATCGGTATCCGATCACGATCCGATACGTGATACGCCAATTTCCAAAAAACCCGACACGCTGGATACGTTTAATATTTAAAAATAAAATAAAAAATAATAATAATGCCCGGCAAAGGCGAGCAAGCAGCGGGGTTCCGTCGCGAACACGCACCTCCTTGTTAACGTCCGGGTGGTACTTGAACGCGAGGCGCCCGACGCGCTTGATCTCCTGGGCGCCACCGACGGCGACACGCCCGAGCACCTCGCACGGGACTCCTCGCCGCCCGTTGTCGCCACTGCCCAGCACGCTCCGCACGCGCCGCCCGAGGCGCGGGCTGCGGCAGAGAGGCGCGCCGAGGAACCCGGCGGTCGAGGCGCCGGCGCGCCTATTGAGGAAGGGAGGCGGCCGCGGGAGGCGGCGAGTAGCGAGGGGCGGACACGGAGCGGGGAGCGCTGCCCGTAGCGCCATGGCGCCTTGGCGAAGCGAGGCCGCAGGAGATAGCGGTGCAAAAAATCACACACCGTCAACTTGAGAATCCGGTCGAGAGGCATGGAAGGCTACGAACTCAAGAAGAAGAGGAGATCGAGATTGGGGAAGGGGATAACTCATCGGAGCTGGATCCACGTCGCGGGGCGGTGCTCGCCGCCGGCAGGGGACGGTGCTCTTCGCCGCGGCGAGCAGGGACCGGGTGCGGGGTGCTCGTTGCCGGCGGGCGGCAGCACGGGAGCGCGCCAGCGTAAGGGACGGCTGCTCGTCGTCGGGGCGAGGGGCGTGGACGGGCGGGGGGAGGGTCGGGTGCTCGTCGCCCCGGCGGGCGGGCGATGAGCTGAGGTCGCTGGCTCGCGGTGGAATCCCGCGGGGATGCGGGCGCGACGCTGAAGTGCGGGCGATGATGCGGATTGCTAGGGCGACGCGACTGTTTTAGGTGTTATTTGGGCTGGGCCGTATCAACGATAGCCTGATACGCCAGATTCATCAAAGCGATACGTATCAGCCCACGTGTCGGATTTTTTTAATTAATAAAATCGGATACTTCGGGATACGTATCCGACGCGTATCGGACACGTATCCATTATCCGATCCGTATCGGATCGCGACGCCGGCGTGTTCCCCAAGTATCCGCGGCAACGTAGGTTATAGACTTCTAGTCATGTACTCCTTGAGAACTTATCTGTCTCTACCTGCCACTGAATGTGCTTAACTTGGAAAGTCTTATCCTTTGTCGTTTCTCAGACTGTTGTAACCTTCTTGTAACCTTCCTGTGAGTAACATCACTGTATCATCTGCAGGCAAGGCCATTACTGATGCGAGCACTTGAGGATGGTGAATATGATGCTTTGGTGGATCCTCGGCTGGGAAAGGACTTCAATCCTAATGAGATGGCAAGAATGATAGCCTGTGCGGCTGCATGTGTACGCCATTCTGCACGTCGTCGGCCACGTATGAGTCAGGTAATTTATAAGCAGCTTTTGCAGTGTCCTAGCTACCATCGCTAAACTACTGCACTAGCGTCCCTTAGGGTACAATCAAGTGCTATTTTTCTGAATCTGTTGTTTACATAACATGATTTCTATACGATGAAAAAATGTTTAGCTGACGAAATGGTGACCTGACTTCTGAGTTGAAACTTTGGTCACTTCAGTTTCAAAAATGCTGAAAAACATGCCACATTGGGATCCACAAAACTGCATTAGACAACATGCTCAAATTTTCATGTGTTGGTGCAGGTCGTTCGGGCTTTGGAAGGCGATGTGTCTTTGGAGGATCTTAATGAAGGTGTTCGACCTGGCCATAGCCGCTTCTTTGGGTCATACAGCAGCTCTGATTACGATTCTGGCCAGTACAACGAGGACATGAAGAAGTTCAAGAAGATGGCATTTAACAGCAACAACTACACCAGCAGCCAATACAGCGCGCCAACCAGCGAATACGGCCAGATACCATCTGCGTCAAGCAGCGAGGGCCAGCAGACGCAGGAGATGGAGTCAGGCGCAATGAAGAAAGGTGGCTACAGTGGCTACAGCTCAGGATACAGCGGAGCCTCGTGAGGGAAATTCCCTTTCTCCTTTTGTTTTTTTTTTTCTTTTGATGTTTACAATATTGCATTTGTAAAGCCTGGCCGAATTATTTGACCAAAGTTGCTGACTTGCGCGTGATGTATCTAAGTTTGACCGAGTATAGTTTTATGTAGTTGCAATCGTTTATTCTTTCATGAAAAATTGTTGTTGACCAATGTTTGCCTGTGCAATTCAAAGAGAGCTAATTGACTGTTGATATTATTGTTCATATGACTCAATTCATCTTTCTCGATGTGTCATGTCATCTGAAGAACCTTGCCAGATATCTTTCCGGCTACTTCATTCCAGTACATGTATAATGCATGCTGTCACGGGACAGTGGGGCCTTGTTTACTGCAATTGTAGTAAGCTTCTGTGGTTCGCTGGAACCAGTTTGTTGCGTTGTTAGGCGAGTTGCCATGCTGCGGACGGCAGATTTGTGGCGTGCTGAGTTTCAGGTCTTTGGAAGCACGGCACATGCGACAGCTCACGGGATGAGGAATGGGTGTCTCGCGTTCCTTTCCATGCTTTTGCCGGTGGCGTTGTTGGACGCGTGACCCTGAACCAAACCTCGGGCAACAATGCAAGATTTCTCTTGTTACTCTAGGCTGCATCTGCCGTTGCTTATCTGTCACTCTGGCTAGCATGCATCATGTATTGCTGTCCTGGACTGGAACCATCACTTCTGGATTCATGTGTTTGATCGTGAGTCACTGTGTTCGGAACGGAACGAGGCACATGGCATGAGGTAGAGAGGCACCACTTCGTCCGTTGCTATTTTGATGGGACATGATATTATGAGGTATACTCCCTCTGTCCCAAAATAAAAGACCTTCTCGCCTTCCGATAAATCAACGTTTTAAAATGCCGGTAATTATATATTAAAATATATAAATATTTATGTTAAGTAATTAGTATCATCGGAAAGATCTTTAAGTCTAGTTTTTAACAAATTCATTTGAAAATTTAAATGTTACACGTATTTTCTACAAACTTAGTCAAAGTTAAGAAAGTTTGACCAAGACGTTTCCCATAGCGTCGTTTATTTTGGGACGGAGGGGAGTACATGGCGAAGGGGTGCCTTTTGTCCGTTCTGATCTGGCAAATGGAACTATTGGTCCTTCGAAAACTTTATCTTGGCACCTTGCGTCTCCGAGACCAAATAAACACAAAGAATATTAAAATATTATTAATTAATATACTAACAATGACTGAATTGTAGACTTGCATAGTCACAATTTTTTTTTTTTTTTGAAAAAAGGATGTTTTGACGTTGGATCATGCGAATTCCTGTGAACCACATACGCCCAAATTGGGTAAACAATATGGTTCGTGGCGTTTTACCGTTTAAGCATAGCTGTAAACTAATGATTTGGGCAAATAAGGATCCAAATTGAAGTTAAATTCAAATGCAAGGGCACACTATGTAAAAGTTTACCAAATGGTTTATTCACGTTAATCCTCATGAGACGCGTGCTCTTAGAAAAAAAGATCAATTCTAAAAAATTCTCATAATAATAAAAGGCACCTTATCTTTACTTTCAGTAGACTCTAATTATAAGCATCATCATCATCAACATCAATAGTTAGAACCATTGGCTCTATTTTATTTTTCAAAAAAAAAAAAAAAAAACTCTCCTCTCACATGCATCTTTGAATCTAAATTACCCCACCTTAACAGTATAAAGATAAATTGAAATAACCTCCAAAGCTATACTAATTTACACAACTTTGTCAATCTAAGGTCGTCCAATCTAAGTGAAATTCATCTGAACCCTTGAACCAAAATGACTTGATTGAGCACCAACGTATATTGCTTTCTTAGGTTAGTAGTTAACTCCCAGAGGTACTTGAGCCTGTTCAGCAAAAAAAAATTATATCAACCGGCCTTGCACCACCACATACTCACCATTCCATCCACCGCCCTCGTAAAGTAGACACCCAAGATGTTCTCCTCTAGGCATATCACAATTTCTACAACAATAGTTAAATAACTTTGGCAGGGTTTATGTATGAAGGTAATATAACTTGCATTAACAGGTGGAGCATGGTTTTCTATTCCTACAAGGAAATGAATAGTTGCAAACTAAGTTGTGATAATCTTGCTGAGAATTCACAAAACCTACCATAATCCACATTTCATAAATGTGTTGAAGGGATTGGTATAATGTGACCTGGAGGTTTATAGATATCATCAAGAAGTCTCTTTGATTGATAACTAGTTTCAAACATCATATTGTACTTATTTTGTATAACTTTTTTCCTTTCAAGATTTCTCATATGAAGTTTTAGTGAGGAAATATCAACATATTGTCATATCATCTGTTTTCCCTATAGGATTAGTCGTGATATATTGGTCATATATATGGCCAAAGCTATTGTTCTTTAGACTACAACGCCTTTGGGCAAGATATTTCTCTATGTTTTTCCTACTGAGTTTTAAAGGATTCCCCCTTGTGTATACTTAGAATTTTTCATATGTTTTTTTAGGAATAATCAACATATTGAAGGATAGGTAATAAGGGGTGTTGTAAATCTTATTTTGGATAATAATTAACTTTTGTTAATTTTCTCAATATTATATGATCGGTGTACGCACACTCATCCACTTGACGGCGGCGGCTGGTGGCACCAGCCGCTTGGTCTTGGTGGACGCGTACGCGTCCTGATTCGTTGACTTGACCAGTGTTGGCTAAGTGCCGTGGCTTTCCGCCGGAGCTCGTAGGCAGTCGGCTTCGTCTAGCCCATGGTTTTCATGGCAATACAGCCTTGCAGAGTAGAGTGGAGTAGTATTTTTATAGAGATAGCACGTCTTTGTGCAGTGTACCCACACACAAGTGGAAGACCAAGTTGCAGATCACACATTCACACAGAGCGTGGTTGCCGTGTCTCCTCTCGTCCAGAAATGGAATTCTATGCCGCCCTCTCTTCATATATCCTCCTCGTCACCCTTCTCCCAACAGCAGAGCAGACGTGCATGCGTCCATCCATCCATACATCGTCATACTTCCAATCTTGTTTCTTCATGAATCCCCTGCACATATTGCTCACCCTTCTTCTCTTCAGTTTGCTTCACACTCCACCATGTCCGGCTTCCGCCGCCACGGCGACTGATACTCTAGCGGCCGGCCAAGCACTTGCCTTCGGCGACAAGCTCGTCTCGAGGAACGGCAAGTTCGCGCTCGGCTTCTTCCAGCCAACAACAGCCGTCATCAGTAAGTCCCGCAACATCACCTCCCCAACTGGTACCTTGGCATATGGTTCAACCAGATCCCAGTTTTCACTGCTGTTTGGGTCGCCAATAGAGAGGCGCCAATCACTGACCCCAGGCTCAAGCACACACAGCTCAAAAATCTCAAGAGATGGCAACAACCTTGTCATTGTAACCCAACCCAGTCCTGAAAAACCTGAAACCATAGTCTGGTCCACTCCCACTACCAATGCCAATCGGTCAGGAGCCAGCTTAAACACTACCACCACCACTGCCGTCCTCTTGGACAGTGGGAACCTTGCGCTCCTAGAATTAGAAAGCCCATCATCGTCCAATGTAATATTGTGGCAGAGCTTCGACTACCCGACCGACATCGTGCTTCCGGGCGCCAAGTTTGGCCGGAACAAGGTCACCGGTTTCACTTGTCAGGGCATCACATGGAAGAGCCTCATTGATCCAGGTCTCGGCTCATATTCCGTCGAGATCGACACCAGCGGTGTTGTCCTCAAGCGCCTCAATCCGTCAGTAGTGTACTGGCATTGGGCATCCTCATCCACATCAACACTGAAGCTAATCCCCATACTCAAGTCCATACTAGAACTGGATCCACGCACCAAGGGCTTGATTGACCCGACATATGTCGATAACAGTCAGGAGGAGTACTACATGTACACCTCACTGAATGACTCATCTTTGACGTTCGTCTCACTGGACATCTCTGGCCAGATCAAGATGAATGTTTGGTCACACGCTCAGCAGTCTTGGCAAGCCGTACATGCCCAGCCGGCTGATCCCTGCACACCGTATGCTACCTGTGGACCTTTCACCACTTGCAACGGCACGTCCTCCTTTCTTTCTGTGACTGCATGCCGAGCTTCTCTCAGAGAGGTCGCCCCAGGACTGGGAGCTTGATGACCGAACAGGAGGCTGCATCAGAAATACTCCGTCACATTGCGCCAGTAACACGACAAGTTCAACAGACATCTTCAGCCCCATTCCTCATGTTACATTGCCCTATAACTCCCAAAGCGTAGACGGTGTCAACTCTCAGAGCAATTGTGAGCAAGCTTGTCTCAGTTCCTGCTCCTGCACTGCTTATTCCTATAACAGCAGCAGATGCTCTGTATGGCATGGGGAATTGTTCAGTGTGAATCAGAATGACGGCATTGATAATAATTCTGAAGATGTTCTTTATCTTCGCCTTTGCCGCCAGTGATCTGCCAAGTTTGACAAGGAACAAAAGGAAATCAAGTGTCGGAGTTATTACTGCAGCAAGCATTGTCGGTGCTGGGTTACTGATGCTCATGTTGCTGTTAATGGCGTGGCGAAAAAAATCCCACTGGTGTGGTACACCAATGTATGACAGCCAAGGTGGTGGAGTTATATCCTTTAGATACACTGATTTAAGCCATGCTACAAAAAATTTCTCAGAAAAGCTTGGAGCAGGTGGTTTTGGTTGCGTATTTAAGGGAGTGCTGAGTGGCTCGACAGCTATAGCAGTGAAAAGGCTTGATGGTGCTCGTCAGGGAGAGAAGCAATTCAGGGCTGAGGTGAGCTCACTTGGATTGATCCAACATATCAACCTTGTCAGATTGATTGGTTTCTGTTGCGAAGGTGATAAGAAGCTACTTGTGTATGAACACATGTCAAATGGATCTCTTGATGCTCATCTATTTCAGAGCAATGCTGCTGGCCTTAACTGGAACACCAGGTATCAAATAGCCATTGGAGTTGCTAGAGGATTGTCCTACTTGCATCAGAGTTGCCGAGAATGCATCATACACTGTGATATTAAACCAGAAAATATACTTCTTGACGCGTCATTTGTTCCTAAAATCGCAGACTTTGGGATGGCAGCATTTGTCGGAAGGGATTTTAGCAGAGTTTTGACTACATTCAGAGGAACTGCAGGGTATCTTGCCCCAGAGTGGCTTAGTGGAGTTGCTGTTACATCAAAAGTTGATGTTTATAGCTTCGGTTTGGTGCTGCTGGAAATCATATCAGGCAGGAGAAATTCACCTCAGGCATATAGTAGCAACAATTATCATATTGAATATTTCCCTGTGCAAGCTATCAGCAAGCTTCACGAGGGAGATGTGAGGAGTTTGGTGGATCCACAGCTACATGGAGACTTCAGTTTGGAAGAGGTTGAGAGGGTTTGCAAAGTTGCATGTTGGTGCATCCAGGATAATGAGCTTCATCGGCCGACAATGGGTGAAGTGGTCCGTGTTCTTGAGGGTCAGCAGGAGATCGATATGCCCCCGATGCCAAGGTTGCTTGCAGCAATCACACAAGGCGCTGGAGCTATCACGGAATGCTCTGATGCATCGTCTATGTGATAATTCATTATACTTTGTAGTTGTGGCTACTAGTATTTGTTTCAGACAATTTTAATGCTCAGTTTGGAGCAGAAGTGGTGATACAGGAAGGCATACCTGAAATTTCTAAATTGCATGGATGTTTATTGTCCCCTTTTCTCTCATTTTGCTTGATTCAGTGGCCGTTTATGGTAATCAACCATTGTACTTGACTAACCTTTTCAACAGTAGATAGGTAGTTATGCTTACTTATTTTATGATTGGGACAGAACATATATTCTTAATTTGAAAGAAAAAGTAGATACATTCCAATATTTAGTACTTGTTTCTTGCTTAGAGATATGCTTCTTGTAAGGTGCTTATGATTGAAATAAGCCACCACTAAGACGGATTGTCCAGTATAAGGATGCTGTAATGAAGGGTAACATATCTTTTCACCATAAAGGGACACTTTATCTGGCCTATATTTCAGTTAGGCCAATGCCTTTACCGAAGACTTGACTCACCGATCAAGGGAAGAAAAACTAAAGTTGCACTCTGATCTGGTAGATTGACACTTTCAAGCAACTATAATATTGTTACTAGCTAAATAGGAAATAATTAAATACAAACGATAACAGTGACTAAACAAGAACAATATTAACAAAAATGACAAATAAGATGAATTACTCGGTTGACATATTGCAGTAACTACTGGTTACAAATTAAAAATCTTGTTCACCAACAGAAGGATGAACAATCAAGAATTCAGAAATCATCTAGCACAGAATAAGCAAAGATTCATAGCCCGCAAATAACAGATATCTAAATGAACAACAAAAGAGAAATACTGGAGTAATTACTAATTAGAAGAGCGATTGGAAGAGAACAGATTTAACAAATTGAGAAGCAGTAGCCCAGTGTAGGAACAAGAGCAGAGATAGAAGCTGGGGAATGTTAGGCCCATCTCTTCACTGTGCTTATAAGTAATAGACAGTCTTTTGATTCTCCAAAAATAAATAAATATCTGGGAATGGTACCTCTGCCTAACAGGAATAAAACTATCACAAGCTAGCAAATTTTAAAATGCAATAGTCGCTGGCCATAAATAAATTTACTGAAGACAGATATCCTGTAACTAAAATAAAGCATGTACTAGGTAGCATGGACAAGTTGAAACAATTCTCAGTTGACGACTCCTATCCACCAACAGTTCTGAATGCAGTATAGAAGCATAAGCACTGCTTCACAATTACAAATTAAATAGTAAAAAATATCAGAATTTAACAATAAAACAGAAATAATAGAGGGAAGAGATCTAACAGATTGAAGAAATAAAGTTGCAATGTATCTTTAAGGAAGTGCAGCAGAGATAGAAGCCGAGGAAGACAAGTCGCTGTCAGTGGCATTGAAGCCGGTAAACGAAGAGGGGGGTGTGGGTGGCGCAGATTAGTGGAAGCGGAGAGCATGGGAGCGCAGAGATTGGGTTTGTGGGTGGGTGGGGCTGCTGGAGGCGCTCTGCCGATTTGGGGTAACATCTTGACTCTGACAGCCGGGAGGTGCAGAGAAGCACATGTAGAATGAAGATTGGCAAGGAAGTAGTATAGATATAGAGTTTTTTAAAAGTTGTACATTTGGCAGAGATCTATTATTTTAAAAGTTTCAAGATTCTCTCAAGAAACGACTGTAAGATCCTTTGTCTAATAAGTTAAATTCTAATTCAGTTTTTTATATAAAAATCATATCTATATCTATTCTATACCTCTTTGTTAAAGCACGAAAATTTCTGCCACTTTTTTTTTCACCGTCGTTTTCTTTCACCTTTCTTAAATAGGGCATACGACATCTTTTGGTAGCTGGACTCTGTCGGCCCGTTACAATCTGATCTAAATACGTAAGTATAGGATACAATCTGATTCAAATACGGACTTATATTATATTAGGTAAAAATAGAATTCATAGTCTGCATACTCTGGCAACTGCCTTGTGCCCTTGCTTCGTGGAAGTCACCATGACAGGTGATCAGGAGCAGGGTGCGAGTCCCCTAGGTGCGGCGTATACAAAACCAGACTTTGGGTGGGGCCGGCCGTTGAGGTGCAGACGAATCGTTGGATAATTCTTTTGTAGATTTGTTGTGGAAGTACGTAGTCATCAGTGGAATTGTTCGGAAATCAATCAAGCATATCATGATTTATAAGGAATCGTTTTGCGATATTCGTGAGATTATAAATTATAACTGCAATATATATAATGATGATGGAACTAGGCACTGCAGCTCCACTGATGAAAACACGGATCAAACCATGGATTCAACCAACGCTCCCAGCCTAGGGCACACACCTCCTGCCACTCGTCACCCCGGATCATCGTTGTTCGCCACCACGTACGACATCGACGAGGCAGCTGAGGTTTGTGCCGTTGACCTGCACGACAATGTCATCAAGTCCATGCTGATCCGACCTACTCTGCACATTGCATGGCTGGGGACTGACTAGCGTGGTTGACACGGTCACCGGCGTCGTCTCAGACGTGGGCGTCGATCACAGGAATAAAGTCAACTCGGCGACGCCCTATTGTGCTCGGGCAAGTCCCAGCCACCGGAGAGTACAAGGTGCTCCGCATCTAAGCAGACTATTGTAGCAGGTGGCGCCGGTGGCGGCAGATGTGCAAGGTCGTGACACCGGGTGTCGGCAGCGATGCCGGAAGATGGAGACGACGAACATGCCCTCCGATCACCCTCTGGACACTGGGCTCCTGGAACGTGGTGTTTGTCGTCGGGCTCGTCTACTTCCTGGATTGCTGGGCTTGGAAGATGAGCAACCCTTGAAGGCGGATAGCATAGTGGTGTTCGAACCAATGGACATAGGAGTCAAAAGTGGCCATGTGCTATAAAATTCCCAGTACTATTCGTGTTGTGCTTCTTTGTAGGGCCATAAAAAATTATGAAAAAGGTAAAATACAAATATATAGATAATATTTTTCCATTACCTTATTTTTCTATTAAAGTCATATAGTTGTTTTGCCTCCGTTTGCAACGCACGGGCATATTTCTTAGTAAATATAAAAATGTAAAAATTAGAACCTTTTAGACTAGAATCAACTTAAACATAGCTCATTTTAACACATCCCACCTAAAATAAAGTTGCTAAGAATAGAGAAGAGGCTGAGTATCGAACCAGACAAAGGATTGTAGGTTTTTCACCTACAAAGGGAAAATCCCGAATCAAATTTACTCGTTGTTTTCAAAAAATAACCCCGTTTGGACATGTTTCAAAGCCATCTTAGACAGTTAGAAATAGTCAGATTTGCATGACTCCACATGTATTGGAATAAAACTTGAATTAAAATTCACCATAATCCATCCCAACACATATGAATTAAGGAGAATATGATAACATCCCAACAAGGTTTTACAAAAGAAACATGACCCCGTAACATTAAAATAAGCAAGTCTTCTTCTACGTGCAACAAACATAGAGAGATCTTTACTTCACATGATGATTTTGTGCTCGAATAGGCTTGCCGCGTAGATTATTTTACATCTTGTGAGCCTTTTAAGAGCTTGCATTTATTATCCAGATGCTTGTTCTAATTAATATTAGTTGAGTGTGTATACTTTTGGCGGAATAAAACTTCCTTTTAGCTTTGTTTCTCATCAATCCTCATGTGTTGATGTGGATTGGAATGGAACTTAAAATAAATTTCACCTCAATCCACCCTAACCCATATTAATTAACTAAAGTGAATCCCATTACATTCAAACGAGGTCTTTGTTGCAAAGAAAATCAACTACGTATCACTTAACATAACAATGGGCAACGGCTGTATCTCCGAATGTAAAATTGAGATTAGTTATTGGACGTTCCGAGATAAGGAGAAGTCGATCAAAAACAGATTTACAGCATAGATCCCCCCCTCCCCCAACCCAACAAAGATGTTGGCAGTATGCATGTTTATACAAAGCAACTCAATCGAAAATAATAACAATGGCAGCTACTAAATTGCGAGTACTACAAGGAGCTTTACATGTTTTTTATGTTCTAATAAATAATCTCGAGATGAAACACTTATTTTTACCAAAGCTGTCTGCTAATATAAATAGTAACTTCCATGCATCAATCGAACAAATTAAATGTGCTATAGATGGAAGAGGAAACCACCCTAAAAAAAGACTGAGATGATGGATGTTTAGGAATTCTCAGACGTCTCGTTGTAGAGGTCGTAAGCGCGGAGGATCTCGCCGCAGTTGGGGAGCGGCTCCTTGCGGAAGAAGGCGATGGGGTTGGCGTATCGGTGGCCGCTCTGCTTGATGCCGTCGTTCTTGGTGAGCGGGACGCGGACGCTGCCTCGGTTGAGCTCGATCTCGGCGCAGTCCGCCTCGGGGCTCTTGAGCAGCTTCACGTCGCAGATCTCGTCCTGGTGGTCGCCGGTGATCTCCATCTTGTACCACCCGCCGGCGTCCGTCGTCCCCTGCGCCTTGTCGTGAACCTGCTGCGTCTCGAAGTGACGGCACTCCATCTCCACCGCCGCGCCTGCATGCACGCATTGTTGTGACAGGCAGATACATAGGAAATTGCATGCAGCAGGGGCGCCAGATCAGTGTGCATGCATGGCATGCGCAGGCAAGGTCACCTTTGATGGAGTGGGAGATGTTGGTTTCGAACCCGGCGCGGCAATTGTCGCAGTAGACGCGGCCGGTGACGATAAACCCACCACCGGGTGGGGCGACGGCCACGACGGCGGCTACGGCCGTGGCCACTAGGAGCAGCGAGACGAGGCTACGCAGCTGCGGCATCATATAGCGTCGACGTTGTCTGCTGTGTTTGTTGTTTCTCCCGACCGGGGCGCTGTATGTATGTGCTACCTGAGCGATCTAGCAATCTGAGAACGACGTACGTCAGGTCCCAGATTGCTTAAAAATGGCGAGCTGTGTCAGGGGTCCAGAGGACGAAACAGGCCATTCCGCGGTTACAGGTGAGAGGCGGAGCTCGTTTCTAGGCACCGGAAGGGCTCAAAGGTGCCTGTGTGTTAAACTTTAGCATCAGTCACTACCCCAAACAAATTCTCTCCACTCGGTTCGGGCGATCCTGTCAGGAGCACGCTAAAATCCTCCGTGTTGCCGAAACACCGACGGGAGAAGACAATCCTGTCGGTTCAGCATTGTCACGGAGCCTAACTTCGCGCCACCAATTCCACGTCTTTGTTTTTTAAACGAAACAGCAAACTAGACAGTGCAAGTTTTTTTTATTGGAAACCAGGCTCGTACGTGCCCGTACTGCATCAAGACAAGTAGGAGTAAGCCCCCTTAGCGAGTTGTCCGGCAGCTCACAAGGCTAAACACTAACAGACTTAGGCACCGCTTAAACGGTGGCGCTTAGATCGGTGTAAATGAAACTAATGTGCGACTAAAGTGACTTGGCCGGCTGATCAAGACACACCAGCGAACGTCTTGGCGAGGACGTGCTCCACCTGCCTCTCCGGATTTGGATCGCGGAATGGCGCTTTGGCGGCTAGCCGATGACTGCGACGTGGGGTCTCGATGTCATGGGTCCTGGTAACCCGGGGCCTCGGAGCAGTCTTGATCTCGAGTGGCAGCTTGCATGGTGCCGCCACATCCCCACCATCCACCCGCTGCGCTACGACAACAAGGATAGCCGAGACCTAGGGGAGCTTGCTGCCACGACGACTCCAACCATCTCGGGCGCCTCACCATCATCAATACCACCGCACCAGCCACCGATAACCTAGAGAGAAAGGATGGGACCTCACTTGCAAGCTCGTCTGCAACAAGATCGGCCCACCAATCTTCACGCGCTAGCGACATAGGCAACTCAAGGCCCACAGAGGCCGAACTGAGCGATGCGACACCAGGAGGACGAGCCGCATATCCAAGCTCAATGTCAGCCATACCTGCCCACCAATCCTCCAAGGCCGGTGAAGATCTCTAGTTTAGTTTTGGATAATTGATGACATTTTAGGACTAATCTCTCTATGCTATGTGGTTGATTTAGATTGGAGATTGGTCTAGTCAAGTGCGAAGCATGGTGGTCATGGTGGATGGATTGCGGTGATCCAAAACATCATCAAGTGCTTGCTTGTCATGGAATTGAGATCGAGATGATCAAAATGGGCTCAAGGCAAAGATATAATCTTAGGGCCATTTTGACTTCACACTCAAGGCACCACAGAGGTTGTGAGTGGTTTAGAATCGATAGCCGGACTATAAAGAGAGGAAAACGTCGGGAACATCGATCCTCATGTGCCTCTAGGTTAAACATCATATGAATGCATTCTAACCTAGAGAACTAACTCCTAAACCTTGCAAATTTGTTTGTGAAAAGCTAACATGTGTGTTGGCTAACTTGGAGATGCAAGGTGGCGAAAATTTGGAGTTGTTTGGTGCTGGTTTTTAACCAGTGGACGCTGCGTCGTGGGTGGGCCGTCCGCTGGGTTTGACCAAGGTGGCGCTGTGGCGCCTGTTGGCGAGGGCGCCAAGACCGACTCAACGTGTGTCCGTTGGTCCATCACTAAATGCGCCCGTTGCTCATTTTTGAGCTCGCGGAACTTACTGTGATGGCATCGGACGCTGTGCGTCGGTAGCAGCGAAGTGTCCCGCAGGGCATCCGCTATCCCTAGCCGAGCGTGGAGAGAGCCATTGGCTCGATTGGAAGCAGCGAACGCGGGGCATGGTTGTGTCCGGTGGTCGCGTCTGCTGCCGACTCGACCGTTGCGCTTAATGAAGATCTAACGGTGCTGTTCAAACCGTGGACACGTGGCTTCAATCGGGAGCAGCTTGCGCCCCCCTCTTGAGCATCCGCTGGTCACGTTTTCAGAGGAAAACGTTTGGGGAGCCATGGGCCGTGGCCGGCCATTGCTCTCTCTCTCTCTCTCTCTCTCTCTCTCTCATTTGAATCATTTAACATCCTTAGAGCTTGGCCAACACCTCTCCCACTCTCCCTCTTGCTTGGTTGCATTTTCTTGTGAGTTTTGGGAGAATTCAAGTGCATTGCTTTTAAAGTTGCATTTAGAGGCATTTGAGGGTCGTCGTTGCTGATGATTTCTTGTTGCTCTTGGAGAGCACCACTCCTAGCCGGCTCGGTTGACACAACCGAAGACTAGCTTGAGGGTGCTCAGGTGAACAAACCAAGTGCCATCTCTTGTGTTGATTGTTTTCCGGTGATTGGCTTCATATTGTTCATCATCTTTCAGTGATTGGATTGACTTGCATCGACGTGTCGGTATAACACCTCCTCTCTACCTTGCAATTATTTTGATGTATATATTGTGCTTGTGTAGAATTGTTAGTTGAGTAGCTTGCTATAATTGTGTAGTTTATTTTAGATTGCTCACCTAGTTGGTAAAGTAGTGACATAGCAATGTGAATTAGAGATTGTAAATACTAGAATTGTTATTATGTGTCTTGCAGACAAGTAGAGCTAGAGCAACCGCTTTTACGCCTTGTTATTGTCTAACAATTTTCTCTAGTGATTTTGTAGAAATTTTATTTGGCAATTCACCCCTCTAACCATTTAGGACCTTACAGCCGGCGACACCACCTGGGTCACCCTGGACGTCTCTACCTCGACAAGCATGGGACCGAAATCCCCAATCGGGCCCTCCAGGGCGCGGAACACTACATGGTCAGGCAAGCGGCAACTGTGGTGCGAAGACTGCATCGCAAGCTGCGCAGTCGACAGCGGCGGCGGCTGGTGGACACAAGGAGGCAGCGTCGTGGAACCGACAAGGTCCAACGGTCACTCTAAGCAAGCCGAGGCCCGGGCATGTCCTGAAGCGTCGTGGCCCACCGTGGCATCCTACACGGCCACCTCCTGGGTCGGAGGGCTGCAAGCTGCATGCCCATGCTTGCACGCCCTTGCCCAATGTCGGCCCCCTTTGCAGTTTAAAATGCAAGTATTTTTGAGGTTGCGATGTTTCTAAGACTCTTATAATAATGTGAATAATAATAAGTTATAATTGGGGAAAGTTAAAAAGGGTGTCATCTAGGAACCGAACCTAAAAGCATCTCTAAAATTTTAGTAAAGTCACTCTCAATCATGACTTTTTTGTCAAGGTTAAAATAAGGGTAAAGTCTAATTTTCACCCTCCAACTCTTATCAAAGTTTGGATTTTAACTTTGAACTTTAAAACTGGATAACACTGGCCCTCCAACTCTTGAAAAAGTTTAGTTTTCAACCTTGGGCGATTTTCTAGATACTTTTGGCGCATGAAAAAGAATAACTACTGCTTAACAACTTATGTGCATATACAAAAAAAATATTCTAATGCCTTTTTCCTTCCTTGAATCTTTTAGTTTTAGTCAGTTTATGAAAAATTTTATACTAAAAATTTCTTCTTATCCATAATGGATTTACCTAGACCAATACATGAGATTCTCATCTTAATAGTTCGTTGGCTGATAGAGTGAATAAGAAGGATGATAATGACATAAAACATGCAAAATTTTGATAAGTAATGCTTGAATTATTGCATTTAAAAAATAGTCAAGCTTATATGTTCTATGAATTTTAGGGTATTCAAAATGGCCAAACTTACAAGAACGCTTCGTTTTCGTCTTCGAAGCCAAGACTATAATGCAGTACAAGTACATATATGCTTTTCAACGGGCCAAAATGTCTCAAATCCATCATCCATCATTCGGCGGTTAGTATGTAACGAGTACAAACTTGGCGCCAGCTAACCAAACTGAGTGTTACGTTCAGCTGGATTTCACTTGTTGGTCAGGGATGTGATAGAACGAGAGATGAGATGGGGATGTGAAGCAAGGAGACAACGTGGGAGTTAAGACCGCGAAAGCGAAGCGTTCTTGTGACAAGAGCCACAAGATGAAGGCAGGCCTCCCACTCCGAGAGGTACCCGTGAACAACAGACAGTCGGCAGCCAAGAGAATTTTCTCGCGTCGGACCCAGGGCAATCACTCATCAATTGCTGAAAATGGTGTCCGCGAGAGCTCCCTCCACACGACCATCTCTCGACCGCAAGATATAGCCGCCGGCCATGCGCCCATGCCCTGTACAGATGCAGTGTCAGGCGGGGTGCAGCGAGCCCTACCAGCTAGAGCCGAGCGAGCATGGACACATACAGAGCACCCAAGGCCAAGCCACCAGCTCACGCAGACGCGGATGCCGACGATTCCGATGAGCTCGGTGTCTTCGCCGCAGAGCGCTACTTCTACGGAGACGACGACGTGCTGTGGCCGTGGGAGCGCTCCTCGTCTTCGCTGTCGTCCGCGTTCAGGACGGGGACGCACGACCACGACCGGTCCGTCCCGACGCCGACGGCCGTCACTAGCTCGTCGGAAGCAAGCTGGAACAGCCGCTCCGCTCTGCTGCCTACTGAGCCGGCCGAGAAGTTGCACGCTGTCGCTATCGCCGGTGCCAATTCGATCGTCGAAGCGAGGCCTTCGGATGCAGAAGGTCAGCGGACCGCACGCAGGCCCACTTCGTCGTCTAACCAGCTGGGGCGGTGGCTGCTCGGAGTGGCGGCGTGCGCTTGTGCTGGCGGAGCTTCCGAGGAGTCAGTGAGCGCCGACGAAATGGAGACGACCCCGAAGGCCACCGCCGCGAGATCGAGTGGCACATGGCTCCTCGAAGGCGACAAACCATCCTTTGCCGGAATGGATGGCCACCACCGTGCCACCAACCTGGGTGAATTGTCTACGCCAATCTTGCATCCCCAAGCAGCAGCCACCGACGAGCGGCGGCGCATCAAATCAGTGGAAATGTTCCGGCCAGTATCGGTGCCGATGGGCGACCATGGGAGCGCTCTCGGTTCAGCGATGCAAAGCTCTGCCTTCACAATCGTCGCTGGAAACCCGGCTCTGGGTGGTGATGGTGACGCTCCGCGCGCGGCCAGCGGCGGCGGAGGGAGCCCTGGCGAGGACGACGCGGCTCCGAGCGAGCTTGGGTGCGCGTACCCACCTAGCGAGGCCAGCGTGGTCTGGAGCGTGGTCACCGCAGACGGCGCGGCGTCCGGCAACTTCTCCAGCGCGGCGTCGGGGTACCACTACCACTACTGCTTCAACGACGTCGACGACGGCGCGATGCGGCGCGCCGCTGCCAGGAACACTCACAAGAGGAGAAGCGGAATCGCAGGCGGTAGCAGCCTGCTGATGTGCATCAGCGACAAGGCAGTCGACGCTGTCGGGCCAGCTCGGTCCGTTCACCGGCAGGATGTCCAGCCCGCTGCCGTGCCAACGCTGGGAGCTTCTGGTCACAGGCAGCCGGAACGGCCATGGAGTGTTCAAGCCTACCAGGACACGATTCGCCGCCGGTAGTCGGAGGTTGGATCCTGTAGAGGACTTGAGCTGTGATCTATGGACAGGGCTGCCTATAGGCTGTAAGGGTTAGATGCTTGATTTGGGCAAATTTTTCTAAGGCTTGTTTCTTGTGAAGAAAAGAGAACAATCGTTAAAAGCATGCGTCTACACTTTAGAATTTTAGCAAAACTTATAACAATTTGTTAAAGATGAGTCACCCTTCAATTATCCACTACTTTGTGCAGACTAGTGTTGTCGGGTACCAAAATAAATGGTCCCCTGATACCTTGATTAGTGGGAGGGTTACCCTAAAACACACCATCGAGGTGTTAGGGGACCTAGAACATTATCGTCCGAGGGCCCATACACAGAAGGGAAAACAATGATTCACCCGAGCTCCCCCTCGCAGAGAGGGAGGGTTGTTCGATTCGGCCCGAGGCTCCCCTCTTGCGCCGAGACCCTCAGCGACTCCAGCCCACCGGCCGGCCGCAACAGCCCGTGACGGGTGAATTAAATGCACCACGACAAAGCTGGGTACCCCGACACTTTGGATTCCCCGCCGCAGACGAGCCCGCGACGGTCAAATCTCGTGCAGCGCCAACATCTCGCCCTGAATCGCTTTTTAAGCACGGTTCACGCCACCGGGTAATGTGTCAACCACTCCCCTCTGCAACGTTACTTCACGCGCCCATCATCAAGGGTCTCGGTTGACATTGTAGCCACGACGAAGCACCCTCGGACAATGCCGCTACAGCTCTCGGTCGCCATCAACACACTCCTCGGATCTTCGTTATGACATCCCTCGGCAGGTACCCCTAGGTAAAGTAAGGACCTCGGCGGTCAATGACCACCCTCGACCAAGCTCATGCAAGGACCCATGCCCCTCGGCGTCAACGTGATGGCAGGAGGAAGGACCATGCCCTTTCCACAACAAAGAAGTACGGGGCACCATATCATCGAGGCTCGGGTACAAGGCCAACCAGCCCCACGGCTACCCACACTTGAGACATATGTACCCGTTGGCTCCTCCTTGGACCTATAAAAGGGGAGCACGGACGTAGTGTAGGGCAAGTCAGGAGCACACACACATCTTGGCTTCGCACGATATTGGCACTCTAGCTCAATCAACACCACACACTGAGACTTGAGGTCACGATATTGGCCTCAATCAACACCACGCACTGAGACTTGAGGTTCCAACCGTTGTCACGACCTTGCTTGTATTCCCTACTATGAGCACCACGGTGCGGATACACGCCTACACCCCCTCGACCGGACTAGAGTCGGCGTTGGCCCGAACCAAGTATACATCTTGTGTCATCTCGCACCACCATCCGGATGAAGGGACGTGCAAAGCATATTACTCGTTGGGGTTTAGGACGCTAGTCCAAAACAACGACAGGTGTAATAACTGAATAAATAAATGGACTCCAAAAATCAGACTAGAGAATTCAAAACCTCGTGTTTACACCTTAAAATGTTAGGAAATCAGCTATTTTTAGATACATTAATAAAATTGCCTATTATTTTATGTAGAACTACTATGTGGCTAAATATATATGTAGACCACACGTGGCCTAAAAATTTTAAAACTCATGTTTGCATCTTAAAAATTTAACGAAATCAACTAATTAACTAAGTTTGAAATTTGAGATGACTCTGTAAATTTGTTCGCTATTTTGTGCAAATTGATGCTATATATGTGTGAGTCCCATGTCATAAACTTGAAACTAGAAATTAAATGCTAGTAATGGTTGTGCAGCGAGAGAAGCCTGGACGAATGATAATGTTTTCTTCCATAAAAAAAAAAAATCTTGCAGTACGATGTAGCTGCTTAATATTCTCATGATTTTTCAACAAAATTCAAAAGCAAAAAAAAAAAAAAAAAAAAAAAAAAAAAAAAAAGTGTGACATTGGCGACCCCAAAAGTCATATTTTTGCAATGATTTGGCACAATAGTAATAAAAAACAATTTTTCGACAGATTTTTGGCAGTACCCATAAATTGGTTTAGCCACAATCCAAAATTTTTTCCCTCAGTTTTGTACCGTTAGTCTTCGGTACCAGCAACATCTCTAAGTCCTTAATTCTATCCCTGCGTTCTTATTAGGTTGCCATTATTAGTAGTAACAGACTACAGTGCTCATCCCTAATCCACCGTTAGACCAAAAATTGGGTGGATTATCCCAATTTTTTGTTTGTTCACGACTGTTGATCTTTCATTCTTGCAGAAGGTATATGTGAAGGAAAAACATTTGAAGTAACAGATAATCAAGATGCTTACAAAACGAACTTTACACACTCCAGCACTTAACTTCCAGATGATCTTTCATTTAAATCCGAAAATGTTACAACTGAATGTTTCAAAAAATAGCTATCATATGAAGAAATGATAATGAATGAAAAATTGGCAATAATATGTTAGGCTGATAATGTTGTTGATGATATTTATTTTCTATTTACTCTCTTTTGTTACCTTGTGGTTATCATCATTGGATGAAAAGGGATTCTGCTAACCAGAAACACCAACGCAGCACCTATCAAAGCACCTGATACATGAGCAATGTTGTTCACTTGAAATGATTGGCCCGTGATTGTTGTTGCACGTGCTGCTTCCATGACCTATCAGTTAAAGACTAATCAGATTGTAAACAAGTATTGGCACGGAATAATAGTTGGATTATGGAGGGTGACAAGTTACATTTTGATGTAGTTCAACTACACATAGATGTTGTGCTTGAAATCATCACTGTTATCCTAGTAATTCTAGTACTTGAGTATCATGCGGATCTGTATGTACCATGTGCAAGGTTCTTTATTCAAACATAATAAAAAAAAAGACACATGAGTCAACATTAGATTCTTCATTGTTTAACTAATTTTTCCTGGGGAGGTAGCATGGTGCAAAATTTCCTGGTTTTTAATACAGTGATCTTGAATTGGTTTTTTTTTGAAACTGTACGCTCTCACTAGTACGGTCGCTCCTACCATTTGTATCCACCATGGAATTCATTTCATACTATTAGCAAGGTTCCAAAAACACTAGGCACTAGTGGCCACTTCCTACGCCTAGGACTAAACGTAGATTAAACATGAGTAAGTGTTTGTGCTTTTTACTTATTTTTATTTTTCTGGCAACACAATGGTTCAGATTAGATGCCCAACTTCGATCTCAGAAGAAATTGTAACACATTCCTGCAGTTTTTTTATTCCAATTCTTGCAAAATTGCCAACAAGTGGTGAAGGGATTTGCAATTTTGATCCCTTTACAACCTGTTTCCATTTTCACTGGCTCTTTTGCACACTTTTTCCTGCCCACCAGACGGCGTGGTCACGATAGCCCACCAAGGCATCCAGGCTGCCGCTTTTTCGCACTTCTTCATCGCTAAGCACTGCTTCAACCTATGCACGCCGCCTAGATGTGTCCAGAGTTTTATTGGACGCCTAGGCCCTAAACGATACGCTAGGGGTCCGTTTCAGGTTTAATCGAGAGTAAACATAAGTTTAATGGGTTTTAGAGCCATGACTATTAGAATTACTACATAAGTTTGGTCGTAAAAAAAAAAGTATTACTACATAAGTTTAATTCGGTTATTTAGAAGCATTACTATGAGTATTACTATCTTGTGAACAGAGTTAACATTAGTAGGGGAAGCACTGGATATGCCACCAGTAGATTGTATTGCATTTTTCATGTAGAATATGATGGCGAGTGAAAATAAAATCATCCATTTCGTTATAATTCTGTAATAACACGTCCATTCTTTTTACTTCAAACACGGCTAAGGCAAGCAACAAAACAGTGTCATGAAGGTACCTTTGTCAACAACAAATTGTCCCAGGATAAGCACCTCAAGAATCTTTCTCCAGTCCCATGACATCTGCTATGACAGTAGAGGCAATTTTTTTTTTAAAAAAAAAAGAAACATTAACTGACTGGTTATTAAGTAAAGAAATTTCAGAAGGACAACATTGAATAAATCACCTTAACTAGAACACTAATGGTGAAAAGGCCAAAAACAGCACCAGATGCTCCAAGTGATACAGAGGATGTTGGAAGAACCAACCATGAAATCAAGTTTGCCCCCCCCGCACCAGTCAAAATGTAAGACATCCACAGAGCAAAGGTACCCTCTTCCTCCTCAACAAGCTTTCCTGTATATTTAGATCAGCACTAGGCATCCTTTAACTTACTGAATTATAAGTTCCAAGCAGAGCATTCATTTTAGCAATCAACTCTCACCAAAGATATACACAAAGAATAAATTGCTTGAAAGATGATTCCTGCAGCAAACCATTGATGACTTAATGAGTAATCAACCTCACAAAGGAAGTAAATGGATGAAACAAAAAATAAAATGATCTGGAATAGTAAGTCAAACTAACCAATTGGCATGGCAAAATGTTGATGTCACAAACTGGAACCATGCAGGGAATGCATGATACAGGTACAGTGATTTTATTTCCGAATCTGAAATGCAAGGCAAACATAAATTGACAAGTAAATATACAGTTCAGCACAGGAAAAAAAAGATGATATATTTGACTATTTTCTTAATAGATAAACAAGAAATTTTAAGATATCCCTTATCAAAGGAAAGAGCATTAAATCAATCCTAATTTTATCCTTACATTGATATAACCACAATCGATCTAGAATCTACAACAATTTAACTGATGGGATACTACCATTCTACGGTTGTTGAATAATATATGGGCTAGACATAAGATCCATAAAAACAGAACACAATAAGTCAATTATCAAGTAAGGATGGGTCAATGATGCCCGATGTTATGCATGGAGAAGTGTAGGTCAAATGTTGATTGCCAGAATATTTTTCATTCTTTCTTTTAGCCAAGATTGCCAGAATAATTCAATTGTTATTTATATGAGATAATTCCATGCTTGTTTGCATCATCATTAATCAAATGCATACAGAGTCTACAGACAGAGAATACAAAGCACACTGTGATATGAACGCTTTTCTATTAAAACAAGTGCAAGTAGAAAGATTCATGAATGTATTGAATTATCCAAGAACAGAAACGAGTATTGATGTCCAACAGACTAAAATCTTTATATGTTGACCTTGACCCAGGGTCGAAAATAGTTGAGCAAATTGCTTGAAACCATGATGAAACGAAAATTATAATGTATTCATTTTCCCGAGTGACTATGATTAGCCTGTTAGTTTGAATCTGTAAAATCTTAATCTATACCAGCAAACATAGTCAATTACAACATGATTCTAAAATAAACAAAATGAAATGCTCGGCCACAATGGCTCCTCATCCGCATCTACCACAAACAAATACTCCAAAAACATCAGCAGCTATCAGTTAAGTTGTGAATAAATTCAAGGTAAAGAAGCAAATCTTGCGTATACTCAATTACTCATGCATTGGACATCACAAAATTGCGCAGCAACGTACATCTTTATGCAAGATGAACATGCATCACAGGCACTTCGAGCTTAGCTTCACGGGGGCGATTCCAATCATACCTGGAACAAGTGGTCGGCCACGTAGATGCCGAAATTGAGCAGCAAGATCCAGAAGATGCCATTGGCGCGCCTGCTCCGCGGTTGCTTGTCCTTGGCGATTTCCAGCTCTTCAACCAAGCCTGCTCACAGAAACGGAGGCCATCTTAGGCAATGACCTTGTTCAGTTCGTCCAAATTCCTCGCTCAAAATCGACAGGAGAGAAGCGGAGCAGTGCCGGCAGCTCACCTGAAGGCTTCGTCGCGTATCGGAGCAGGCCCCGCCGGACGACGGGTGCCACGAGAACCGCGGAGGCGGGGACGAGGTGGCGCCGGGGTAGGGAGGAGAGAAAGGGAGAGGGGAGGGGCTTCGAGAAGGTTCTGGAAGGGGCGGGGAGGAGGAGCAGCAGCTGCTGCGCCATTGCTGAGGTGCCTTCTCTTGCTTGTTGTGCTGGGTTTTGGGAAGGGAACAGAGGATTTATGAACGTAAGGGCCCACTTTCAGAGAAAGGTATTGTTCCAACCGTGTGATGCAGGATAAGAATTTTTCTTCTTTTGCAGCATGTTCATGTTCATCGCTTGTGTGATTTTCTATAGTAATGGTGTGTAGTGCAACTCTGGAAAACTTTGAACTTTTGATGCAGCCATGACTACAGAAATACTCACTTCTCAGTAAAATTAAATAACCTCATTAAAATAACATCAAAACTCAAGTAATATGGAGACCGACAAATAGTATTGACATCATAATGCAATAAAGTAGTACAATTTTTGTCAGTAAAATGGAATTGTATTCCAAAGTTTTGTTAAAATGAAACGGACATCTGTAGTTTGTCAATATATAACTGCTGTTAAAGCCAACACGAGTACAGAAACCCCCGAGAAGTTTGTCAATGCCAGTTTTGGAAGTGACTGATGGTAACTTAAGTTCAGAAAGCAGAAGCAGCCGAAAATTTACACCAACCCTATTCTATTCTATTACATACATCTTTAACTGGGGTATGCATCCTCAACCATAGCAATAATGTAGACGTAAAAGAAAATGAGCCGTCCTTCAAAGAATCTCCAAATATAAGCTAAATGTGATACATTTCAATCACTCTTACAACAAAATTCATATCAGAAAGCATTATATGTAACAGTGAAACAAAGACCAAGTCCCTGATCCGTTCTCCAAGCAAAGAATGTCATCTACGATAACTACTGCCATGCATTTATTGTTCGAAAAATCCTCCGTTACCATTTAAA
Source organism: Hyparrhenia diplandra (assembly GCA_015847255.1). Classification (NCBI taxonomy): domain Eukaryota; kingdom Viridiplantae; phylum Streptophyta; class Magnoliopsida; order Poales; family Poaceae; genus Hyparrhenia; species Hyparrhenia diplandra. The sequence goes on from JADLZK010011641.1 coordinate 205,000, forward strand.
CTAGATGAACAACAGACCACTATATCAACCACTGTTAGAGCATGCACTGTTGTTTTTTCAGCAAGTAAACAGGTTTACATAGACCACAACAGCAAGAGGAGATAATAACAGGCCATGGCCTGCCCATGAGTCATTTAGATCCCAGTATCTCGCAAGCCTCAGATACCCCTTCTGTCTTCGACAGAAGCGGTTCAAGGAAATCTTCAGCATGACATTTATCATGTCCACCCTCACATAAAGTCTTCTTCAAGTTCTTGCAGGGTCTTGCTGCCAGAAGCAATTTGCTTGTTGGAAGTCATCTTCTCTTGGACCATTAGACCCTTGTAGCTCCTGATATCAGCTTGCTTCTCTTTCTCAAGCCTTTCCATCTCTTCCCTACGTTTCTGAAACAGAAGAAAAACAAAATCAAATGATTTATTTTTCAGTATTCTAACTGCCAAAAATTCAGCTCTTAGCTATTTTATCAGGTAGTAGCAACATCCCATTTATAACCAATAACCACCCAGTGACCACTGTCAAACAACATTATGGAATAACAGATCTGCTACAACCAGTCTGCTGCACATTAAATATAATTTGATTTGATAAGCTCTAGAGAATTTATTACAACAGAATCAACTACAAAGATCTTTGGTTTCTACAAGCAGATCTGCTACAGCCAGTTTGCTGCACATAAATATAATTTGATATGCTCTAGAAACGATTGTGTAGATCTTTGATTTCTACATAACCGGCACTAGTAGCAGATGGCAACACATGAAAACACAGCTAGTATAACATTCGAAATAACTTACCTTGTCTCTAAGTTGTGCCTTTCTTTCTGCCTTTTCAGCAGCACTAACAGCCTCTCTTTCAGCTGCAAATGATGTCATGATTATCGTATCAATATACAAGGCTAACAAAAAAAAAAAAATACTGGAGGAAAATAACAGGATTGAAGTGTGCATGTGGCAAGCATGTCAAAATCTATCATTGAGTGAAAACAATAATACATCAACTATGCCTTTTATTCACAGACCAAACAAATACACACATATAAGGAAACTTTTCTATGATTCACAAAGTTCTTGTTATTATAATAACATTTTTTGCGCATCAAAGTTCAGCAAAACCAAAATGATCTAACCAACACATGACATTAGTACATTACACATCCTCACTTCCTATGTGAGGTCAATACCCCTTCAAGAAGCCCAAAAACAAAAATAGTTAATCATGTTCAGTATAGAATGCTGACTTACAAAAATGACGATTGAAATACTTTCAAATAAATGTAACATACCCTTCAAGTCAGGTTTCCGTTCCACCTTTGTCTTATTCAAGCGGTTCACAATCTCATTGATCCTCTTTTCTACTTTAATAGTGCGGACCTTCAAAACAAATAAGATACAGATATTATAATCAGAGCAATTCATCAGTTTTAGTCAATGTATTATGTCCAATACAAAATAACGAGAATTAAATAGGAATGTAGGAGATAAATCTTAGTAATCAATTATAGAAAAAAAAATAAGATGCAATAGCTGGTGACAAATGAGTCAGGGAAAGGCATGGTACATAGGTATAGGAAGGTAAGCTAGTTAATGTTCTTTTGAAAAGGTCAGGAAACACAAAAATAAAAACCTTTTCAATCCACATAACACGTCATTGCCTAAAATCCTACACTAGGTTCAGGATGCCATCGCCATCTAAATTTAATCCACATACAAACAAAATTTCAATATTTCACATCATTATATCATGTCATGAGGAACAGCAATTGCATCCAACTGCAGGTATTTGATGAACCTAAACAATAAGACACCACTGAATGAACACACACATGCTACATGTACAACTCTAATAGAATCAACTATTACAAAAAAGGTCCATTAAAAGATATCTTGGATAGTTACCACACTTAGAAATATACAGATTTTAGCCATATATCATACTAAACTATTAGAAAAAAAAAAAAGCAAGTTGACCAGGCATTATTAAAAAGCAGAGTGCAAGATTCATCAATTACAGAATAATATAAACAACAAGATGCAGCATTATACAAGATTGATGCTGCATTATCTTAATGATCAACACATAGATGTTAATATTGACTTATAGAGCCTCCATGTACAGTAGCCCTTTGTGACAACATGTATGGGAATTATGTTTTTTTTTGAGTAACCACTGGGAATTATGTTTAACCACTAAATATACCTGTTCGCTAGGGCGGCGCAGGCACGCTTTTTAAGCGCTAGTCGGAGGGGGTCCCCCGCCGCCTATGGGGGGTAGGCGGAACCCTAGGCGGCTGGGTCACCGGTGGCGGTGGGCGGCGGGCGCAAGCAGGGCCGAGGAGATGCGGGCGCCGGGCGGCGTGGAAGCAGGGGGGTGAGGAGAAGCGGACGGCGCAGGAGCAGCGGGTGGGAGAGGCGGGCGGTGCGGGAGCAGCGGGCGGAGGAGAGAGGCGGGCGGCTGGACGCGTGAGCAGAGGATGAGGAGAGGGATGAGGTTAGGATATGGGCTTGGGCTGTTTATGGGCCTTTCTAGGCCTAATGTGTCCTGTTTTTCTTTTTCTTATACACTTTTACTGTAAAATATGAATGGATTCAAAACGCCTAGGAGCACCTAGGAGCGCCTAGGCTCCGCTTACTCCTAACTAGGCTCTAGGCTGTGGGTCACCGCCTAAATTCCACCTAGCGCCTAGTGAAACATGGCTAAATATACTTGTCTTGGTTATAGTTTTGTTTCCTTGCATAGGAGTACAACATAGAAAAAATTATGAGTGTCTGTGGAGACTGCTCAAGCATTTAGTACAAGCTTGTCATTAGTTGCTGATATTAGAGTTATGCACTGATTTCAGTGACAGATAGTGGCATATCATCATTGCCTTCTGTGTTAGTAATTATTATATGTTTATGGTTTGTACTTTGTCCTAGTCGTTAGTTGGTCATGATACGATGTTCACTTAGTTGAGGTATCATTATGGACTCTGTGGGTTATTGCTGATATGCTGCACATAACAGGAAATGGATATGAAACAACTACATACTATTTGAAAGCTTATCGCCAATAGATAGAGAGCAAAACCAATGTTTGTTTCAAAAAACACTAATCACTTGGCATGTGCTCAGGCTCTGCCTAGCACCTAGTCCTAAGTTTTGCTTTTTCCGTTCAGCTGGAAGAATGCAATGTTAAATAGAAGAAAGATGGCATACTACAATATGGATTAGGCATTATCATGCATCTATGAGCTCGGTGGCCACAATTATCTTCCTCTATCACTGGCTTGTTATTTGGATGGTTCTTAAGGCGGTAGAGGTGAGGGCGTGCCGAGCCACCACCTTCCAGATGCCAAGGCGTTTTAAGGCGCGGAGAGGCGACGCCACACAAACATCTTATCGTAAAATATACTAGAATCTAGAAGCAAACTGTACCTTAATATTGTCAATTTGTAGCATGTTACACATTAAGTAGTGCTACTAGAGTACTGGTGGCTGTGCGCAACATAGAGTAGCAGATCTAAAATCTCTCCTCTCAATAGCAACAAATTAGTCTCTAATGACACAATAGCTTAGTTACTAGTGCTGAACTGCAGAACAGAGCACCAGACATGCATCTAGATAATCATAAGCATAACTGCAAAACAGAGCAGCTTGAGCAGTGCAGGGAAGGAATAAGAACAATGGAAGGAGCAGATGGTGTGGGGGTCACGGATGGAGGCAGGCTGGCAGGCAGCACTGCTGGGTTCCAGGTGCTCCGCCGCCACCTTCTTTTTTCTCCCCCTTTCCTCCCCTCTCAAATGGCATGGATTGGGGTGCCTCCACACAGAGGTGTAGGCGTGACTCCCTCATGTTTCCCACATGCAACTCCCACTCACATACTGCACAAGCGAGACCTCCCGCACACAGTGCCTTTTCGCACGTGCTGCAGCCATCCAACACCTTGCCACGTGCAGCGAGTCATAAGTTCAGAATCCGCGGCAAGCCTGACGCCTCAATTGGAAAATCGATCAGATGCCTAGGAGACGCCTTGAGAACCATGGTTATTTCTACATAGATCATGTTCTAAGCCACTCTAGTCTAGATGGAAAGGGTAAAAAAACTAGTGACATACGAGGCAGTGCAGCTCCAGCTAGCGCATAGGCATCACCTATTACCACTTTTTATAACAGATGGCTAAACATTTCAAATTTAACTCATGATAGTAAATATGCTAAATATGCTACTAAAAGTAATTCCAATGTTTGCTTAACCATTACAAAAAAGATCAAGGAGCATTTAAAGCTGGTTAAAAGAATAATCTATTATGAAAACTTTGTTATTCCAAAGTTTAAACCAATTCAAATTGCTTGCAAAGTAATAGTAACTACATTTTTAAAGTCATAAGCAGATCAAAATGCTAGTTCTACAGTATGGAACCATATCAGAAGCATATATTACACATCCTCATGCGCAACCATAAAGCATATAAAGTTTGTCAAGATATATACAAAAGCATATGCAGTTATGCACATAATCTGCTGTAAAAGTAGTGAACAGAAAAGAAGTTAATGAGCTCTCACCAATTTAGGGTTGTGAAAACCAACTTGACCCACATCCATTGAAGGGGTCTTCTTCAAATTGTACCATGGAGTATAAACTACATCGATGTTATTGACTTTATTACCTGCACCAAAATGAAGAAATCATCACATATGCCAGACTACAGCTTGTATAATATTCCGCATTTTTGCAAAAAAGATAAAGATAAAATTGTGATATAATATTGTCTCCTTGTAGTTTGTCCAACCTTGAATGGAATTAGCTTTGACAAGCTGTGCACAGTCTTCCAGCAAACCCTCACTCATGTCATCCATTGTTTGACCTTTATTCAGTCTCACATATACATGTGCAGAGGACATCTTATCTACATGGAACCTGTAATCACCAAAAGCCACAGTTTAAGGTAAGAAACACGACCCTTAATTGTTAAACTTAATGGGAAAATGCAATGAACAAAACTCAATGATATGTACAAAAGGTGAACTTAATATAAACAATACAAAAGCATTGACAATTGCCGGACAATTATACAGACAATTGTCCAGCACAAAACACAGACAAGAAATTATTTCATGCCACTGGTAACAACTAAGGTGCACTGTTTACTAACGAATCTAGGCACACAAGTGGACTACTGTATAATGATTAATGAGATGGTCTTTGCCTTGACCACAATAACAGAAATCAGTGCATGCTACCAGGAAAAAGATATGAGTTATTCTGGACCTGACAAAGTGACAATCAAGAAAGGTAGATTAACTTCATCCTTTGGATAGAATGTCATTCCACAAAGTACCTCACAAGTTACTGCAATTTATTCAGAAATAGTACACAGTTATAAATACCCAAAAACCGTTGCTCCATACAGCAATTACGCATAGTCCTCCCACTTATACCAATAAGCTCCACTAAATCTCCAGTTACTACGACCCACACGACCAAGGGGAGATGAGGTTACCAGATGTCCTCGGGGAAGCCGTATTTGATGAGGTCCTCGTTCTCGTACTTGTCGAGGCCCATGAAGATGGTGTAGTCGCCGGCCTCGGGCCGCGCCTTGAAGTAGAACACCATCCCTGCTTTTGAAGGAAGGCCGGCCGGCCGCCCGAACGGGTCGAGGAGGGAGGGAGTCCCCTAGGGTTCGGGCGGCGGGACCGGGCAGATCACACGGTGGCTCCGGAGGCGGCGAGGAGGGATTGCGACGAGGGAAGTTGGGGAATGGAGGGGAGGGGAATTTTTATCTAGTCTAGGGTTTCGTGCGCGTGGAAACGAAGCAGAGTCGGGCTGTCGGGCGCCTTAAAATTTATTTTATTCATCATATTTCTTCGCTTTTTTGACTGTCTTCGATTCGGCAGTCAGGTAACCGCCCTGGCTTGTATCTAAAAGAAGTGATTCTTCTTAAAAACGTTCTTTCTTCGATTTCGATTTAAGGGCTCCAACTCCATACAAAACAGTCACTTCAGAATTTCAGTTGAAGTTGACTCGGAAGTTGGAGTTGTTTGGATGTTTGGCTAGAATGATACAAGCTCTAGCATTGTGTTTTATCAGTGTGGATTGCTCAATTTGTCCTTAGTTGACATGGGTGTACTCCATTTATACGTCCAGCAACTACGTAAGCATTCGAATGAATTAAAATAAAGTACCAACATATTACAAAGACAATCCAAATAATAATTCCAAGACAATTCAAATAATCTATCAAAGCAAATAATCGGGTATACGAGTTCAACCCAAAAATCCAAGATACAAGTCCATGGTTTAAGGATATGATTACGTTAATTCTAAGCTAATGTGACAGATGTAGCCAAACTATCATCAAATGAGTCCATAGTCACAAAACTTGTTTCCGAGCTTTCAAAGTGTCCCCATCGGAGGCATGTCAAGACACAATATACTTGTTGTACTTCTCTTTTGCAGTATTTTGTTCCATGCCTCGATGCCACTTGGGTAAATGGTACCTTTCACCCTTGTATGGAGATAGGTAACCTGGACGATTAGGATAGCCCGCGTCCATAACATAGTACTTGCCTACACATATGAAAAAATCGCATAAGAATAATTGACCATTCAAAAGTTAACAAACGTTTGTACCTTCTAGAGGTTATGGGAAGACTTGCGCATCCACTTCCATTGCATGGTCCAATACATTAGTGTCATGAAAAACGCAACCACATATGTGAATCACATATTAAAATGAGAAATGGAAAGCACTTTTGTGTTGGAATTCCTGTCTTACTAATGAACCTCACTTGTTCTTGAGGTGAAAGAGACACATGGATATGACTTTCATCTAGTGCTGACATACAATCCTTAAAGTGTGGATGAGCTCTTTTGTCATTTCTAATTCTTTTGTGAACTTTCCAAAAACTAGGATCCGATGGTCTCAAATAATCTTAAACATTGAAACAACAGAATCAAGAACTTCACAGAATTTTCTACTAATGGTTTCACCAGAATTCTTGAACCTATTTTGTCTTCTTCCTCGAAAAGGTCCTAATGGCTAGAGGGGGTGAATAGCCTATTAAAAATTCTACAACAACACTTGAGCAAACCGATTAGTAAATAAAACGACGAAGCGTAATAAGCGGTGCTACAAGTTTATCTATGCAAGCCCCCTATGCAATCAACACTATGTGAAGGGTATGGTTTCTAGTCACACAATCTATATCTCTAAGTTGACCCTAGGTGGAAGCACTAAACAAATTGAGCAAGAACACTAGCTAGATCAACTACCACTACTCAAGCTAGATAATGTAAACAAGTGTAAATGCTAGAGTAGAAGTGATCGATATACCGACATAGACGAGTAGAGGTGGAAGCCAATCACCGTGATCAATAGGAAATCTCCAATGAGCTCAAGACAATTGACACAATGATTTTTCACCGAGGTTCACATGCTTGCCGGCACGCTAGTCCCCATTGTGGCGATACACCCACTTGATGATTTGCAAGCTTAATGGTCGGTGCCAAATCCCACAGTGGGAGCTCAACAAATCATTCACAAGAGGGGATCCACAAGCCACGAGCAATCCACTAGTGACTCCTTTCGAGAATCTCCCGCGGGGTAGGATCAACCCCTCACAAGTCCACCGGTGTGGCCTCGAACAATCACCAATCGAGCTCAACACCTCCTCAAACTCCAAGCCGCTAGGGAACCAAGCAAATTCCCAAGAGAAACGAAATCTCGCAGCTCCTCCAAGAATGAAGTGCCTCTAGACGCAAGCAACAAGCAAATGCACTTCTATCACACTCAATCTCACCCAAGAATCAAAGTTAGGCTAGAGAGATGAGTGGAGGGGAGTTTCTTTGGCTCACAAGAGAGTTAAAATGATCAAATGTGCAAGAGTTAGCTCAAATGCCCGACCACACACATATATATAAGCCCCCACCAAGGCCATAGCTGTTGGGGGCAAAAACTCAGTCAACACGAGCTGACCGGATGCGCCGATCAGGGTTGACCGGACGGCGGCCCGTCAGAGTCCCGGTCGGTAACGACAAACAACCCCAACGGCTACTTCGGTTCAAATTCACCCAGATGGCTGGACGCGCCGGTCGTCCATACCGGTAATTCCAGACCTTACTGGAACTGACCGGACTCGGCCTGACCGGACGCGCCGGTCGGCCTCGCCAGCGTCCGGTTAGATAGAAATCGGCCGATGTCGTCGTTCTATCGCCATTTCTTCTCCGTTGCTTCTTCCGTCACTTGTCCAAGGTTGCCAACACGTCGAAGAACTTCTCCCAAGCACGTGTGTTAGCATTTTCACAAAGGTTTGACAAGTGCGAAGTTAGTGCTCTAGAATCTAAATGCATATGCAAGTCAATATGAACCTAGAGGCACTTTCTCATCGGATTAGCCATGGCATTCCCTCTTGATAGTCGGCTATCTATCCTAAATATGATCACACTCTCTATAGTGTCTTGATCATCGAAAGCAAACCCTATCAAGTTATACCGTTGCCTTGATCTCTGGGTCCTTTCCTTTCCTTCCTCGTGAGCTCGATGATCCACCATGTCCATCATCAACGTCCATGTCCATGATCATGTTGCTCCACGTCATCCATGCAATCCTATCTCTTAAGCACACTTAGAGCAAAGGATTAGCATAACAAAGTGTCATCAATTTTCAAAACCAAACATGAGATTTCATCTTCTGTTTGACTCACGGCCACCACATATGAATAGAAAATTTGCAAGCATTTCATAGGTAGTCACAAATTTGGACGGTTTCAATCCATACCTATCAACAAACACATCATGAAGATCCAAAAAGATATAGTGGTTCATCCGAAGCATTGTGTGGCATTCCCTTATAGTGTTTAAGGTCTCAGTCACTCATCCCATTGCACTGAGCTGTGAGGTCCTTGGTGGTACCTTTTCCAGATAAATGCTGACATAAGCTTCTACAAGTTTAGCAGCACCAAGAATGGGAAAAAAAAATTGTTCATTATCATCGCTATTGTCATCACTCTCACTTGTAGACATCTGTGAAACAAATAGCACAATAGACAAAAGCCTATTACAATCTGTACAACATACAACAAAATAAAATGAGTTCTTTAAGATTAGAACAAGTGGCAAACATGGATCTAAATGAGTTCATACATAGGAGAATCAAATGTGAAACATGGAATAAAAATAAGTTCTTACAGCTTATTCAAACGTAGCAAACAAGAGACAAGTCGATGGAATAAGGCCTACTTTGCATGCTATCATTATATTTCCTACTAAGCCAATTAAACCTAATGTCGTCAGTAGGAAGGGTCATGAACATCTATGTTTGCTCCTTCTTCACAAATAATTCAGTGGCAATGTCGTGTTCATTGATTCTAACTCAGCACCATAAGCAAAGAAGGCAGCCCTGTGCTTATCCGTTAATAGTGCCTGATGTATTCTTCTCTTTCCACACAGCTTCTAGTTGCACACAAAACTACAGAAGCAAGATCCTCATCCCGCCACCGGTGCCTCCATGGACACGGTCGAGGTGAATCTGTAGTAGGCTAGCATTTATGCAGCATGTGTGGCAATGGGGATTGCCACAAACACTCTGCAGCTCACTATACTACCAGGAAATGAAGCCGGCCACTGCCGAAGGAGACGAAGCCATGTGGGTCTAGCGAGGGTGGACTCGAGCCGTCGAACACTACGTCAGCTCGCAGTTGCTGGAGGAGACAACTAATCAATGAAACACGAAATTCCTAATGTCCCTAAGCACACTCATCATAAATTAGAAAAGAGAAATTAGACGCAACAGGCTATCATCGTTGAGAATTTCAAGGCGTAAGATTGGACAGAAGAAAAGTTAAACGTAAATAAACACTTTTGTTGGATGTCTACAGAGATCTAGAGAAAGAATTATTAATCTTTTGTGGATTGAAGGAACAAACATAATAAGAATAATCAACGCTTACATGTGTGATGTCGAACTGCTGGTGGTGTGCCAAAGAAAATGATCTAGTTTTATAAACGGATTGGAGAGAAGTTGGCTAAATGTGAGAAACATTCAGAGTGGAATTGTTATTAAGGAACTGTCAATAAGAATTGGAAGAGCAAAAGCTAACGGTGTTGAGGACTCTTGATTGCATAGTGGTGGCAAAGCACTTTTCGCAAAATCGCCATGCATGGAAGAACATGAGTGGTGGGTGCATGACTCGGTGGTAAACTGTTCATGAATCTTCAAGGTTCGTATTGATATTTCTAAAACTGTTATCCACCATGTAGGGTTAGAAATGGAGGTGCCGCACGGATGAATAGGAACTGTTATTAGTGGGAGATTGCAGTTTTGTGCAGCTGTGGGATTGTGGGACCCGCCGATGATGTGGCGTAAAGAACCGTAGAGAATTCCCTAAGGCCTTGTTCGGTTCGGTGATCCAATCTGGGCGAAATCAATCCGGGCACGGAACCAGTGAATCCGGTTGTGTCACTCATTCCGTGCCGGGTTCAATTTCCTTCAAGAACCAATCCTTTGGGCTTCAAGTTACTTGTTCGTTTCAACCTAGAATTATCACGGGCCTCATTTCTTGCATGCTATAAGAAGCACTTACTATAAAATATGTACAAATAAAACTACTACAAATGTATGAACTCTAGCCGACATATAATCCCAATGAAGTATTATCAAGCTTGAAAAAATTTAAATTACATGCAAAGCAAAACCATTCATGACCTCACAAATAGTGGCCCAAATGAAAGTGCATCATGACCCGACCACTCGGTACTAACGTGCCATTATATCATGTTTCTAAACATGAAAATGGTTTCTAGATTCAAAACTTAAATTACAATAATATCCAAAGCAACAAAAGAAACAAAAATGAGAAGGCTCATTCAAGAAAAGTGAATAGAGCTTTCGATGATGCAGATGAAATAGAATGATATATCCTCTTCTTGTACTTCGACCATGTCCTCCTATGCCCGCCTAGTAGCTTTGACCTTGGAGCCTCCCAGTAACAAAACCAACAAGTGATAAGAAAATGTATATGTGTTCAAAGAAGCGTTCTTTGTTCAACTTTGGGTAGGAGTGAGGCAAAGAAGCGCTATTGTTCAACCGATTCATTTTGCTTGGGAAAGAAATATATACATAGGATAAGCGTAAAATATAAGAGAGCTCGCACTAGATCGAAGTTAAGCGTAAGAATAATTTAGACTGACCTTTTAGACCAAAAAAGTAGACAAGTGTAGGCCTTAAAACACATCATAATCGGGAAGCAAATCAATAAAAATGATGTCACGTTAGATATGCGTAAGAAGTAGTAACAGATTAGCTATTCAACAAGTAGTCTTTGCAATAGCAATAGTACCTTGTGGAGTTGGCACCAAAAGCACCACCGCCACCATACAAGTTTTTTCTTGTTATTTCTTACAACTCTTAATATTTGTGCATTATACATCAATTTGTATTTGCATATATGTATACAATCATAATGAAAACAAGCATGTCTAGAGTTTTAACATTGAGTGGGTTACTCCATTGTTCATCCGACACCGCTATGCGGCTAGGATGCGTAATGTAACAAACAAAGCTACCGGGAACAATTATGCTTCGGGATATAGGTTGCAAATACACCTCCCTATATAGGTTGCGAGATACAACTCAATTTGTGCATTATACATCAATTTGTATTTGCATAGATGTATACAATCATAATGAAAACAACATGAGTTTCGGCTAATAGATATCACCAAACAAGATAAATGATAGAACTTGACATAATAAGAACGACTACCATATATCTTGAGAGAAATAGAGGGAGGGTGACCTCAAATCTATTTCTAATGGCAATTGGTTAAGAATGGCGAGAAACCGACCTGTTATGCCATCACACTTTTAAGCCACATTAAAGTAGCATCTTGATCTAGTTGATGACCACTCAAGAATACCTCCCTATTTTCTCGCACTTTTGATGAACACTTGAAATGCTTTTGCTTTTTCTTCCTTTGTCACCTCCATTGTGCTTAGAACTGATATGCATCTAGTGATTGAGAAGTCATTAAGTGTAGCAGCCTCTTTTTCTTTGGCTAAATCTATGGATTCATCTTCCGCTTGCTTAGTCTTCATATCTAGGTATCTTCCTGTTGGTGTGTGTATGTAATATATATGTATATGCAAGGGGCTGAAATGTAAAAAGGTGAAGGAATAAAGAAGGCCTTCGAAGAGGAAAAAATCTCTCAGGCAGTTCTTCCCAAATCTTCTACATGGTATCGGAGCTAGGGGCTTATGTTGGTGGTGATGGCGTGGGTCTCGTCGGCGTCGGTGTGACGTCCTGTTTGGAGAGCGGTGTGGCCGGCCAGGGGAGCTTGATCCGGTGGCGGGATCTCGTCGGCTTGTGCGGCGGGGGAGCTCTTGGCGTGGACCGGGAGCAGCGGCAGGTGGCGGGTCGCGGCAGACGACGGCCCGACGGCGGTGGAGTGTGTGGGTCGCTCGGCGGCGGTGAGAGGGCGGCGGTGGTGTTCAAGACATGGCCGGCGGCAAGGGGAGCGGCGTGGCCGGTGCGTCGGGTTGGAGCAGCGGTAGCCGGTGACGTGGTGTGTGGGCGAGACGGCGCCCATTACGCTAGCTAGCTAGGCCGAGCCGCTCACGGCTGCCGTGCCGCTGCGTGCTTTGGCTTGTCAAGCTAGCAAGCTAGGATATCCAATTTGGTATTGTTTCGTTCGTGAGGTAATCGGCAGGAGAGAAGGGAGGAGGTGCTGTAGGCGTGCGGTGAATAAGTTTGTGGAAAGTGTTGCTTTGTGAAGAAGAAGGGGCTTCCCACTAATTATGGGAGAGAATCAAGGAATTGAACACGTTCTTGGTAAGTTGGTGGAACTGCTCACCGCAAAGAAGGATGAAGTTCCGTCCTCGGGCAAAAAAGAGATTGATAGGGTTCAAAAATTGGAGTTGATGCCCGTTGATATCAATTTGGAAGGCATGAAAAATTATTTGGCTTGGTCTAGGAGAGCATTGTTACAGCTTGCAATCAAAGAAGCTTGAGGGCTTCATCAATGGGGAGACAAGCGAACCCAAAGACAAGTTGAGCAAGTGAGTGGAAGAATTGGAAGGCCACTAATGCTTTAGTGGTTACTTGGTTATTCAATTCTATGACCCCAACTATTGCGGCTCTGTTGGCGCCATTACTTACGCCTCGGAAATATGGAAGGCTCTTGAAAGCATGTATTCGGGTGTTGGGAATGTGATCTTTGTTAGGCGACACAGATGATAAGATACATTATCAAAACGGGGGAGCGGACTTTGATGGATTATGTTGCGTAATTGAAGCGATTGTGGGCTGACTTAGATCATTATGATCCTATTGAATTACCTCATCCGAGAATGTGTGGCTTGGGTAAAGAAGTGGGTAGAAAAAAAAAAAGGGTTCTTCAATTTTTGAGGGGCTTAAATCCAGAATTTGAAGGAAGACGTCTTTGCATTATTCCATCAAGCTAATCTCCTAGTCTTGAAGAAGCTATTGCTGCGATGGCATAGGAGGAGACAAGACTCAAGGTGATAACGGGTTACACCTCAAATTCACCAAGTCCGGCTTATGTGGTAGCGGGGTCTCAAGAGACCGGACTACTGTTCTAATTGTGGTGAACAAGGGCATTTGATTCGTGATTGCGATCGACCACTCAAATCAAATCGCGGTAGGGGTCGACGGAGGTATCTTTGAGAGGTGGTACTAGCCGAGGAGGTGCTAGTCGTGGTGGAAGAGTAAGCTTTAGAGCTAATCATGCAGTGTTAGATGGGTGTCTTTGCGAGAATTAGTTACAATTCCGCCAAATGAGCTAGATGAGTTCGAAGGTGGAAGGAAATCGGGAAAGGATTCTTCATTGAACAAACAAGAAGCAACATCCTCAAGTAACTCTATTGTTGATGCGGTTCACTTTCAGATTCAGGTACATTTAACCAAAACCATACATCGATTGGATATTAGATTCAGTGCATCAAGGCATGTCACGGGTAAATTAAATGAATTCACATCTTATACACCATACTCACATTCTTATAAGGGGACAATTAAAACTGCGGATGGAACCCCTCGTTCTATTAGAGGCGTTGGGACAGTTCAATGCACACCATCTATTACCTTATCATCGGTATTACATGTTCCATCTTTTCTGTAAATCTTATTTCAATAAGTTCATTAATTAATCAAATGGATTTGCTTAGGGTGCTTCTTGATCGTGAAAATTGTTTAATTCGGGGAAAAGGAGGACAGGAAGAAATCTTGGAGTTGGAACATGGCATGATGGGCTCGGTATCTTGATAGAAGCAAGACAAAAAAGAAGAAGTCTATTTTGCTCTATCGGCTAGTGAAGATGTGGCTAAGGTGATGTTGTTGCATTGTCGTCTAGGACATATATCTTTTGATGTCATGAGCAAAATGTTTCCTCATGAAATGTCTAAGGTGAATAAGAGTAATTTAATGTGTGATGCATGTGAGTACGGGAAGCACACTAGAAGCTCATATGTGAGCTTGAGGGGGCTTAGAAGTTTATCACCTTTTTACTAATCCATTCGGATGTGTGGACTTTCCCGATCACTTTGCTATAAGCGGGGCAAAATATTTTGTTACCTTTATTGATTGTTATTCTCGTATGACATGGGTATATTTAATGAAGCATAAAAGTGAGGTACTTGAATGTTTTAAGGCTTTCTATGCTTATGTGAAAAATCGAGTTTGGGGTTTCTATTCAAATTATTCGAAGTGATAATGGAACCGAATATGTGAATAAGGAATTTCGAGTTTTTTCTTTCGAGAGAAGGAATCTTACACCAGACTTCATGCCTTGATACTCCACCACAAAATGGAGTGGCTGAAAGGAAGAATAGGCACCTTCTAGAGGTAACTCGTTCACTTATGTATACAATGAATGTGCCTAAGTTCTTTTGGAGTGAGGCAGTCTTGACTGCCATCCACTTGATAAACCGTATGCCATCAAGGGTACTTGGTATGAAATCTCCTTGTGAGATGTTATTTGGGAAAAATGACTTCTTGGTTCCACCCAAAGTCTTTGGATGCACGTGCTTTGTTAGAGATCATAGACCGGGGGTTGGAAAATTTGGATTCTCGAGGCTATCAAGTGTATTTTTTGTGGGATATTCATCCGGACAAAAAGGGTATAAGTGTTGGAGCCAATCTGAGCGCCGTATGTTCGTGAGTATGGACGTAACCTTGAGGGGAATCAGTTCCCTTCTATGGTGAGAGGACTGATTTAAGTTCTCTGTTCATTGATTTAGATACTCCAAATGAATCGAGGAGGACGAAAGCAAATTGAGCCTAGATTTGAGACTAAAGCAAATGAGAAGAGAGTTGTAGTTGGTTTAATCCCAGATTTAGTGAAAGTGAATGATACTATACAGGAAGGGAGAGTACAACCTCCTACAGAGAGGAATCTACAAGTATATACAAGAAGAAGGAGATAAAATCTTATACAACCCACCCACCATTTGTTGATGAAATAGAAAGTGACCAAACTTCGGTTGGATGAAAATGAGGATGACCGGTTATCGAGTCAGGGGGAGAGATAATGGATCACATGAATGACTTGCCTATTGCTCTAAGAAGAGAAGCAAGGAGCACTGCAGGTAAACCTCCAGTGAGATATGGCTTTGATGGAAATTTTGAAGATGAGCATAGTAGTGAGGAGAGTAATTATGCATCATTTAAGTCCTTACTATCTGAGTATCGGGCATTTGTGACAACCCTGCAATCCGTATAGATCCCAAAAAACTGGAAAGAAGCAAAGCAAGATCCAAGATGGAAAGAGGCAATGCTTGAGGAGTTGGCGGCACTTGAGAAGAATGACACATGGGAACTTGTACCTTCTCCTCCTAGAAAGAAGGTGGTTGATTGTAAATGGGTATATACTGTGAAACAAAACCCTGAAGGAAAAGTGGAGAGATATAAGGCAAGGCTGGTAGCAAAAGGGTACAGCCAAACATATGGGATTGACTATGATGAGACGTTTGCACCAGTTGCAAAGATGGGTACCGTGAGGACCTTGATTTCCTATGCTGCTAACTTTGATTGGCCATTATATCAATTGGATGTAAAAAATGCATTCCTTCATGGTGATCTTAAAGAAGAGGTTTATATGGAGATTCCACCTGGATTCACTACTGCTGAGACGGAAGGTAAGGTGCTGAGATTGAGAAAATCTTTGTATGGACTAAAACAATCGCCAAGAGCATGGTTTGATAGGTTTAAACGTGCAATGCTTACTATGGGATATAAGCAGTGTAATGGAGATCATACTCTGTTTTATCTATGTTCCAAAGATCACATTACTATCCTAGCCGTCTATGTTGATGATATTATTATCACTGGAAATGATACTTTGGAAGTGGTACGATTGAAGGAGAATTTGAGAAGGGAATTTGAAATTAAAGATCTGGGAGAACTTCGATATTTTCTAGGGATTGAAGTAGTGAGATCTCCTAGAGGGATAGTGTTGTCACAACGGAAGTATGCTCTAGATCTACTTGATGAGACAGGTATGCTTGGATGTCGTGCAACCACTACACCAATAGAGGAAAACCATAAATTGGGTGATGAATCTGGACATCCTGTAAATAAGGAGAGATATCAAAGATTAGTGGGGCGTCTCATCTATCTATGCCATACAAGACCAGATATAACATATTTGTGAGTGTAGTAAGCGAGATACATGCATGATCCAAGAAGTGGTCACATGGATGCGGTCTATAGAATTTTGAGATACTTAAAGAGAAATCCGGGCAAAGGTTTCTTTTTTTAAGAAAAATGGACATCTGGATGTGGAGGGTTATTGTGATGCGATCGGGCGAAGTTGTCCCGATGTGAGAAGGTCAACTTCAGGTTGTTGTGTATTTGTTGGTGGCAACTTGGTGACTTGGAGAAGTAAGAAACGACTGTGTGGTATCCCGCTCTACTGCGAATTTGAGTATAGAGCTATGTCACGAGTCTAAGTGAATTATTGTGGGTTAAAAATCTTCTAAGCGAGTTAAAACTCCAAGAGATCAGTTCTATGAAGCTTTGGTGTGATAACAAATCAGCTATTAATATTGCAAACAACCCGGTTCAACATGATCGAACCAAGCATGTGGAGATCGACCGCTTCTTTATTAGAGAAAGGATTGATGATGGGACTTTAAGTTTAGGCTTTGTAACCGAGGAACAAATTGCCGATTGCCTAACAAAAGGGCTGAGTGTTAAAAGGTGTGAGTCTTTGTGTGACAAGATGGGCATGATAGATGTATACAACCCATCTTGAGGGGGGAGTGTTGGTGTGTGTATGTAATATATATGTATATGCGGGGCTGAAATGTAAAAAGGTGAAGGAATAAAGAAGGCACTGGAAGAGGAAAAAATCTCTCCAGAGCAGTTCTTCCCAAATCTTCTACACTTCCCATCATGTCTTCTATCCTTTCACCCTTTCTAGGTCTCTTTCCTTCCTTTTCACCCTTCTTAGGCCTCTTTCCTTCCATTTCACCTTCCTTTTCACCCTTCTTAGGCCTTTTTTCCTTCATTTTCAACCGTCTTAGGCTGGCTTCTTTCAACAATTGCAACCTCATCTTCATCTTGCCCATGAGCTTGAACCTTAGCTATAGAATCATCATCATCACCATCTTGTACTTGATGAAATTGAGTGTTGCCCCAGTCTTCTACATCATAACAAGGTGTTCAAGTGGTTCTTCCTCTTGTGGTGGCTCAAGTGAAGTGAGATTATAAGTTCCTTCACCAAATGGCCTACACAAATAGCAAAGTTATCACCATGCAGCCCAACATTATCAATAATTAATGGAATAGAAAATAATATTATGACAACGAGAATATACCATCATACGACTCTCCCAATGCATCAAATAGTGGAAACTTTGCCTTACTATTATGGAACTTCTTGATTTTAGGATATGACTACACATTCAAATAATATTATGATCAAATATGAGGTTATCAACGTAAGAATCGATTATCAACACAAATTTTGCCTTAACGTAATTAGTTTAAGGAATTAACATCTTTGTTTCAAGATTTTTCCATTGAGTCAGCGATGCTACAATCATTTGTCGATCTTCATCCCATCCAACCCCACTTTCTTTCCTTGCAGCTTTGAGCATCTTATAGTCTCTTTTCGATTTGCCCTTCCTTGTCTTGAATTTGATTCTTTGTGTAGTTGACATACTTGTTCCTCACATGGAACTCCTTTACCATCCTATTCCACCCTTGAGCTCCAACACCTGTATCACCTCGATAGCCACTATCTTTATGCTCATGGAGAATGTCAACAAGTGACCTTCAAGAGTCGATTCGGTCCGCTCTTTTCTTTGCTACTCACAGAAAAGATAGCCAATACTTGATTCACAGGAAAAACAAGGTAATTACTATATTTTGGCTCTTGAACTGCTATGTGTTACGATTCTGAGGAAAAACAAACATGCCATTTTTTTTTCTAGTAGAAAGAAAAGATACAATATGCCATTTTTTTTCTAGTATAAAGAAAAGATACTGATATGCCAACACACCATACCTCTTGGAGAAGCACCTTTCTTCTTAACACCACGCCTTTAGGAGAAGCCTTCTTTTGAACACTTGTACCCATGAACCTATGCAACTTTGGAGAAGCCCCTTGCGATCATAGTGAGCTTTGGAGAGCCTTTTGCAACCATAGTCATCCAAATATGACACAAGCCTATTCACTTACTAGTTACTACAAGATTATTCACTTATTACAAGCCAAACTATTACAAGCTTATTCATGACAAAAACCTAAAAAGAAGTCCCACGCTTAATTGCAGTCCACACTTATTAACTTATTACAACATACTAAAAGACTAATTAGAATGGTGCTTAGATGCGACGATCCCACATTTCTTGGGCGATAGTGTCTCTTAAACCGAACCCACATTTTGGTCATTTGTTTCATCACCACTTGGTAGATCAACAAACCGTTGTAGATGGATATTATTTGGTCGATGATCTAACCACTCCTCATCTCCATCAAGTAATCGGATCAGATTATGAAAGATGGCGGCAGCCTATAGGTATCGACTTGATTTTCCAACATGTGGAATGTGGCAACTTTCGAGAATAGGAAAGCGCTTCTTAAGCACCCCCAAAGCCCTTTCCACATGATTCCTCAATAGTGCATGACGGTGGTTAAAGAGCTCCTTTGGATTCTCGCGGTCTTCGATGTCGGCTCCAAATTCTTTCAAATGATAACGAACTCCTCGATATGGAGCAAGGAAAGATGGATTATTTGCATACCCTCCATCAACCAAATAGAATTTGCCTGGGAGGTACTTGGAAGCCCTTGGCTATAGCTGATTGCATTACTCTAGAATCTATAGCGGACCCCTCCCATCCACTAGAAATGAAAGTGAAGTTCGGATCGAAATCACATGCCACCATCACATTGATGCTTAGGCCTCGTTCGGTTTGGCGGATTGGGCGGTTTGAAGCTTTGGTAGAGGGTGGATTGGAGAGAACCGTTTTCAATCCGATAGATATGATGAAAAATGATGTTCGTTTGGGCGACATGGAACCAAAACAGGCCCGCCTGGTTTCTCTCTCCTTTGTGAAAGGCCGGATCGAATCCGAGCTCATCACCTCCGAACGAACACGGGCGGCCGGGCGGGCGGACGGGCGCGACGACGGGCGGCGCGGCGCGAGGCGGGGTGGCCGGGGTGGCACGAGGTGACGGGGCAGGGCGGCGGGGCGACCGGTTTCCCGCTCTCGGCCTCCTTCTCACCCGGTAACACACCGACTTTGCCCTCTTCTCTCCCGTGCTAGGGTTCTTGATTTGGTTCTTGATATGCAATTCCAAATGATGATTCGTTGGTTTGGCCCCGATCTCGTGGTAGTCCGTAGAAGGATCTTGGAAAATCTCCGAGGCCGCTATCAGGGACGACATGATTTCGGCAATTTGGGCAAATGGACTATGGAACCTTTGCCTTCGGCCAGATAGGTCACCGGCGCGTCTTGATCTTGTGAAGTTCCAACATGGCTATCTTAACCCATTAGAAATATGTAGTAGTACTATTATGTTACCCGCAAATCAATTTCAGTTCTTTGCAATAGTTAGCCGAGTTCCATTGGGATGCTCGAGGTAATTGAATCGTGGACCGTCATTGTTCAAAGAACAATGCAATTTCTTGAATTGATGTTTTGTGTTTCACGGTACTGCATCTATTACGTTGTGTGATCGCAACCTAGTTAGCCGTGATTCAGAATTCGGTGAAAGTTCAGAATTTAGTTCAATAAAACATACATTTGTTTTCGGGCCGATTTTTTTCCTGAAATAATCTGCCGATGATTTTTAATGCCAAGAATGCTTTGTCCGTCTCGACGATCGACGCGGATGATGATGCTCGATCAGATCTCACCATCTTCCGGTCATTATTAGGTAGTCTGGCGATCCCAAAGAATGAGCAATAAATTAAACAAACAATCAGTAATTAGCGGTAGAGTGGTTTGCTTCCTTTCCTCGCCTGCGATGCAGCACACACGGCGGCAGATGGGTAGCTAGTGCAAGCATATCATGCATTGCATGATGTGGTATTGACGATGGATTTGAGTAAAACAGATGCGGAACTCTGTTGCATCATTGGCTCCTCAACTTGGCAGAGAGTATAAAAGTCTCATGAGTCTCATTGCATGATGTGGTATTGACGATGCATGCTTATTTTCTATTATGATATTTGACCGAAAGTGTTGGTTGTTTTTGATTCGGAATAGTGAAGGTCACTATATAAGCTCCTGTTACTGTCAGATTGCTGCATGTAAAACCATATATGTTATTTTCTTCTGTATATGATGATTTCATTAGAATACAATACGTACTAGCTAGAGTTTTTCATGCTCATTAACACTTGCAT
The DNA here is from genome assembly GCA_015847255.1 of Hyparrhenia diplandra. NCBI lineage: Eukaryota > Viridiplantae > Streptophyta > Magnoliopsida > Poales > Poaceae > Hyparrhenia > Hyparrhenia diplandra. The sequence continues at coordinate 225,850 of JADLZK010011641.1, forward strand.
GACTAGAGGTTTAAAGAAATAGCACGGCAAGTTTTTTTTTCTCTGTATTTTATGCTCATTCACTTTTTGATCTGGTACAGACTTGATAATTGACTACAAGTGTTTTAGAGAAATAGCACTACGGTTTTTTTGCTCAGTATTGGGATGACAATGATTAATAATAGCACTCAAGTGTTTTTGCTCTATTTAGTAAAATCATTTTTTGTTTTCGTGTTTATACCGCATACGATTATCCAAAGTGCCTAAGGGTCTTTTCGTCGAGGATAAGTAACACTTGAGATGCATGAACTATATTTTTTTTTTCAATATTTCCATTTGAGCCCCTTTGTGTTACGTCTTTGTTAAATAAACTGCCAGCTAGTATTATATATCATGTTAGCTCGAGTCGATCGTAGCCCTCGGCGACCAGGACGTAGCGCAAGCAAAAGCCCCCGAGCCCTTTCGAGAGCTCGAGGCGCGGGCCGCCGATGCCGCCGCAAGGCGCCTCCTCGCCCGTGGTATCTCGGGCGGCTCTCAAAGCTCACGAGTTGAGCTGGCCTTCAACCCCGAGGCGGTGAGCTCGCGCGAAGCCCGCGGACCTCGGCGACTTGGCCATTGCGCTGAGCTCTCGAATTTTTTACCCGTTGTGTAAAAAATAGCCGTTGAGATCTTACCGTTGGGATTTTTACCGTTGGCGGGGTTATCCCATTAATGCCGCGGCCGTTCGACTTCCGCGCAGTGTCGCGCGTAGCGTCGATCTCGCGGTGTCGATGCGCGCGGGCTTAACGTGGGCGTGGCGGGGCCCCCGGCCGGTTTCACTCGCGCCTCCGCGCGCAAGAGCTCTATAAATAGGCGGAGATCGGGAGCGGATTCGCCCTTCCCGTTTACGTGCCTTCCCGCGCACTGAGAAAGAGAGAAAGTTCGCCGCCGCCGCTGCCCGTAGATCCGATCCTCCACCTCCCCCCGCTTCACCGGTGGCTGTTCCGAGACCGAGAGATGGGCTCGTGGTTGCGTTCGACGGTGACGGAGGCGTTGATCGAGCGGTGCAAGACCGTCGGCGGGTTGCCGCACCGCGACGGTGGCGGAGGAGTGGATCATCCCGCCGAGGACGCACGAGACCCCCGATCCGCCCGGCTGGGTATGTCGTCTCGTTCGCGGGCCTTCCACGAGCGTGCGGCTTGGCATGCCCGCGATCGACTTCTTTTCGGTGGCTCATCTCATACTGGGGCATCGAGCTCCAAAGACTTGACGCCCAATGGAGTCTTCGCTTCTTTCGCCTCTCCATGCTCGCGAGGGGTGGTTGGGGATTCCTCCCAACTGGGAGCTTCAAGCACCACGCTTTGCGAAGATCCAGCCATTGCCGGGCAGGGAGGCGGCCCGGCCCGATCGCCTGCACCGATGCGTCCGCGGGGGGAGAAGGTTCGGGAATCCTTCCCGGAGGACAACTTCCCGTCGGCCAACCCCCGGTGGAGGGAGGAGTGGTTCTATCTCAAGAACGACCCCTCCCACCCCTCGGCCGATTCACCGACCGCACCTTCGCCAAGGGAGCCCGGCGGGCGCCGGGGTCCGCGACGACAACACCTTGGAGGACGCGGAGGCGGCCGTGAGCAAGATCAAGTCGCCGTGACGCCGGGCCGATGGCGAATCACATCATCGAGGCCTGGCTCAAGAAGGGGCGGTGGTGCCTTCGTCGAACTCTCCGGGATGTGGGAGATGGAGGAGAAGGAGGCCCCGCTTGTGGGAACAGCCTAACGCCCCCGGTCTCACCGTCGACCGTGGAGTTTTGATGAAGCAAGTGACGGTCGGGGGTGAGGGCGTCGGGGAGCTCCCGGATCCTCCCCAATTTAGAGACCTCTCGTTGGTAAGTGCTCGCCGCCTTGCCTTATCTCATTCCTTTGCCGTCTTGGGTTTTCTAATGAGCTCGAGCTCTACAGGTCGCAGGCGTCCCTTTCGCTCCCAACCTCCTCCCCCGCGGAGCCGAGGCCGACCCCGCCGGATCCGGGGCCGAGGTTCTCGTCGGAGCGAGGAGGCGGGCTCATCCACGGAGGCGGCGAGCGGCGGTCGAGGCGGTGGAGCTCGGCGTCGAGCTGCGGGCGAGCCCTCGACATCGACGGTGCCACCGAGAGGTCGGGACCTCGTTTAGGGCGCTGAGCTCACCGCCCCGGTGGTGGCCTTGAGCGCGGCGGCGCCCGCTCCCGCAGCCTTTCGGCCCGCACCGGCTTCAAGCCCCCGACGCAGTCGGGCGCGCCGACCGGGATCCACGGGGGCTCGCGGGGCCAGGCGCGAGAAGAAGAAGAAGCCGAAGAGGGTGGCCGCTAGGTAAGCTCTCCACCCTTCGTGTTGTCGCTGGCGGCAGCGGTTGGCCCGTAGGCATTGACTTCCGGCTGTGTTCGGGGCGCGACGGCGCATTCCGCGTGAAACGTCGAAGAGGACGCACGAGCCGGGCCGCGGCTCGGGTTAGAGATGACGAGCTCGACGGCGGATGCGACCACGAGCTTCTGTTCCGCCGAAGCTCGACATCTACCGGGCGATTGGCCGGGATGGCGATGGCGAGCTCGGCGCCAGAGCGGGACGACGACGGCAAGCGAAGGGAAGAGCTCGAAGATGATGGCATTTGTTCCCCTTCAAGGGGACATTGGTGACCGCCGCCTCGCTGGTTTCGGGGGCCTCATGTTCTCGGGACTCCCCGCCGGGCGCCGACCGGCCCCCGTGGGGTCAAGCATTGAGGACCGACGCCGGCTCGGCCGAAGAGCTTCTACCGATGGCCTCATCGGGACGGCAGGGCGGCGTCCTGGTGCTCAAGCCGCCGCCAGCTCCTGGGCGGTGGCGGAGACGGAGAAGGCGGTTCCGAGAGGAGATCCCGTCCTCCGAGGAGCGCTGGGAGAGGAGCCCGCGGGAGGTCGAGGCCCATCCTCGGGTTGAGGAGGTCGTCGACATCTCCGGACGATGAGGACAATCACGAGTGGCAAAGACGGCGCCGACCGGGCGATGAGGGCTGGAGGATGAGGCGTCGAGAGGCGCCGCCACCCTAACGCGCCGCCATGTCTAGGGTGCCGTTCCTCGCCGTGGGGCGATCGGTCAACGGGGCCAAGGTGTCCGTCTTGCCGCCAGCGCGACGGCGCCCCTCCGTCGGCGTGGACATCGCTATTCCCCGCCTATGCCGGGTCGCCGCTGACCGCCGCCGCGGCCGGAGGAAGCTGAGTCGCCGACCATCGGAGCCGCGAGAAGTGCGCCCGCCGCGTCTTCTCGAGGTTTGTCGTCATCACAGCAGTCGGGGCTTCGCCTCGTGCCTTCTTCCTTTTTTTTTTAACCGCTTGTGGTTCGCAGTGGCGTAAGGGAGGCCATTGAGGATACAACCGCTCGACAAAGACCCCGAGGGCCGGTGGTTTCGTCGGGCGGTCGACGACGCTAGCGCGGAGATGTGCGACGAGCTTGGCTCGCGCAGCTCCAAAGACATTCCTCGGAGGCCCGGGGAGGAGGCGGCCGACCTTATTCGGGCGAGAGAGGAGCCGGCCGCCAAGGAGGCCCAGGGCGGCGGTGCGGGCCGCGGCAGAGGCGACCCTGGGCGGGAGGAGGAGCTCGAGCTTGCCCACAAGCGGCGCGAGAAGATGCGGGGAGGAGCTCAATCCCTTCGTCTCAAGCTTGACAACGGAGCGGGAGCTTGAGCGGCGCTTGAGCCGAGGCCGAGTCTCCTCGCGGAAGGACAAGGACGAGCTCGCAGAGCAACTCCGCCACCGCGACGCCGAGCTCGAGGGTGAGTGCTTTGCCCTTGTCTTTCTTGTCTTGTTTGTTTGGCGTTCGAGGCTGATCGCCCTCGCCGGGCGGGACTTTAGGCTACGACCGTGAAGCTTCGGAGTTGTGGTGCAACCTCCGCGCCTCGAGGCGCAGCGGGTTCGGTTTGAAGCCGAGAATTATGAGCTCTAGTACAACGAGCAAGAGCTCTACGACGAGCCTGTGGTGGAGGCGGGCTACGCCTCCTCTTTTGCATCCCCATGGCCTTGTGGCTCGTGGTCTAATTCATTGTCTTTGTTTGTACCGAGAAGCGTAAGTCCCTCGAAGGCGCACGGGAGGCCGAGGATAGGGGTCGGGAGCTCGCCGCCTCTCAAGCCGAAGACACGCAGCCGGGCTGCAGGAGAAGGAGGCGGACTGGCGGGGCGCACAGGACCGACCTCATCGGGGCGTGAGGAAGGATCTCGGGAGCTTCCAAGAGTGCGCCGCTAAGGCCGTGGAGGAGGCCGAGCTCGGGCGCGCGTGAGGACCTCGCGTCCGAGGTTGAGGCCATCTGCGGCGACGCCCCGTTGTGGCGGACTCGGCAAACCCGGCCGAAGCGGGTGTCGGCCATCCCGCGCAAGGTGACGGAGGATGCAGGTCGCGTGGTCCATAAGGCGATCGGCGTCGTCTTCACCCATTACCCTTACTTCGAGGTCGACATCGTAAAGAAGGGGTGGGCGCCGAGGGCGATGACGATGCCGATGTGGAGCGGAAGGCCGGCCGCCGAGGCCGCGGATGCGGAGTTATACGCCGAGCTCTTCAAGCCGCCACCGAGGAGCTCGAAGTCTTCGAGCCTCCTGGCGGGTGGAGACTGAGTGGCGGAGGAGCCCGCCGAGGCGGAGTCGCAGACGCCCCCACCCCGGTGCCGATGGACCAAGACCCGCCCGCGCAAGGATAGGAACTCGAGGCTAGGCCTCTTTTAGTTGTGAGCTTGCTAAGTCCTCGTAGTCGAGGCAAATTGTAAAAACTTATGGAAGCTCGTGTGTTAACGAAAAATCGTCTTTCCTCTTATATCGTGTTCTCGTTTCTACTTCGACTTTTGGTGAGCTCATGATTCGAGAGCTAGATGGCGGGCCATTCCTCACCGGGCCGGGGGGCGCGGGGAGGTCGCTAGGCGCCGCGCCATGCTCTAAAGCGATGAGCTCGCGACTTAGTCGTTTCGAACATTGTCGAGCTAAGAGGAGAGAGTGTGAGTTAAAGAAGTTTGAGCTCGTCATTTGAGCTCTAAACTTGTAAGTTTTGCGTAAAAAAGCGGTGCGTTAAAAACGTGGGGTGTGCACCCCGCTCCTTGTAGCCCCCGAGAGCAAGGGTGGGTCTTCGCCGGGCGAAGGCCGGTCGTTGCTCAGATGTGCTAAGGAAAGAATTCGAAATGCTTGCACATATTTTTTGCATCGAATTTGTGCTTTTATTGAGCTCGCAGCTACAACGTTCGAAATACACTTAGGGGTAGAAGCAACATAGCCGCTCGATGTTCCATGCGTTGGTGAGGACTCGGCCTTAGTGGTCCTTGAGCTTGTATGTGCCCGGCCTCGGATTCTTGGTCGATGGTGAAGGGCCCTTCCCACGGCGAGAGCTTGTGCTTGTCCTTTGAGCTCGGACTCGACGCAGGACGTAGTCACCAACGCCGAAAGCTCGCCCCTTGATGTGGCGTCGTGGTAGCGCCTCATGGACCGCAGTACTTGGCGGAGTGGATGAGGGCGATGTCACGGGGCCCGCCGAAATGACGCGCGGCGTCTTGACGGGTTCCGTTGTTGTGCTCGTGGAAGGCCCGGATGCGGGCGAGCCGTATTCGAGGTCGGTGGGGAGCACGGCTCCGGACCCAAGACGAGGAAGAACGGGCGTCCGTCCCGTAGCTCGCTTGGAGTTGTACGAAGACTCCATACGACCGAGGGAGCTCGGCGAGCCATCGGCGGGCGATTTCGAGCCTCTTAAAGATGCGTGACTTTACGCCTGCGGGATCATGCCATTAGCTCTTTCTACCGTCCGTTGGTCCTCGGGTGGTGACGGAGGCCGTGTCGACGGATGCCGCGGATCGCCGCACCGGGTCGATGAAGACCTCCCCCCACGGTTGGTGCCGTTGTCGGTGATGATAGAGTTCGGGACCCGAATCGGTGGATGATGCGGTGAAGAACTTGGCGGTCTCCTTGGCTCGATTAACCGTGCGATGGGCATGACCTCGATCCACTTGGAGAATTTGTCGATGGCGACAAGGAGGTGCGTGTAGACCCCTAAATTTTCACTGAAGGGTCCTACCATATCGATCCCCACAAGGCTTGTGTCATATTTGGATGACTATGGTTGCAAAAGGCTCTCCAAAGCTCACTATGATCGCAAGGGGCTTCTCCAAAGTTGCATAGGTTCATGGGTACAAGTGTTCAAAAGAAGGCTTCTCCTAAAGGCGTGGTGTTAAGAAGAAAGGTGCTTCTCCAAGAGGTATGGTGTGTTGGCATACTTGTATCTTTTCTTTATACTAGAAAAAAATGGCATCTTGTATCTTTTTCTTTCTACTAAAAAAAAATGGCATCTTTGTTTTCTCAGAATCAGTAACACATAGCAGTTCAAGAGCCAAAATATAGTAATTACCTTGTTTTTCCCATGAATCGTTATTGGCTATCTTTCTGCAAAGTAGCAAAAGAAAAGAGCGGACTGGAATCGACTCTTGAAGGTCACTTGTTGACATTCTCCATGAGCATAAAGACAGTGGCTATCGAGGTGATACTGAGGTGTTGGAGCTCGAAGGGTGGAATAGGATGGTAAAGGAGTTCCATGTGAGGAACAAGTATGTCAACTACACAAAGAATCAAATTCAAGACAACGAAGGGCAGCGAAAAGAGACTATAAGATGCTCAAAGCTGCAAGGAAAGAAAGTGGGGTTGGATGGGATGAAGATCGACAAATGATTGTAGCATCGCCAGACTCAATGGAAAAATCTTGAAACAGTATGTTAATTCCTTAAACTAATTCTATTAAGGCAAAATTTGTGTTGATAAGCGATTACGTTGATAACCTCATATTTGATCATAATATTATTTGAATGTGTAGTCATATCCTAAAATCAAGAAGTTCCATAACGGTAAGGCAAAGTTTCCACTATTTGATGCATTGGGAGAGTCGTATGATGGTATATTCTGTTGTCATAATATTATTTTCTATTCCATTAATTATTGATAATGTTGGGCTGCATGGTGATAACTTTGCTATTTGTGTAGGCCATTTGGCTGAAGGAACTTATAATCTCACTTCACTTGAGCCACCACAAGAGGAAGAACCACTTGAACACTGTTATGATGTAGAAGACTGGGGCAACACTCAATTTCATCAAGTACAAGATGGTGATGATGATGATTCTATAGCTGAGGTTCAAGCTCATGGGCAAGATGAAGATGAGGTTGCAATTGTTGAAAGAAGCCAGCCTAAGACGGTTGAAAATGAAGGAAAAAAGGCCTAAGAAGGGTGAAAAGGAAGGAAAGAGACATAGAAAGGGTGAAAGGATAGAAGACATGATGGGAAGATACCTAGATATGAAGACTAAGCAAGCGGAAGATGAATCCTTAGGTTTAGCCAAAGAAAAAGAGGCTGCTACACTTAATGACTTCTCAATCACTAGATGCATATCAGTTCTAGGCACAATGGAGGTGACAAAGGAAGAAAAAGCAAAAGCATTTCAAGTGTTCATCAAAAGTGCGAGAAAAAATAGGGAGGCATTCTTGAGTGGGTGTCAACTAGATCAAGATGCTACTTTAATGTGGCTTAAAAAGTGTGATGGCATAACAGGTCGGTTTCTCTGCCATTCTTAACCAATTGCCATTAGAAATAGATTTGAGGTCACCCTCCCTCTATTTTCTCGAAGATATATGGTATTTATTCTTATTATGTCAAGTTCTATCATTTATCTTGTTTGGTGATATCTATTATTTGAAACTCATCTTTGTTTTCATTATGATTGTATACATCTATGCAAATACAAATTGATGTATAATGCACAAATTGAGTTGTATCGCAACCTATATAGGGAGGTGTATTTGCAACCTATATCACGAAGCATAATTGTTCTGGTAGCTTTGTTTGTTTCGCTTCGCATCCTATTTGCATAGCAGGTGTCGGATGAACAATGGAGTAACCGACTCAATGTTAAAACTCTAGACATCTTTGTTTTCATTATGATTGTATACATATATGCAAATACAAATTGATGTATAATGCACAAATATTAAGAGTTGTAAGAAATACTTGATAAAAACTTGTATGGTGGCGGTGGTGCTTTTGGTGCCAACTCCACAAGGTACTATTGCTATTGCAAAGCACTACTTTGTTGAATAGCTAATCTATTACTACTTCTTCGCATATCTAACAGACATCATTTTTATTGATTTGCTTCCCCGATTATGATGTGTTTTGAGGCCTACACTTGTCTACTTTTTTGGTCTAAAAGGTGGAGTCTAAATTATTCTTACAGTTAACCGATCTAGTGTGAGCTCTCTTATATTTTACAGTTATCCTATGTATATATTTCTTTCCGGCAAAAAATGAATCGAGTTGAACAACAGTGCTTCTTTGCCTCACTCCTACCCAAAGTTGAGCAAAGAACGCTTCTTTGAACACAAATACATTTTCTTATCACTTGTTGGTTTGTTACAGGGAGGCTCCAAGGTCAAAGCTACTAGGCGGGCATAGGAGGACATGGTCGAAGTACAAGAAGAGGATATATCATTCTATTTCATCCTGCATCATCGAAGCTCTATTCACTTTTTGCGAATGAGCCTTCTCATTTTTGTTTCTTTGTTGCTTTGGATATTATTGTAATTTAAGTTTTGAATCTAGAAACCATTTTCATGTTTAGAAACATGATATAATGCTACGTTAGTGCTTGAGTGGTCGAGTCATGATGCGCTTTCATTTGGGCCACTATTTGTGAGGTCATGAATGGTTTTGCTTTGCATGTAATTTAAATTTTTTTCGAAGCTTGATAATACTTCATTTGGGATTATATGTCGGCTAGAGTTCATACATTTGTAGTAGTTTTATTTGTACATATTTTATAGTAAGTGCTTCTTATAGCATGCAAGAAATGAGGCCAATTAATTCGAGGTTGAAACGAGCAGTAACTTGAAGCCCGGCCAGATTGGTTCTTGAAGGAAATTGAACCCGTGCCTGGAATGAGTGACACAACCGGATTCACCGGTTCCGTGCCTGGATTGATTTCGGCCCGGGATTGGATCATTTGGAACCGAACAAGGCCTTAGTGTGCTCTTCCTATTTCTAAAAGGAGAAGCTTTCTCGGGGGATATGGAAATAGGAACATGGGTTCCATCAATGACACCTAGACAATTCTTGAAAAATGGATAGAATCTAGGATTATCTTGGATTTTTTGGTGGACTTGATTAGGATTAGGAGGTTGAAGGTACTTGGCCAGTGAGTGCGGGAATGACAACCTTGAAGAAGTGGTTGATGTGATGATGGAAGGTGTCACCGCTGTGCCAAAAGAACACTTGGAGATCCTCATACGAGGCATTGTGACTTAACATGTATAGGAAGAAACCCAACTTCTCCTCCACAGTGATTCTAGTATGAACAAGAAGTCTTTTCCTTCTAAGATAAGTTGCCAATTCTCTAAATATGTGGGGTTCCATCCTAAATGCAACTTTACGAGTTCTTGACATGTCCCTCAAGGAGTCTATGAACTTTCATCCGGCCTGTTTCTTGAAGTATGATGCTTCTTCTTCCCCCCCTCCTCCCCCCCCTCTAGTAGAACTCATTAGATATAAGGCGGGAAATATAAAAAACATCATGTCATCATCTTCTTCCTCCCTCCTCTTTCTAATACGATCACGCAATGAGAGACTCATTTGCTAGAGTACCTTCTGGAGTTGGTACAGGATCCCAAGAAGGTGGAGGTTCACCTTCCCCTACTCTAAGTGGTGCCGGTGAAATCTACAAATAATAATAAAATGTATTTGTGTTAATAAAAAACACAATTGAGGGGACACGAAGGATTTGGATCATTGCATGAATGAAACATGATATATAATACTAGCTGGCAGTTTATTTAACAAAGACGTAACACAAAGGGGCTCAAATGGAAATATTGAAAAAAAATTATAGTTCATGCATCTCAAGTGTTACTTATCCTCGACAGGGGAAGACCCTTAGGCCTTTGGATCTTTATGCAGTATAAACACGAAACAAAAAAATGATTTTACTAAATAGAGCAAAAAACACTTGAGTGCTATTAGTAATCATTGTCATCCCAATACAGAGCAAAAACTGTAGTGCTATTTCTCTAAAACACTTGTAGTCAATTATCAAGTCTGTACCAGATCAAAAAGTGAATGAGCATAAAATACAGAGAAAAAAACTTGCCGTGCTATTTCTTTAAACCTCTAGTCATGCAAGTGTTAATGAGCATGAAAAACTCTAGCTAGTACGTATTGTATTCTAATGAAATCATCATATACAGAAGAAAATAACATATATGGTTTTACATGCAGCAATCTGACAGTAACAGGAGCTTATATAGTGACCTTCACTATTCCAGAATCAAAAACAACCAACACTCAGTCAAATATCATAATAGAAAATAAGCATGCATCGTCAATACCACATCATGCAATGAGACTCATGAGACTTTTATACTCTCTGCCAAGTTGAGGAGCCAATGATGCAACAGAGTTCCAGACTGTTTTACTCAAATCCATCGTCAATACCACATCATGCAATGCATGATATGCTTGCACTAGCTACCCATCTGCTGCTGTGTGTGCTGCATCAGGCAGGAAAAGGAAGCAGACCACTCTACTGCTAATTACTGATTGTTTGTTTAATTTATTGCTCATTCTTTGGGATCAGCAGCTACCTAATAATGACTGGAAGATGGTGAGATCTGATCTGAGCATCATCTGTCGTCGATCGTCCGACAGACAAAGCATTCTTGGCATTAAAAATCATCGGCAGATTATTTCGGGAAAAAACATCGGCAGAAACAGCGTATGTTTTATTGAACTAAATTCTGAACTTTCACCGAATTCTGAATCACGGCTAACTAGGTTGCAGTCACACAACGTAATAGACAGGTACTGTGAAACACAAAACATCAATTCAGCAAATTGCATTGTTCTTTGAACAATGACGGTCCGCGTAATTCAATTACCTCGAGCATCCCAATGGAACTTCGGCTAACTATTGCAAAGAACTGAAATTGATTTGCAGGTAACATAATAGTACTACTACATATTTCTAATGGGTTAAGATAGCCATGTTGGAACTTCACAAGATCAGCACTGCCGGTGACCTATCTGCTGAAGGCAAAGGTTCCATAGTCCGTTTGCCCAGCCGCCGAAATCATGTCAGGTCCCGGACAAATGCCCGGAGATTTTCCAAGATCCTTCTACGGACTACCACGAGATCGGGGCCAAACCAACGAATCATCATTTGGAATTGCATATCAAGAACCAAATCAAGAACCCTAGCGGGGGGAGAGAAGAGGGCAAAGTCGGTGTGTTACGGTGAGAAGGAGGCCGAGAGGGGAAACCGGTCGCCCTCGCCGTCGCCCCTTCGCCCGTCGCCGTCGCCGGCGCCCTCGCCCGTCACCTCGTGCCACCGGCTATGCCGCCTCAGCGCCGCCCGCCGTCGTCGCCCGTCCGCCCGCCGGCCGTTCGTGTTCGTTCGGAGGTGATGAGCTCCGATTTGATCCGGGCCTTTCACAAAGTGAGAGAGAAACCAGGCGGGCCTGTTTTGGTTCCATGTCAGGCCCAAACGAACAGCATTTTTCATCATATCTGGATTGAAAACGGTTCTCTCCAATCCACCCGGACCAGGCTTCAAACCGGCCCAATCCGGCCAAACCGAACGAGGCCTAAGTGAGGTTTGTTTATATAGGAGTATTAGATAAGAAATATTCGTAGGCAGCACAATCTCTAATGCCATGAGATGCCATCTCTCCAAGCCAATGCACAATCAACTAACCAAGTTGAGTTAAGACCTCCACACCTTGCTTTTTTGGAGCGGATTCTGTGAGGTCGTACTGAATAATTAAAATGTAACTGGATTCTGGTGAGAGCTGACAAGAATCACTTCTCCTTTGATACCAAGACATGAATTACTTGCTCAGACCAAGACATGCATTACTCGTCTACCCAATTCACAGATAATACTGCCTGATTTTCTTAAGGGCCATTGCCTGATTTAATGTTTACAGAAACAAAATGTAAACAAAAACTAAGTACGCACAAGTGCACAACACTATCTTGTATGTGTATTGTGTTCAGATTCAGAGTTATTACAGTGAAACGAATGCTCTGAAGACTCTATCGCGTAGGTATCTTTGAGAACGCTCTGAGAACTAAACAATCAAACAGACAAATCTGTAAGCACATCCACATGTAATTGTGATATAAACCACTACTACCATTAGCTACCAGCAGCACTCTCTGCTCTTCGTCTCCTCGGCTCAGTACGGCATGGGCGAGTTGAGGCCCTCCTGGATGGCCATGGGGTGTGGTGGGTTGTGCCGCTTGGACATAGACGTCATGGCCAGCGTCTTCCTGAAGGAGGCACGCCGCTCAAGACGCTTGACAGTGAAGCGTGTGTAGGCGACCCGGATGTATGGCGCAGCAGCCTCCTTGACCTTTAGCACGATGAAGAAGGTGACGCGGTAGGCGAAGAGGAGAACGAAGATCATGGCGAGGTCCAACCACTTGGAATGGTCTAAGCTCAGCCCCATCACCTCGGTGATGATGTATTCTCCTGGAATTTTGGGCTCCCCTGGCGTCATTGGCTCAAACTCCAGCCCAATCATGTCGTTCTTGTACCCGCCCTGCGTGCAACAGCAGCCCTTAACATTGGCATCGGAGTCTGTATTTCTGGATCCAAGGACTAGTAACAAAATTAGAAGTGATGGCATACCTTCAATCCCCATGACCCATAGACTATGTAGGACACTGGATACTTCCAGAAGATCTTTGGAAGTTCCGGAAGCAGCCGGAAGAATCCAGATGTCAACATCATGATCCCCTGCAAAATCATGGAAAACCTGTGTGAGCAAAAGCCAGGGATGAAGGATGAGCCAACGAGAAGATAGACGTACAATGACACCAGCACCAAGGATGAGGCCCATGAGGAAGTTTGGCACAAGGGCGGAAATGATCATCATGAGGCTCTCAATGACAGAGACGCCACCATAGAGGTTGAGGGCGAAGAAGGCGAAGTAGCTGAAGCCTGATCGGTACTTGACCATCCAGTATGTGATGGAAGCGCTGGCCCAGGACACGGTGAGCAAGAATGGCATGGAGGAGATAAAATTGGAGATGATGTAGGCGGCGACACCATAGTGGCCATTCTGGCGCTCGAGGGTGAACACTTTCATCTCCTCGATGAAGGATGGGAAGCCACCGATGGACATGAAGGTCATGAAGCCAGACACGAAGCCACCACACGAGGCGCGTGCCTGTATGGCCGAGTAGCTGGTGCCCACATCGTAGTAGATGGTTCCCAGGCAGATGGCCATGACGATGTAAATGATGATGCGCAGCCAGTAGTAGTTCAAGTCGCGGGACATGTTGGTAAAGGACCGACTTGTCAGCGTGCGGAGCTGCTTGAACCAGCTCGCCTGGCTGCCACGCATCACCTCCACCATCACACCCTCCTGCATTATTTTCATCAAATTCACAGCAACAAAAACATTCAAATACTGAAGTAATAATTCAAATGTTGTCAGTTTTCAATGCAAACTGATGCTTACAATCTTGGTTATCTCGTGTATTGTGCTCCTAACCATCATGGCATAATCTGAGATCCTGTACTTGTCCACCAGTCGTTCCCTGATCTCCGAGGTAGAGTACTTCAACAGGGGATCAAGCTCTGCCTCCTTCAAACAAAATTTGATCAAAGACCCATCAGAAACCATATGCATCTAAAAGTAACTGAGGCGAGACGATTGCGAGGCGATTCTTTTTGAGCCTAGTTACTCCATGGTAGGATAATATTTACTACAAACAAACGAAACATGCTACGGTGTGCTACAGGAGTTCCAACAGTTACTTTTGCAAGTTTTTCTAACAACTAAACAAGGCCTGACTCAAATGACAGGGCACGTACTGCTTGCAGCTTCATGGAACCTTTCATGGTGGCAGCAACGTCATCAAAGTCTGAGTTGACACACCGGAGGAAATGGTCAGATGGATTCCTTCGGCTGGGACACGGGAACCCTGTTTCTGCAAAGAACTGCATGCGCGAACAAAGAAACATTTCATAAATTCAAAGCGAAATAATTGAAAGGCAATTGTAGTTGATCAGCTGCCAGCTATGTAAAGCAAAACAAACCTGTGTTGCTAGCTTGGCGTCACCGAAGTAGACACATTCCCCACTGGAGAGGAGGCAGAGGTCGTCAAAGAGTGCAAATACCTCACTGCTGGGCTGGTGCACGGAGGAGACGATGGTGCGGCCACCATCAACGGCGAGATGCCGTAGCGTCTGGACAACAGAAAAGGCAGCCGCACTGTCAAGGCCACTGGTGGGCTCATCGAGGAAAAGGAGACTTGGGCGAGTAAGGATCTCCAGCGCGATGCTCAGGCGTTTCTTCTCGCCACCACTGATGCCGCGGAGGTGCCAGGTTCCGATGTGACGGTCAGCACACTCCTGAAGGCCCATCTCATCCAGTGTATCGTCCACGATGCGGCGCACCTCTGACTTGTGCATGCTCGATGGCAGCCGAAGGAGGGCCGAGTAGGTCACCATCTCACGCACTGTTAGTGTACCCAGCATGACGTTCTCTTGGGTCACATATGCCTGTCATGTTGTGTCCACGGAGATGTTGACATCAGATAGCATACAGTTGAATTTTTCAAGGTCATTTTGCTCTCTGATGATATTGAACACATTACTAGAGTAGAAGTTTCAGAATTTCCTACTTGAGTGATAGTTTCTTGCAATTTGAATAAACTGCAGAGCTTCCACAACACTTTTCTCACCAAAAAAAAAACTATTTAAGTTTGGTGAGCACTAGGTGTGTGAGGTTCTCTGACTGGCACAAACTTACCACTTTACATAAGTATAGCTCTAAATTAAATGGGCTAGACTCACACAAAATTGATATATGTGAAGGACACATAAATTGGAAAGGTCAAGAATCAAGATGGATAATGGATAATATTAGACAATTTACCAGAAGGGATCGAATAATTTTTCTTTTCAGTATGTGCATGGCTTGCTTGTACTAGTTTCGAAATCATTGTGTCCAGTGAAAAATGCTTCTTTGCTTTTCAAAACAATCTATCATGTGATCCTGCTACCTTTGACTAGTGACCATTACAACAACAACAACAACAACAACATAGCCTTTAGTCCCAAGCTAGTTGGGGTAGGCTATTTGCCTAGTGACCATTGCAAAAAAAATAATCGAATAATAAGTATTCTCCCGATCATCCCAACCTTGGCACTGATAATTTGTAGTGGACTATAGCATTTTAGTAGATACCCATATACATCATCGTAGTTTCTCTTCCTCCAGGTACACGCTGATATTTGAATTGCAATTTCGTGTGGGATGATGCTTCAGATACTCACATGCTTTACAAGTTTAGATCAACAATTCTTCTAAGAAATTTTCAAGACTATTTGCCTAGTGCTTTGAGGGTAGGTTACTGTGGTTTTCTTTGTTCTGAAGATGGAAGATTCCCTCATGTATCTTCAAAATTCAACCTGTGTATGTGTTGAAGTTAGAGACTAGTCCATCCAACAATTAATTATTAAGTTTTTGTTAGCATTTTTTTGTGCAAATTAAGTTTTTTTATTAACTGTTAACCATAACACTCTTCTAATTTTGTTGCCACTGTTTTGACAAACTTATGTGATGGCAGTATGACATCCATTCAAAGATCTGAAAATGATATACAACTACATCGATAATGAATGCTAGGTTTGGAATTAGTTGGGCATTCAATTCGAGTGCCACTCTGGTAGTTCATTTTCAGATAGTGGTGCAGGTTGGGGAGTGGACACGAGACCATCTGGGGACTAGGGCTCATGTGAATTTGGATATGTTGTTGAAGGAATTTTGCTGAATTTTTATTACTCCAATTCTTAGCAAATTCATTCAGAAGTTGCGAACAGGGTGTTATACAAACACCATTTCTGTCCTGGCAGATATACTATTAAAACCTAT
The DNA here is from genome assembly GCA_015847255.1 of Hyparrhenia diplandra. Taxonomy (NCBI): domain Eukaryota; kingdom Viridiplantae; phylum Streptophyta; class Magnoliopsida; order Poales; family Poaceae; genus Hyparrhenia; species Hyparrhenia diplandra. Next base: position 241,758 of record JADLZK010011641.1, read on the forward strand.
AATAATGCCATGGACAAAAAAAAACAAGGATGATTAGTTTGGAAATTATGGGCAAGTTTAGAAAACGAAATATTCTGACTAACTAGGAAAAGACAGAGACATCAATGAGTCCTAAATATAGCTTTGTTTCTGTCACCACTCACCCATCCAAATAATAACTCCTACTAAAAGGGGTTCGATGATTAAGCAATTTTTTCAAAACACTCGGATATGCCATAAAACCTCAACCGTTGGATCCTAAACTCCACCTTCAGATTGGTGGCACGTATCCTTAGGAGTTGGCCCGGCCTGCCAGCTTCCCTCTTCTGTAGGATATAAGTGGACAAAATTGAACTGGACAAGAGTACCTCCAAGATACTATTTGTAATTAATCCAACCACAACCATTTTTCCTCTGAATGCATACGTGACACGTTTGCATAGAAAAAAAACCACACTACATCTACATCAAACCTTAATATGGTGCAATGATGATTATGATCTGTCCGAGAGCTAAAATGCCCTTAGAAGCATGAATTCAGATCGGATCGATATATCATATATGCATATAAATCAATCGATGAATGAAGCTGAAACATCAACAAAAAAAGAAAGAACATGCCCATATGTATATAGCAAGTAATTAGGTGATATTTATTTGGGGGGCATGCATGACGGTCATGATGAGATTGCAAAGTTTGGTGCATGAAACCCGTGATGGGTTAGTAATTCATTCATCTGCAAGTTACGCGAGGTAAGCTGATGCTCACCACGATGCCATAATCCAGCCGCCTCTTCTTGCCGTTGAGCAGCACCTTCCCAGTGAGGACCACGTTCCTTGCCAACCTCCCTGCAGATCGCTCACACAAAATCAAACCGTCTCTCATGCACATCATCATCATCCATGCATGCCTACGAATTCAATCAGAATTTGGTACTAGTAGAAACCTTTTCATGTTTCATTAAGCCTCTCTGAAGTGCTCAAATAAATGATTTTGATTACTCGACGACTCATTGGATGATGCATGACAGTACTACTAGTTAAGGAGGACTAGTTTGTAATTACTACGTAGTAATTAGAGCTTGGTCCAAATTAAATAGCTAGTCCACTCCATGGTGGAGGGAGGAGTACGGAGGTGCGCATTGAATCCTCCGCGTTGGCACAGGCAGGAGTCAGGAGCAGGACACGCGACGCGAGGAAGACGAAGAAGGCAGGCACGAGCTGGTATGTATGTATGGTACGCACCGGAGAGGGAGTCGAGGAGTGTGGACTTGCCGGAGCCGGAAGGCCCCATGATGGCGACGACGCGGCCGGGCACGGCGTAGCCGTACAGCCCCTGCACCAGCTTCTTGGTGGCCCGGCCGCCGCCGCCCGGCAGCACCGCCGTGAGGTTCTCCCACGTCAGGCTGGCGCCGCCGGACTCGGCGTACCGCGCTGCCGGCGACACCGCGCCGCGCCACGCCTCCCCGTTGCCACCGCCACCACCGTACGCTCCGCTGCCGCCGCCACCACCGTACGCTCCGCTGCCGCCGCCGCCGTCCATCTCGATCGATCTCTGGTGCTGGTGCTGCCCACTGTCCGCGTACCCCCGCCACTACCTGACTTCTCTCACTTCTAGTTCTAGCTATGCGCTTGCTAGGCTAGCTAGCGGGATGCAGTGCAGCAGCTCTGGCGCCTGCCTCTCCTGGACTGCCAGAGGAGCGAGGCAGCTCGCGCGGCGGGCTTGGCTAGCCGCGACACGCATCCCCTATATTTAATGGAGGAGCTAGCTAGGGGATTCCAAGTGTGGTGTAGATTGGGTTTCACGCACGCATCTGCCGTTTTCCTCTCCGCTTTTCGCTGTCTGTCTCTGGGAATGGGATCGACGAGTCTCTTGAGCTGCAGCTTGAGCTTGTTTCAATTCAATCCACGGTTTGTTTGGGGAGGGAGTACGGGTGGCGAGGCACGAGGGCTCTACTGTGCGATGTGCGAGCTGGTGGTTGATCACGCATTGATGCCGGTGGGGGTTGCGAAGCAGGTGGCCGCAGTAACTGCGCGTAATTACGTTCCTGTTAGGTGGTTACGCTTTATGTAGTTGTGCTGTGGAGCTGGCTGGAAGCATCATCACATCACCGATGCTTCGCTAGTCGATCGTCCTCACTGCCCAAGTGGCCATAACCGCAGACGACTAACCTTAAACACGATACGTTACCGCAGCAGCGCTGCAGCGCAAGAACCTTACCTGAGGCGCTGCAGCGAGGAGTGTGCATGGACAAGGGTTTTGTGCTGTTTATAAGCCCGCTGATGTTGTTTTACTATGGGAGACCGTTCCCTTAGACTATCGGCGCTTATTAGCCAGTCATTCAATAGTATTTTTCTCTCACAGCATCAGCCACCCAACAATACCTTCCTCTCAGAACAAGTCAGCACCAGCCACCAGCACCAGCCCAATGACTAATAAACAGTTCTAAGAAAATGAGATCTATTAAGAAGATGTGCATAAGGTGTCTTCGATTTTGCAATTGTGTTGACCAACTAATTACTGATGAAAAGGATGTTTTATGAGCACATTACCCTCAAACGTTGGGAAGGGTTTTAATATTTTGTTGCACAGTTGCACCGCACAACTGTACCGAAAGTGACACCAACTATATAGTCTTGATAGGTTGATGCATTATCAAACTGTCATCAATGAAAGCGTTGTTCCTCTATCTGTATGGTCCTATCTAGTACTGAATGTCCGAATCGTATGGTTGTTACCTAATAAATTGTGAATTCTCTACTCCCTCATGTGTAATACAGATGTGCATAGTCACAATTTTCTTTCTCAAATAGTTTTAGCCATACTTCTCTGCAACATAAAAGAACGAAAAGGAAAACTTTCTAATGATACGATAATTTTTTGGTTTGTCCGCTTTGCCCTCCCCTCATGCGACCCCCTCCCGCTCCTAATAACCCCCTACGTGCGATACATACGCCTTTCCGCGAGTCAATCATGCGATCAAAATAGGAAGATCTGCATGCCCGCGAGTCAATCATGCGATCAAAATAAGAAAATCTGCATGCCCTTCCGTGAGACAAAATAGGAAACTCAAATAGAAAGATCTGCATGCACTACTTGCTATGTTTCAGAATGATACATGAAAACATAAAGATCGGCATGCACTAATTCCGTGAGTCAAATTAATTTCCATATTTTGTCGGTGCGATAGTCACAATTTTCTTTTGTCAAAAAGTTTTAGCCATACTTCTCATTCTATATAAGCAGTGCTCGCTGTAGTTAGTATTTATTTGCTGAAATGTTAGGCTCGGTTTGTTTGAGTTTCTATTATTCAACAAGAATTTAAAGTAAGTTGAACTAGACTTTGTTTCTTTCAAAAAGTACCTTTTTGACAAGCAAATTTCAAAGTTGGCTACTGACTTGAAAAGCATGAGTGGCTTTTAAAATTGGTTTCTCACAAATAGACCTATTTTTATAGCGTTTGGCAGAGGGAAAATTTTCTAGATTTTGACTGAAACTCAAACAACTAACTAATGCATGAGCTAAATTGATTTTATATTCATGAGAAATTACATCATGCTTGTGTCGCTCCTCTCTGTTCCACTCTCCTTACTTTTTCCCTTCTGTTAGCGCCAAAAACATTCACGCACCATAACGCTACAACGTGTGGATCACAAAGAGTTCGATCACTGAACTCGTCCAATTCAATTTGTACTGTCCACACCGGGCTATCGGTGCCGGCGAAATTGTTCACACCGTATTCTTCATACCACAACGCTAGAACGCGTACCAATGGACCCTCGCCGAGTTTGTGTGAACTGGATCGTGCGGTGTCAATGGGATTTTGCACGTTGGATGTCTGATGCTCTTTGATTCGCTAGGAAAACCTTTGAACATTTGTTTTTTTTTTTTTTTTTTTGAGATAACAAAGCTGCTAGATCGACTAGCCAATCCGGAATACAATCAACCAAAAGAAAGAGCGTTCACTAGCCGAGACAGTCAATACAAAGAAGTGCACCATATACCCATCTTATACAAAAAAAAAACAGTAAAACTCTTGCCTAGCTCTATTATATCGAAACATAATCCACCTATGGAAGATGTAGCCAGGTGCGTGGACCGCAGCAGGTTGGACAGACCTTGACCAGTCAACTTCGAGGATGATTCGCTGTAGACCAAAACCTTTGAACTTTTGACCAGGAGGGAAGGATCCATTAGGGCGCGGCTCAGAGCTCCGCATGTCATAGACAGAACAGAGTCGCGAGACGCAAAAAATCATCGGCCAAAGAGAGCTAGATCGGATGATCAGATCCAACGGCTAAAAAAAACGGTTACGAGATGGAGCCAAAACAGCCGGTTGATGGTCAGCGTTTCTTTTAATTAAACTCTGGCCTTAAATAGAGGGGGGGAGTCCTTATCCTTGACAAACCGAAAATATTTCTTTAGCACCATCTCCTTGCCGCTATTTACAGGGTCAAAGTTGCACCTATAGAAACTGAAAATGCCAAAACAAAGAGTGTATATACAAGTCATAGGGAGGATCATTTCAAGAATGATCTAAATCAAACAGTTCTGGATAATCTTATTACACACATACCACTAATTATAAGTTTGTCCGTACCTTCCATCCATCCCGATAATCATCACTGTGTTTAGTTGTTCACCAAATGTTGTAACATAGGTTGTGGTTTCTGGTAAACGGAATTGAGCAAAGGACCATTCTGTTGTTCCGCACCGAATGTGTTGAACCCCGTGTTGTCGAAGCACCAACGATTGTAGGAATTAACGAAGAGATAGTGGAATATATTCTTATATTCAATTCATTGTCTTCCTCTCTACATCCCCTTGGGGGCACTATTTACATGCCCGTAGACATTTGCATAACCAATCTATCCTTCCACCTACTTGACATCTCGGAATATTCGCCTTGAGATGAGGGTCTTTTGGTCATCTTGGGTCTTGGGCTTCACCTACTCCCTATGGGATCCACTTTCATCTCGGGGCCATGGTAATGGGTCATATATTCTCACCTGCAACAAAACATAACAGTGATTCGCTCATGTATTTGCCTTCAAGTCCGAAGAAACGTAGGTGCAGACGGGCGTGCCGAACACCCTATGTGTTGAGTCTGAAAGTGGACTATACTGCGTATTGTAATGTGGACAACAGACGATACACCACGGTAACCGAAGGTAGCTAGTCGAACATGGCGCCCGGTTTTGTGTTTCAAAAGTAACCGATCGGTCCCTACATCTCGGGTAACAAAATTTTCTTAGAAACCAAGGAACTAAACCGATCGATTTCGGTTAATCGAATGACCAGGTTGACTCTATCCAACCCATCCAAAGGGAGCAACGACTGGTCTCCCCCTTCTCTCTCCACTCCCCACCTTTTGTTCCTGATTCTCCTCGTTCCTCTTAGAGGCCTCGACTACGACTCGGTGAGTAGTCCCGTGGTGGTGGTGACTGTAACGTCCCGCCTCCTCGAGACTGGGTCCGCTTACATCTGACGGCTCTTTAAGGATCAAGGCAAGCGCTCACGGACCAACACCGGTCTTTTTCTGCGCACTTTGTCCTCACTAATGCGCACCGGGAAGGAGGACTTCCCTGGTCGGTCCTATCGCTCCAAGCCAAGCACGCTTAACTTTGGAGTTTTTATCGATTTAGGCTTAGGAAAAGAAGTTGCAACTTGTTGATATGAGTACTCTATCAACCTTATTAAGCCCTAGGCCGGGGTGTCTGAAGATCTCTAGATTGGTTTTGGCTAATTGATGACATCCTTAGGACTAATCTCTCTATGATAAGTGTTTGTTTTAGTTGGAGATTGGTCAAGCCAAGGTTTGTGCATGATGGTCATGGTGGATGGATCGAGATGATTCAAATGATGATCAAGTGCATGACTTGGAGTGGATCGAGGATCAAAATGGGCTCAAGGCAAATGTATATCATAGGGCCATTTTGTTTTTACACTCAAGACACCATAGAGGGTGTGAGTGATTATAGGATCGATAAGCCGTACTATAAAGAGGGGAAAACTATCGTACATATCGGTCCTCATGTGCCTCTAGGTTCAAAATCATTTGCATGCATTCTAACCTAGAGAGCTAACTCCGTACTTGATGGAAAATGTTTTCCAAAATGCTAACACATGGTGTCGGGGTGTTCTTCGACGTGTCGGCAACAAGAATCAAGTGGCGGAAGTTGGTTTGGAGCAAAGGCGAAGGAGCGGCGACAAAACGACGGATTTTCGCGGCTCGGGGCGGTGACCGGACTCATCGGCCGGAAGTCTGGAAAAACCGACCGGATGCACCGGTGCATGGGTCCGGTCAAAATTCGATAAGGTTGTTTTCTCGGTCGGTGGTCGACGGGCGACGGGCCGCACCGGCCGGAAGCATCCGGTCCCGGCCCTGGATGGATCGGACGCTGACGGACGCTTCGTGAGCTTCGGTCGGCCGGTTCAAGGTTGGGGTTGTCGGTTGTGACCGGACCCACCGGACCGGACTCAGCGGGTGAGTCCGGTCGAAGGCGTCGATCGGGGCTGATTTGTGCGTGGTTTGCACCCCCAACGGCCACATTTCGTGGTGGGGGGTATTTATACCCCTTTGGCCGGCTTGTAGAGGTCTCTTAGTCATTTTGAATCAATCCTAACACCTCTAGAGCTGAGCATTCATCCTCCTCCTCACTCCTTTGCTTGAGAGCATCCATTCTAGTGAGTTGAGGTGATTCAAGTGCACTTGCTTTGATCTTTGCATCTAGTGGCACTTGTGGATCGTTGTGAGCCGGTGGTTTTCTTGTTGCTCTTGGAGAGCACCACTCCTAGCCGGCTTGGTGATTGGTGGAGGCGTTGGCAAGAGAAGGTGAATGTTCTTGGCCACCTCCGGTGATTTGTGAGAGGGTCACACACTCCTCGTCGGGAAGACGAAGTGTGAGTAATCTATTGCTTGTGTCTTGGGTACCTCTCATTTGCTTTGGGTTCAAGAAGCCTAAAGGCATTTGGCTTGGAGTGAGCTCCACCTTGACCCCTGCGTGAGAAGGTCGGCACTAGGAGATTAGCTTGAGGGTGCTCAAGTGAACTTCGGGTTAAATCTCGTGTCTCCATTTGTCTCTTGGTGATTGGCTCAAATTTGGTTATCATATTGTTGCATCCTTGGTGATTGGTTTGACTAGCCTCGACATTGTGGTATATCACCTCTACACTCTTGCATTACTTTCATATATCTTGTGCTAGTGTAGTTTGAGTAGTCTTGCTTAGTTGCTAGAGTAATTAGCTTGTTCACCTAGTGGTAAAGTAGTGACATAGCCCTTGAGTGTGAATTAGAGACTATAGCAACTAGAATTGTCAATAGGAGGCTTGCCGATAAAGTAGAGCTAGAGCAAACGCATTTACGCTTTGTTGTTTACTAACAAGTTGCTCTAGTGTTTTTGTAGAAATTTTATTAGGCTATTCACCCCCCCTCTACCCATTTAGGACCTTTCAAGTGGTATCAGAGCAGTGGTCACCGTTTTAGCAAGGAGTAACACCCTTCGGTGCAAGATATGGCTACTATAGTGTTCAACCATGTTAGGGGAAAGCCGCCTCACTTTGATGGTGAGAGTTCTTTTGATCATTGGAAGAGGAAGATGACCATGTACCTCGGTTCCATACATGAGAGAGTATTAGAGGTGATGGAGAATGATTATGTCATTCTTGATCCTACCAAGCTCACCGATGAGGATAGAGCAAATCGGACTTGCAATCGAATGGCACTCAACACAATATACAATGCCATCGATGCAAAAATATTTGAGGGCATCAAGGACTTGGACCGTGCAAGTGAAGTGTGGACAAGATTAAGTGAAACATATGAGGGCACCAAAGTTGTCAAGAGTGCCAAGCTATATGGACTCAAGAGTGAGTTTGAGACCTTCAAGATGAAGGATGGTGAAACAATTCTTGAGATGTTTCATGGTCTTCAAGTGATTGTGAATGACCTCAAGACTTTGGGCTACAAGACACAAGATCAAGACTTTTGCCACAAGTTCTTGATTAGCTTACCTTCAAGGTTTAAGATATTGATCCTCATGCTACAAGGAGATGGGCTTGATTCAAAGAAGCCAAATGATCTACTTGGAGAAGTATTGACATTTGACAAGTATGATCATGATGTTGATGCCAAGGAGAAGAAGGAAGACAAGAAGGTTGAGGAGAAGAAGGCCGTTGCATTCAAGGCATTCTCTATATCAAACAAGGGCAAGGCAAAGGCACAAGAAGAAGAATGTGATGTGTCCGGCCTAGAAGAGGTTGATGAAGCTCTTGCCTTGGCTGTCAAGAAATTTGGCACCATGCTCAAGTACAAGAGAAGATTTGGGCATTACAAGAAGAAGGACACTCCCAAGGGCAATGAAGACAATAGGCTATGTTGGAAGTGTGATAGTCCCGATCATCTCTTTGAGGAATGTCCTCATAGGAAGGACAAGAAGAACAACAAGGACCGAAGAAGGGGCAAGAACAAGGCCACCTTCAAGCAAGGCAAAGATGGTGCATTTGTTGTGACATGGGATAGTGATGAGTCCAAAGAGGAAGAAGAGGGCAAGGCTATGATGGCTCTAGTTGATCAAGACAAGCCTTTTCTATTTGACACTAGGAGCAAACAAGGCTAATCAACCTAAGCAAGCTACTCAAGCTACCAAGCTAAGCACCCTAATAAGATATACTACCAAAGTAAAGAGAAGGAGTGCTTAGGATACAATACCACCGGTGTAGTGTCGAGGTTGAAGCCAATCACCGTGTACAAGAAATATCCAACGAGCTAGCACACAAGACACGATGATTTTTACCGAGGTTCACGTGCTTGCCGGCACACTAGTCCCCGTTGTGGCGACACACCCACTTGATGGTTGCTAAGCTTAATGGCCGATGCCAAATCCCCGGTGGGAGCTCAAGCACACCAATCACAAGAGGGGGTACAACAAGCCACGAGCAATCCACTAGTGCTCCTTTCGCGAATCTCCCACGGGGTAAGGAACGACCCCTCACAAACCACCGGTGTGGCCTCGAACAAGCTCCAATCGAGCTCAACACCGCCTCTTGCTCCAAGCCGCTAGGGAACCGGGCAAATTCCCAAGAAAACAAGAATCCCGCGGCTTCTCCAAGGATGAAATGCCTCTAGATGCAACCACCAATGCAATGCACTTCTATCACTCTCAATCTCACCAAGAATTCGAGTTATGGATGGAGAGATGAGTGGAGAGAAGTCTCAAGTGCTCACAAGCAAGTTAGAGTGTTCAAATGTGCAAGAGAGAGGGCTACAAACCGGCCATCCAAGTATATATAGCCCACCTCACGAAATGGAGCCGTTGTGCTTTCAAATGGGCTCTGGCAGACCGGCCGGACCGACCGGCCCGGACTCACCAGCGAGTCCGGTCACAGCGTCCGGTCACAACCGATAAGCTTCTAGCCCACAGGTGACACGCTCCACCATGCGTCCGGTCATAGGTTACGGTCGACCACCGGAAGCATCCGGTCCAGTGGTCCGGCCGACGCGTCCGGCAAAATCATCTGTCTGCGAGCTCTACGCGCGACGCGACCGACCGAGCCACCGGTCGGTGCGTCCGTCACACCGCCGGCGTCCGGTCACCCTGTCTTCAGCGTATTTCTTCGTTTTGTCGTCGCCTTTGCTTCAACCTTGCTTCACCTCTTGCCATGGTTGCCAATACGTCAAAGATGATCACGATATCATGCATGTTAGCTTGTCGAACGGTTAGGCAAGATCGAAGTTAGTGCTCTCATTGTCCTAAATGCAAAATGCAAGTTAATTGGACCTAGAAGCACTTCACCAAAGGATTGTTGCGGCATTCCCTCTTGATAGTCGGCTATCTATCCTATAATGTGATCACACGCTCTATCGTGTCTTGATCACCGAAAAGGAAAACCCTATCAAGATACCTTTGCCTTGATCTCCGGGTTCCTCTCAAGCCGATCACCGAAGCTTGACGATCCATCATGTCCACCATCATCGTCCATGTTCATGATCATCATGCTCCTTGTCATCCATCTAATCCTATCTCAAGTCATCACTTAGAGCAAGGATTAGTCCCATAAGTGTGTCATCAATTTCCAAAACCAAACATGAGATTTCAAGGGGTGAACAAGGCGACGACGGATGCAGATCTCTTTGTTTTCCTTTTCTTTGTGCATGTAGACCATGAAGTTTCACTTTTCCTAGTTAGAACAAAAACCAAACCGAATTACCCGAAACTTAAGTTCATCGGTTTTGTGTTTTCAAGTAATCGATCGGTCCCTACATTTGAGCTAACCGAATCCGCTTAGAAACGAGGAACCGAACCAATCAGTTTCACTTTACCGGTCATTAGGCCGAAGTTGGGTCCCCGTCGGAACCTTCCTCAACATGGGGAGGTCGATGACGATGGGCTCATGGCCACTTGAGGTGGCGGTGGCACGGCGGGTCACTGGTCATGTTGTTTGGTCTAGTTGGGGACCTTTCTCAACGCCATGAAGCCCTCACTGCTCATCGCTACCGTGAGTGGCGTGTGGCGGACGCCATGGATGAGAGCATAGATATCGACAAGAGGATGAGCAGAGGCATAAGCACCACTCCGATGATCTCGTACCCTGTCCGGCCATAGCTGGTTGTTGCTAATTCTATCTACCACGAGAGCTCAATTTCATGTTGTGCTTTGTTGGTGTGGTAGCAATGATAAGGGCTACGTGGTCTGGCGACATGGAGGTGAGAGACAACAACAAAAACTATTTTATATTATTGGACCCACATGCTCCTCTCACATGTTCTTGGGATACGTGAAATAGTTTAACTATTTGCATGTAGCTAGTGACTACTCTTTCATATTTTTTACTTGCCATGTCACATTAGATAGCAAAATAGACGGCCTAAGCATGGGCCATAGGCACGTATTTACATGGTCTCCGCTCCATAGCTGTTAACGAAATCTGTAAATTTAAAGGCAATTGCTACGGTAGAGTATATTACGCTGAAAAGTAGCCGAAATCTGATGGCAGGGGTAATTGGCACCAATTAATCCCGTAATCACACATTTGCTGGATTTTCTCCTCTGGCTCCGATCTCCGTGTTTGTACGTTGCACCAAACCAAATAAAAAAAAAATGCAGATTTGTTTTGTTTCTAGTTTGTACGCTATTGTCTACGGCCTAGCATTTGAAAAGAAAAGGGCGTTCTGCATATGTCCACAAGTTCAGTTGTGATTCTATCTTCTTTTTTTTTTTCTACTCTGTGATTTGAAAGAAAAGGGTGTTTTGCACCCAAATAATGAAGGAGTTGTTTGCTCCTAGTTTGGATGACCGTAATTTGGAGGGGAATGACTGAACTGCCCTTGTCCTCCCATCAGAGTACTAGACCCATCCAATGTGTTCATCTATGCCCTTTCAGATTTCTCCCCAAATCCAAACCCTAGAGCACTGCAACGTCCTAGGCAGGCAAGCGTAGGATTTGACTTTTCAGAAAATGAGAATTGCATGTTTTTTTTCCTGAAATCGGGTCTTCACCCATATTTCTTTAAGAGGAAAAGGCCAAAAGAAGGCCGAAAGTAATTACATCCTACTGCACTTTCATAGCGAGCTGCCTGAGAGCTAACTAGTCCAAACACACAAATAAATGGCATCACCTTAAACGGTGAAGCTTAAGGTGATGTGCTAGGACGAAGGGAGTAGTCTGTAGGGCTGGTTTAACTTAACGTCCAGGCATCTAAAGTGACTCTTATTATTAAACACAACAAAGCTAACCTTCTATATGAAACCTGTGTCACAATAAACAACTAGAACGTATTGAAGTTTGCAAGGGCCCTAAACAGCACAGTACGGCTCACCTTCTAGCAAATCAAGCCCATCAAGTTTCAACTTTTCTAGCAAATAAAGCCCATCAAGTTTCATGTTCTGATACTGCTGCTATGTCCGAAACCTGTTCAAAGCACTACTAGAAACTTGAAGTTCAAAGCACTACTGTAAACTTGAAGTTCTGTGACGGTTATAATGTTTTCTATGGTTATTGCATAAACCGTTAGGAACATACATTATCTGATGTTTTTTTTTCTTTGGAAAACACATAGGAAATTGATATTATCTTGATGATATCTGGAAAACCCACAAGGAAATTAAATAACCATTAGGAAAATTTCCAATTCCTCGACGGTTTTTTTATCATGACCCAAGAAATAGGACCCGGAAGGACGGCCCGCCAGCCCGAGGGGCACCGGCGCCAGCGCCACCGGCACGGATGCGATCATACAAGCACTAAAGCACCGGATCCCATCGAACTCGTTAAGTTAAGCGTGCTTGGGCGAGAGTAGTACTAGGATGGGTGACCTCCCGGGAAGTCCTTGTGTTGCATTCCCTTTTTTGAATTTTTTTCGAGATTATAATATATATTTTATTTTTTCGCCACGATCCGCCTTTTTCATGGTTTTCTTAATTTTCGTAGTCGATTCGATACGTTCGCATGGTGCCGGGCGCGCACGGCGTCATCGGGGCCAAGTCGAGAGGGCAGGAGGCACGGGGATAAGAGGAAGGAGGAGGCAAGGTATGTCGGATGCGATCATACCAGCACTAAAGCACCGGATCCCATCAGAACTCCGAAGTTAAGCGTGCTTGGGCGAGAGTAGTACTAGGATGGGTGCCGCCACCGCCGCCTCCTCCCTTCCGCGGATTCTTCGACAATTAATTCAGCAATAAAGGAGGAAATTATCTAGGATTATCTTAGGCTTTTTGGTGTGCAAGGGTGTCGGTGTTTTGAGAACCAGGGTATCCCAAGTACAGGCAATAATTTATAGGTTGTGCGCTCTCCGCCTGATGGCGTGTGCGAGCTGGAAGACGAGGGGTTTATCCTGGTTCAGGCCATGGGGCCCTACGTCCAGCAGTTGTGACCTTTCGTATTACTCGCACCAATTGTGCACAAGAACCAAAGCGGTTACAAGGTGTTCTTGGGAATGAAGAAGGACTTCAATCCGGAATGAGATGGCTAAGTGTGAAAACCTAGTCGAGGGGATCCTGTTCTATAGTGGCACTACTCTCCCTTTTATAGTGTAAAGGAGAGATAATGTGTACAATACGTGTCATATACAAACGCTACTGTGTCTACTATCCAGAGCTGTTAGGCATGCCATGCCCGAGCCCGGACCTCGGGTTCCCAGAAGGGAGTGTCATGGTGTGGACGCGTGTCTTGGAGTCTCCTGTGTTCGTGTCCGTCGCTCGAGGGGAGGGCCTCCCGAGGGCCAAATGGTGACCCTCTGATCCTTTTACAATCCGCAGCTGGCTTGGTCCGTGCCATGGTGTGGTGTCAGCATCCCGAGGGTCTCTGGACTCGTGTCGTAGAAATGAAGCTACAAGCAAATGAATAGTGGAACCGTGTTCCTTCGTGCGGGGTGACGTGTGTGATAACTGTTACCTTTATGTCCCATCAACGGGGGATGCGAGGAGATAACGGGTCAAGTGAAGAGACAGGGCAATCGATTGCCCTGTCATCGCGGCCTGTGAAGCAGGTACATTTAATGCGGCTGCCCCCCACTACTGGGTTTGGCTTCCCAAGGCGTGCCCGAGATGGTGTTTCCTGGGAGAGGGAAGAGCCAATAGCCGGGGTCCTCCTATCCTCGGGCGAGGCGGAAAAGCCTTGCCCGAGGGTCATGATCCTCGGGCGAGGCAGGGATTGTCTCCAGAGATCCTGTGTCCTCGGGCGAGGCGGAACTTAGTCCCCGAGGCTCTGCCCCTCGGTCAAGAGTAAGTTGTGGTGAAAGTGGGCTCGTGCAGGCTAGCGTTGTGGCACGCGGGCGGATTTTGGCTTTGCATATGGATGGGCTTCAATAAGCCTATTGGGGGATTGTCTTCCCTGCATTTCTTTCTTATTCATGACGATTGATTGGTCCTTATTTTCATTATTTTGGAGACTTCACCCTGGGCCCCCCCGACCTTCTTTGGGGTGATTTTAGCAAGTTGGGTGTTGACACTGTTATAGCATAAAATTACTAGTCAACTAACATGAAATAAAGGTTTAAAATGAATATAAACATAAGTCTAGGGGTTTAACTAACATAATTTCATGAGCTTTGGTGATTTATATATTTTCAGGGACTTAACAGATAAATGCAGAGAAGAATGGAGAAAGTTCCGGAATATACAAGACATATGATGACAAGACTTGACCGTGAAGTAACTCAACCCGAATTGTGGACTAAAACATTCTAGAAGACACCAGGAAGGACGACAAACATGGGCCCACCACGGACTGGCGGCCGCCAGTGGAGATAGGCCGGCCGCCAGGTGGGTCCCACCTATCGGTCTCATCTTCCTAGGTCGGTTTACTACCGACTTTGAGGTTGTATCTACACCGTTGCCAAGGCCGGTTTGATCCAAGGGTTCACGTTCATCGCCAAGGCCTATATAAGAAGACCCCCTGGCCCTAGGGTTAAACCCTAATTCATTATCAATTCATTCTATCTCATTATCTCTTAGTCGTAGAGGGGTCCCTTGTAAGGATCAACTCTCTCTAAGGGATTAGTGAATTAGAATGTAATTAGAAGCATATTAGAACTACAATTAGAAGAGTTAGTATAAGAGGATTAGAACTCATTAGTTCTAATCTTTAGAACAAGAGAGATAGAGAGAGGGAAGGAATCGGAGGAAGTGCCGGCCTGTCGGTGCTATCTCCATACTTGTACCTTGGTGGAAGTTAATCTATATTTGGAGTTACTCTGGTAATCTACTTCTTCTTTTAGTAAGTTATATTGTTTATATTTATTCTTATTAGTCTACGAGTCTCTCTTTTGAGTACTTTAATCTGAGGCATTAGGTTAAGGTAATATTCGTAGTGTAAGCGTGGTGCTTAGGCTCGGGTATCTCGTTAGATACACCCTACCTTCCGGAGCGTGGTAGTTCGTGTTAGTGACAGTACCATTGATTCCTTTGGATTCCACATCCCGTTGGATAGGACTAAGTAGGAACAAGTTACTAGAGGAATAGTGAGTTTCGGCCTTACTTTCCTTTGAGTACATCCCCATAAGAATATTATCAACATCACTTACCAAATTAAGATTTAGCTATCTTAGTAATCCTCTCTATACCCTCAACCTTCTTAAGTCTTGTGCTACTCCGGGTTAAGATTAGATCGTAGTCTCCCTCACCCGTTTCCCTGTGGATTCAATATTTAACCCTCTCCCGGGTGAAGTGCTCACCGGTATCCGTGCGCGCCATGCGGATTATACAAATTATAAATATTTTCGTAGGCTTATCAAATACCAACAAGCATTTCGGCGCCGCTTTTGGGAAATGGTTTGCCGAGTTGACTTCGAATCTACCTTATCCTTGTATCATATTCTTTTCTTTTATTTCCTTTAGCTTTTTAACTCATCTATTCTTTTCTTTTCCTTTTCATTATGAATTCCATGTCTATCTATAAATATCTTATACCCTCAAGCAAAAGCTTTAGGCAACCAGAATCTTCAGAGCTTATCCTAGCAAAGTCCTATGAGCTACGCTTGGGTTATATAAGAATGGTTCAGGAACTAGCCTTCTCGGGAGAAGGTGAGGCTAACCCACACTCACACCTACGAAAGTTTGAGGAAATTATGGGATGCTTTCGTATGGAAAGCATATCCGATAATACCTTCTATTTGGAAGTTCTTTCCGTACTCTTTGACGGGGGAAAAGCTAAACAAGTGGTATTAGTTGAACGTAGAGAGAGTGAAAGGAGATTGGGAAACATTAATGTCCAATTTTTGTACCTATTTCTTTCCCACCTCCGAATAGCCCGTCTTCGTATAGAACTTTAACTTTTTAAACAAGAAAAAAAAAGAGTCTCTTAAAGCATCATGGGATCGTTTTAATGACCTTATCAACTTTGGCCCAAACCTTGGTATTCCGGACCCAATCCTTCTTCAACATTTTTATCTAGGACTTACTAAGAAAGATGCAAGGGACCTTAATGCAGCTTCGGGAGGCGCATTCCTTTTCTCATGCGCTATAGAAGCAAGAGATCTCATTGACAGATGTTGCGGATACGCCACTCCCACTAGAATCTTTCGAGAAAAATGAAGAATCATCCTCCAATCAAGAAGAAGAAATCACGATAGCTAATTCACAACAATTCTAATCCCAAGACTTAGCTATCCATCCCGAACCACCAACATCCCAAAATCCCCTGCAGGAAGAAGAAATTCCACCTTTGGAAAAACCTTGTGAACCTACCTTTAGTGATTTTGGGAGAGTAATAAATTCTCATCCAGACAAGAGACCTCTAAGTGACCATAATTCAGATTCCTTTAAGGAGATGTCTCTTATTGAAAGTGTTTATAAGAGATTTCCAAGTGATTATAATTGATTCTTTTAAGGAGAAGTCTCTATTTGAATGTACTTATTCTTTCAAAAGACATTGGGAAGAACCAAGGATGACATTTTCGATCTTGCCATAGAAGAAGAGCAAAGCTATCTAGAAGACAATCTTATCTTTCCTTCTATGCCTAGACAAGATAATTTATTCGAACCCATCTCTGAACCCATCCTTGTCCCCGATGAATCCACATATGCTTCCTTCTTTTGAGACTCATGATGACCCTAGAAATTTATCACAACAACCTAAGCATAAGGATCATCAAGACCACCAAGAAGAACCACAACAATGGCTTGAGAATGTTAATGACTTATGTGTCATGGCCATTGATTGTATAGACGACACCTTAGATATTATCAGCCTGAGAGACACAAACCCAAGAAATCCTTTAGATAGCCATGATAAATTAACCTTGGAGTTTGAGAAGGAGGACAACATCAGTGAGTATGAGAGCCGTTTCAAAGACACTTCATCTAGCCCATGTTCACATGATCACCTTCCTAAATTATCTAGTCTCTCTATCACTATCCCACATGAGATCTTCAACCCCTCATTCTTTCTCCTCCTATAGATTTCGAAAGGGTAGTTATAGATGCATACATCTATAATAAATATTCTAGATCTCGTTGGCATAAAATCTTAAGGTAAATTGATGTTGGAAGGGAAACCACTTCATCATCATGAATCTTAATTCAATAGGTTTCCCAAGGACGAGCTTGTTGTCCTTAAACAAGCACTTCTTGAGAAATAACATGAGTGTTCACATTATTGCTATAATATCCTTGTGAAATGAGTATAGAGATATTCCTTCAGGTATTTTTGTCACTAACCATTTCAAGTCTAGAGCAAGAAGAACGAAGAATTACAATTTAAGGTATGTCCAACCAATCATTATGCAACATAAAATCACATGCATAGAATTTCTTATCATGTTGCTACACTATCTTGGTTGCTTCTATACATGCTCAATTTACTAAAACAACTGTCATGCTTTTCACCTCTCTCGAGTAAATCTCTATAATGCCGCGGGCTATCCTTTTTGTCTACCATAGTATGCTTTGGTTTGGAAGTACTAGCTATACTTCTAAAGGTTTTTAAATTAAGCATGGTGCTTAGGTTAAATAGCCTTCCTTAATTGAATTAGACATGGAGTCTAGTTTGGTTATTGAACTAAGAATTACTTATGTAGATATTGGTATATTTTGTTAGACTAACCCTTGCGACAAGAAGAAATTCAAAAATAAGTTTGGGGAGGTTCTGAGATAAACTCATACTAAAGATGAAGCAAGAGAAAGAAGAGGAGTGCCACAAACAAAATCTACAAACAAAAGCACTTGCTCAAGGATCAACTTAAGGATGATTGGCACATGGAGAAGGAAGACCAACTCCACCAAGGATAATCCAATCATGCTCTTCCTCCTCACATACTCCCATCACATCCCACATACTGAAGCAAGACCCAACAAATCTTTCACAAGGAGGACACGCTTGTACATAGAAGAACCTTATGGAATAAAAGGGAAGAAGACAAGTTAGAAAAAAACTACACAAGAGGCCAAATCAAGAAAGCTTCAAGCAAAAGAAAAGCGCCACCACAAGTTGCTACAAAGGCCATCATGCTCCAATACTAAGGTAACATCTTGAGGTGAGTTGTCAATAAGCTTTCTCTTAATTATGGCATATTAATAAATAAAGAACCAAACATGTTAGAGTAACACCCTTGCTTGATCTGACCTCATCAGCTCAACATGATTCGTTTCTTTTGTTGTTCCTAACACCACCTTCTTGATCTCATAGTCCTAATCATATTAACAAATGTGTTGCAACATTCATGTTCCATCTTCTCGATCTTATCACCCTTGTTATAGAAAAGGAAACATATAAGCATTAACTTTATCTTGTTTGATGTGCCTAAAGTTTTAGAGAAGAATGAACTTTTGGTTCCTCGTTGGTGTTTTCCCACCAACGGGGGCCCATGCACTTGATCTCCGCCTTGTCTTTGCACGCAGGACACACTTCGAGCAAAATATGGAGGAGTCTGCACTCTCCCTAAATTCTACAAGTGAATGCCCCGGACCCACAAAGCATGCACACAAAACAAGAAGTCGCCAACCTTCACTATCAAAGTTTCACTTCAAAATGTTAGACCAAAGAAAAGAACATGGGTGATAAAATTTACGTAATCACCATCTTAGGAGATACAGACTATCAAGATCGGATGATACACTCAAGGAGTAACTAAGGTAAGTAGTCTTGTTCAAGGGACTTAAAACATTGAACCCTCGTAGAAAGGTAACTTCGGTAGTTATCCATATTTAATTCTTAGCATTGCATAATTAATTGCATATCATATTTATCTTTCTCGCATCTTACATCAAGATATTTACTTCTTTTGCATAACCAAAGCATATTTAATTTCTGCATTAGCATTGCATTGAAAAATTCTAAAGCCCCATGTGAATAATCTTGTGGTAACCCATAAAGATATTCACCGTGGTGGCATAAAAAATAAATATTCATTCATCTAGTTGCATTTGCATTATAATTCTTTGCATGCATATAAATTTATAAAACTCCAAAAATATTTTCCCTGCTGAAGTTTTACCTAGAATAATCCATATCTAGACACATGAAGCTAATGTGGCTAACTCCTAATGCTTAATCAAGTTCCACTAACTTTGTTGTCTATTTGAGTTCAAGTAGATTCGAAGGAAAAAAGAGACATGATAGGTCGACATCATCATCGCCATCTACCTCAATTTCCTCATCATCAAAGACCCTACACTTCAATCCCGGCTTTGGGGAGAGCACCCCCGTTATCCCAATAAGTATCTCTACTATAGTATTATTATTATTAGCTAAATATTTAGTTTGCTTGGTTTGTTAGGAGTCTAGTTTTATAAATGTCTAGTTGTTTAAAGAGTCTTTGCTAGAGTTTAGGAATAAATAAATAGGAGTGTACTGAGGTTTTCTTTTCCACCTATATAAAATCATCCCCTGAAACTAGATCTCATGTATGGAAATGATGAATAGTTGCTCGTCGTAATTCCTTTTTTGATTGCCTAGCTTTCAAGCTTAATTTCTCTTGAGCCATAAAATGCAAAAAAATGCTTTAATTTGAGATTTACCCCGAAACCTCGTGGGTTGCAAATTGTTTGCTCTAAAGTCTAGGTAATTGACGGATATGATATATGAGAGTCCGAGCTGCTATTGATCTTACTCCTAGTGATGCTAGATTTTCGGAGATTTATTTTAAAAACTTTAAAAGTGCACATGATAAGTTCCTATGTGACAAAGTGTTGAACCTCCTACCACGACCATATAAACATGCTTCTAGATTAGGAAAACACTTTTGATATATATATATATAGGTCGCTTGCTTTGCATTGAGTTTGTTCAATCTTTGTCGACCTTAGAAACTTGTCATGCCGATCATGTACACTCCATCACTATTCCACCTTACTCCACCATCACTCCACTCGACTCCATACACCTATATGCTATTTCTACCGAAGAAGTACGCATCCATTATATATACACCACCACTCCACTCACTCTAGCCAAAGCAAAAATGTTCTACTCCTATCCTAGGAGAGAGCAACCAAAAATATTTTCTATACCCATCCACTCATTGCTAGCCAATATCTTATAAAAGCTCCATTACATTTGTTTATCTCTCAAAAAAAAAAAGTTATTGCAAAAAAGAGGCTTGGGTTGTATACATTAAAATATATATATATATATATATATATATATATATATAGGTATGATATGTATTACCCTGGGGACTGATTAATAATCAGTCACCGAGCCCATCCGTTGCGCCTGGTCCGATCGGTACGACGCGGCTCAGCCACCCTCGACCCGGGAGCCTTTGACCTCCGGCCTCCACCGCTTTGCGGGTCCCACCTGGGAGGTTTTTTGTCGCTCGTGGAATCGTGGGCAGCTGCAGTTCCATCGGCGTCGTCGCGACAGGGGAGGCGGCGGCCCGTCTTCCACCACCAGCGGCGGCGCGGCCCCGTCCTTTCCACGACTCGTGCCCCCCCTCCCCCGATGCTTCCCCGATGCGGTGGCGCGCCCCGCCCCTTCCCCATCCCACAGCGGCGACGGCGTCTTCTCCCCCATGGATGGCGGCCTCGGCGAGCTCCTCCAAATCAGATCCGGCCAAACCGACTACGGGCTCTTCGCGCGCTTGTTCACCCACAAGCTCGGGACGCTGGCGGCGGGCTCGCGACGTTTAGCTCCATCTACTCCCATCCACGATCCACCTCCTATTTTATTGGGATCGTGGGGATGAGACGTCGGTTTCACCCAGCTCGTCGCTCCCGCCGCCGCTGGTTTTACTCTCGGCGGTTGTTTGCAGTAGTCAGCGACGGCACCTCCTATCCCTCGTGTGCGGCGTCGCTGCTCCTTCCAAGCTCGGTCGGGGCTGCTACTCAACGTCCCTAATTCTCTCCCTCACGCTGGATCTGGAGTCCGTGCTCTGCTTCGCTTGCCCTCTTTCGACACCGGCCGCAACAAACTGCTCGACGCTGGCGAGTACGAACCATACTACATCGGCGAGGAGCCACCAGCCGAGGAGTCCGTGATGGCCCATTGACCCCTGCCAAGTACGAACGGAAAGCGAGATTCTTTGGCTCGATCTGTGTTCAAGTTTATTTATTTATTATTGCATCTCCATCCGATTCATATATTTCATCTCCTTCCGTTCAACATATTCAGTTCCTTTATTTCCCCTCTGAATTCCCTTTCTGATTTTTTCTTTTATTCTTTGTTTGTTATGATTTTCCCTGCCGTAAGTGGATGTAGCATCCAGCAGTGCTAATTTTCCCCAAATCAGATGTGCAGCTATGACACTTAAAGCATGCTTTCATATTTCTAGGTAAATTGTCTAGCATAATCATTGCAAATTGGTGTATCTTCTCTCCGTGTGATTGTTTCATTTAGATGCATTTGTGCCATACAGCCTACACATATTGCAATAATGGTTTATTAAACATATATGTCCTTATGGATAACCTGTCTAGCTTTGAGAAATTGCGTGTATGTTGAATAAATGGGTCATGTATATTGCTTCTCCTCTTATGTTCTTATTGCATGTTCTTGCCCGCAAGGTGAACTGTTATTGAACCTGATATGGAGGTGAACTTTCACCTGCAGTTGTGGGCAGGGTGGCACTACCGTTCTAGACGCTTGCAACAAGGTGCCATCACTTTTTGTGGTTCTTATGCTTATGTTGTCATGTTTTTTTTCATGTTGCCACTGTATCCACTAAGAAATGTATGTTGCATATGCATTGATAGGGCAGTGTTTGCCTAGTTTTTGACATGCATGTGAATCGGGGAAAAAATCAAATATGTAACTGAAACCTTTCTCATATCCTTGAATGGCAATGCATTTCTTGGCAACTCTAGTGTTCGATCATTGGAATTAACTTTATTTCATAGTGCCACAATTGATATGCATTCATTTTTCATTGACATTTTACCTTTTGTTCTTCAGCAATGTCACCTGTTGCCACAACTTCGTTCTTAATCAGATATGTCATTAATGGATCTCTAGTTTACTTGTTAATAGACATGCATCCTGATTCGTCCAGTTTTCTGCTAGTTTACTTTGTTCTTATTCATGCATAGGTTATGTTTGAGCTTCCGTCATGCATGCTTATCGTAATGGATATTAAAAACATTTTTCTTTCTATGTTTTTATATGCACTGATAGATATGCTGCTGTAGCTAACTCAGATCGTGCTGGATGGTGATTTGGAGCAAGATTTCAACAAGTTGAGAATGGCATTGGGTGAAGAGCTGAGATAGTAGGTCCACAAGCAAGCTGGTCAACCAGACAACCACAACTTTAGAATTTCCCTTCAATCTCATAAGTAGTGATCTGACAGAAAGCTGGATTACTTCCATATCCTGTGGTAAATCACACTTACACTTGGGGAAAAAGTACTCAGCTAGGATACTGCTGTTATTTTTCCTTTTAATTCAGTTTAA
The DNA here is from genome assembly GCA_015847255.1 of Hyparrhenia diplandra. Lineage (NCBI taxonomy): Eukaryota > Viridiplantae > Streptophyta > Magnoliopsida > Poales > Poaceae > Hyparrhenia > Hyparrhenia diplandra. The sequence goes on from JADLZK010011641.1 coordinate 264,063, forward strand.
TATTTTTTGTAATACTAATCTGTGATGATATCACATTGCTTAGGTCAATGCATTGTGTTCCCTGTGAGTGTCGGATTATTGACACAGGCAGTGGCCAGGAGCTCCTCTTCACTTGCGGCTAGGTGAGTGTGTTTCGGCTGCCTTTGTTGGTTCAATGCAGCTTTCAGTTACTCATGGGGAAGAATATCACAGATCCTAGATGCAAATTGAAGTGCATTGGAACGTTCTTCTGGCTTTGGATGTTTGTTCCTGTAGAATATATATGCATTTTATTAGATTATCGCATATAAATGCAAACATGGTCTTCACTTAGAGTGTCTTTCATGTGTTTTGTCAGAATGCTTTATACAAACTGTAATGTAGTTTCCCACTATTGTGTTCACCTTTTAACAAATATTAAATGATAGAGATATTAGCTACTTTGCTCTGAGTGGGCTGGTAATTATTAGAGCCTAATGTGTGATCTACTTTTCCTTCAAATCTGTTTATGAGTTACTTAATGCACTTTTTTATTTTGAGTTCAGTTATCCAAAGTCTTTTATTTAGTTTAAGCATGATTCGTGAAGATCCATTATTTCATCTAGACTAATATGCGGCACTGGCCATTGATTTTGGTAGAGAAGCTTTCTAACTTAGCTGATTATTTAAGGATTACACTGATATCCCAACGCGATTATTTTTGTTGCAGTCTTGAAATCTCATTTTTCAACCTTTAGATTAATTGGGATGACTTTGCTGCATGTCATCGGAGTTGAGGATTATCATTATAGATCTTTTGGTGTGTTCTTCATGTACCTGCTGATCTATTTTGCATATAAATGGGTAAAACCTTGCCATGTTTATGCATCAATATTAGTAAACCAGCAAACATCACAGTAAATAGTAGTAATACCTGTCCAATGTGCACGCTTATGCCTTTCTGTGGTTTTTATCATGTGATTACTGATTTTTTGCATAGATCTTTAGACATATATTTGCTTTAATTTGGTATCACAGACATTGATCGGGTGTTGGAAAAAGCCACTACTGCTGCAGCTATAGCTTTTGTCCTCAAGTCCCCGAAGTGACAGCATTAGGAGGCTGAAGCAGCAACTTTTTTTTTCTGCTACCGAACAGGTTCACATATATGTTGCAACATAACCTTTGTTCCGGCTTGTAGGTCAGTCATACAAATTTGTTGAGAACTCTAAGCTGGGAAGGCCAATTGCACTGCGAAGGTCAAATGCAAGGTATATCTTTTTGAACCTGTGCTTTTCTAGTAGTGTCACTGATTATGCCTTTTGTGCACTTGCAGAATCAACGTTATTTATTCTTTTTTGTCGGTTCTGCTGTTTGTAAATCCCAGGCATTCTCCAGCTACTACATGATTGTTTGCGACACTACTTGTGCTAGGTTAGATAATTAGCTATATCAATATACTGCAGACCAATCACATTTACCTTGTGGCTTAAACAGGACGAAGGTGGACTGATAGAATGCTTGAACTTTGCATTGTGGAACTCTCTCCGACAGATGCACTATCCATTGGACAACAGATGCTTATGCGAACAGGCTTGCTATTTATAGTAATGTAAAAACAGGCTTGGTCGCATGTTCATAGACCAGGCGTGATTTTTTTACTTACCATTGGTGGGTATGTCTGTCCAATGACTGTGTGCTGATGTTGAAATATTGCTGGCTAAAGAGTGTTTTTTTATCGCCCTGGCCCTTTTTGAGCGACATAAAATAATTTCACAAATCTTGTATGGTCATAAAATAACGCCATCCCTACAGTCATGTATGCAAACAAATTATCTTTCTTGACCTACAATAATTATAGTCACACTTTGCAATATGAATCACAACTTCATTTTTTCCCGTTTCTCCAGGAAATCAAATTTTATTTTCATACGATAATAGGATATCTATGTTCCAAATATTGGCTTGCCGAAAAAAAGGAAATCTTGCTAAATATAACAGCTACGTCAGAGTTTAAAAAAAAGAAAATCGGCTGGATATGGTTGCAAAATTTGCTTCCGAGGAAAAAAAAAACTGATGGTCAAATCTATGTTCCAAATATTGGCTTGCCGAAAAAAGGAAATCTAGCTAAATATAACAGCTACATCAGAGTTAACAAAAAAAGAAATCCGGCTGGATAAGGTTGCAAAATTTGCTTCCGAGGAAAAAAAACTGATGGTCAGAAGAGGTGCAGCGGGACAGCGGGAGGGAAAACCTGCACGTGGTGCTGTGGACGTACCAGGCGGGTGGGCTCGACCTGGCTTGCAAGGCGGCCTGCCGCGGGGTGCTCGGGGACTGAATTATAATCGGTCCCCAGGGGACTAATTAGTGTAGCGCATATATATATATATATATATATATATATATATATATATATATCAAGGCTAAATACACCCAGGGCAGTGATTATTAATCACTACCCGAGCCCCCGCGTGAGACTGGCCCCGACCCGCGGCTGTTGGAGCGTCCGCATCCGAGCGAGACCGGTCCTGCGCGCGCCGCATGCGCTCCGCACCTGGCAGCAAACAACGAGCGGGATTCCTCCCACGGGTCTGACACCGTACGGTTTTTTTCTATTTTTATTTCCAGGCCATCGGCGTTTGTTATTGCTAGTTATTCCTTTTCTATTTCTATCTTTTCATTGTTTTTCTCCGTCTCATTTTTCATTTGTTCCGTCTTGTTTTTTTCTCATATTTTTACACGTTCTGAACTTTTCTGTTCTTTTGACGATCGAATTTTTACAATTAATCTGTTTCGGAATTTTTACGCAAACAGGTTTTTTGTTGTCTGTGTAGAAAAAACAAGTTTTGCAAATATCTGAAGTCTTTTGCGATCAAGATTATTTTTTTCTCTTCCCTTGTGTTTTTTTCATATAGACGACAATACATATTACAAGCAATAAATATAACCAGTGACATTTGGGATTAAAAAGCAGATAGCATTAGTTTGGGGGAAAAATACATGTACTGATAATGTCATAATAGATCATAGAACGCATGACTCCAAGCATGCTCTGTTGCACAGTGGTTGCTGTTTCATTTCTAATTAGTTCTTCTAGCACTTGTTGATGTGATTAGTACCAAGATTTTGGAATGGTGCCGACTCCAAATGGTGCATTTGCCCCAGGTTGACTGTAGCTGTATTAGATCATGATCAAAAACAGTTGAAAGAACTTGTCAGCCTCATTATCTTGATGGAAAGTAAAGTATTGCAGGAGCTCAATCATAATAATTATTCAGTTTTTAGTGATCTTGAAAAGAAAAGGTATTATAACTAAAATAAATCTTGAAAAGAAAAGGTATATGACTAGTTCACAACTCAAATCAAGGATGGCTTGGGATACATTTCTAATAAAAGTTGGCTAGTTCACTACTCTTTGAGCTTTCGGAAAGACGGATATTAAGCACAAGTTCATCACATGATGCAAAGATTCAGTGGATTCGGTTTCCTGCAACTCTACAAGCACCTCACGTTGCACAACAAACTCTACATCATATATCCATTTTGATGGCAGATGAGATCATGTAATTTTGCTGGAGCAGTGTTGTAAAGCTGATTTGCACGAGAACAAAGCAATGATGAACCATATACCGCTCTAGAACCAAGTTAATAAAAACGGAATTTGACTACCAGTCCAAACTCCATTTTACAAATTCAATGCCTGCCTAATCAACCAAAGTACGTAGGAAAATACTGTCTCGCAAAATCACTAAACTAACTCAGCTTCACAATGGATATAATTGAGAAAAGCAGTACATTCAGAATATAAGAATTAAGTATGCAGCAAAGCTTCCATTAAATTGGCCTGAAATACTTCTTAGCTCATAATTACGAGTACAAGTCCTAATATCCAGTAGCTGAATGGCTTATATTGAGGAAGCACAAAACAGAAGGATTAACAACAGTAATTAATGAGCATTTATGTTATTAGGGGCACCAGCCTAACTAATGAGCTCATGGCCAACGGCCGACCAGTTGCCCAACAAAATTATAGAACATGTCGAACAGACAAATGAAATGACAATACCCAATCAAGCTAAGCATGGTGGCAATCACAATGGGCAACAGTGCCACTTCCATCTCTCTCTCTCTCTCTCTCTCTCTCTCTCTCCCTGTCCAAACGTTTGTTAATGATCGATGCTAATCAATAATTGTTAGTTAGTGGTTGCATTTTCAATTCTATTTTAATTTTAGTTTTTATATTTTAAATGCTATGATCCAGGGCCAACCTAGAATATGATCCTCATTGCTGATCTCATAAGCCAACCTTTTGCCAACATACGGTCCTATTTTTCAATATGGCCTATATCAAATTCAGCCATATTGTTGCAGAATATATGTCAAACCAAATAAAGGAACACGTGGCTGGAGCATGACAACAAAGAAAGAATCCTGGAGCAAACCTCTAAGCTGCTCGCCTCTTGTGGACTAATTAACCTGGAGAACCTTCAAATTAATTGTGCATGTTCATGGTTTGCATGTCGAGTATGCATGCACTCCTGGCCTCCTGCATTGGTCCAATGGTCCAAACAATGGCAAGCTGCATGAATGTGAAATGTTTACCTCAGAAAAAACAGAACAAATCTACCCTCTCCATGTATGAAATGAAACTTCAGAAAGAAATCATGCGAGGCAATACAGGAGGATTACGGCTAAGGGGCAGATCTGTCCCGCAGCATGCACATAATCATACAACATTACAATGAATTGCATGTCTATTGCCTCCCTCTGGATCCTGCAAAAGCCACACAAATTTCGAGTCAGATTGAGAAAATCACAACTTATCTCCACAGATTTAGACAAGATTTAAGAAAAAAAATTATGTGGATATGTACCTGTGAAGGGGCTGACCACGCCACGGCATCCCTCTTGCCCGCACAACCAGCTGGCCGCCAATCACCAGGAAATCTTGGCCTTGGAAGGGGTAGTTGAGGATGGCGGCCGACGCATGGGACGTTGAGGAGCATCACCGACTGAGCTTAGAGAGACGGGATGTACGAGGTGCGCAGACGAGGAGAGAACCGCCGCTGCCCGGGCGAGGCCGCCCGAGCCGCCCGTACCCTAGCTGACTGGTATGGATTGGGGATGGGCGCCGGGGGGTTGGGTTGAGAAGCGGTTCCGACGGCGAGGAGGAGAGCTCGTGCGTCGGGAGCAACGAGCTTGGGTGCAACTGACGTCACTTCGGTCCTGGCTACCATTATAATAACAGAGCCTAATGTCAACAAAGCAGAAACGACATTGAACATATATAGCAGATTAGTTGCACAACTGAAATTGATATGCCTACAAATGAAATGTTCAAGTGAAGTCACTGTATGCTAACATACTATTTTGCATAATTAGCTATTTAAGCCCTACTGACTGTAAGAGAAGTATCACATTGCATTAAATTAATTCTGTAAATCTTTGATAAATGTTTGCTCTATTTTTGGAGCATAAATGTTTGCTAGAGAATTTCGACAGTGAGCAATGAGGATGTAATCTAATGTTATTTTATCAATACCGAAAGATGAACTAGCTGCACAGCATGGTTACCCAAATTAGAATGCATGAGTTACCTGAATTAGGAGCTATAGGAAGAGAAATAAGGTGGAGCAGACATCCATCTCAGTCGTCTATCATAAAGGATACGTAGAACTGAACTTGTAAAACAAGAACAAAGCTATCTTCTTTCAGCTCTAAATTAGCCATTAAATGAATGTTTTGGGCTACATATAACTTCTAACTAGCAAACATTTATATCGATGGCGTGGCATGACAGTGCTTACAATTATTTTTACAAGATCATCCAAAAATTATTAAGCCAAATGCCATAGGGCACATGAACCATGGAAGATGTGGATTCAACCATGAGGCAATGCACAAAAGTGATGTGCTAACATCAAGATAACAATTAACAAGCGAGGTTACACAAATGGCCTTGCTATGTTTTTTACTCCATAAGCTCTGTTTTTCCTGCATACTTGCCTCAGATTAGCTACTACTACAAGTGCACTACCCCATGTACAGGTGATGGGCAAATAAGAACTGAACTATTTATTCATGTGATACATAAACATGCATACAAGGAGCAAAAAGATGGAATGCATCTATGATCTCTAATACTCACATCAACATAGGTACCAGAGAAGAAGATACACATGATCTGCTATGCCCTATTGTGCCATCTTCGAGAGCTTAAGGCTCAGTTTAGACAAGTGAGAAGCAAATGACTCATTTTGGACTAAAAATTGCACCTATGCTATCTGAAACATGTTTTTTGCACCTGTATTATCTATGCTCTTGTATTGTAACAAATATCACTAATACCAAATAGTAGACAAAAGACTCTTAATTAATTGAGAATTTTCTAGCCAGCATGGGCAATGTCACAAACATGGAGGGCAACAGAGTATAAACTAAATCAATAAAAAAATTGTGGCCATTGATGAACCTATGCGTAGACACTAGACAGAGAGCAGTGTCATCATGAGATGGCACACAAGAACTAGGCGCCCAAGGAGAAACAACACTCATAATTTACTAGCATCCACAGAGTCCACACCACCCATCAGCATCTCATGATTTTCGTTCCAAGGCCACTGTGAGCCAACAATGCAAGAGCAAATCAGCTTGTGCATCTTCACATATTTGATGAGTAATTAGAAAGAAGAAAAAGGAACTTCCTCAATGCACTGAACTGCATAGATGAATTGTCCACACTCAATCTTTAGACAGAATGCCCAACGGATTTTAGTGTGATAGGTTAAAGAGACAGTGCAAATACAGAATTACCTGACACAAACCCATAAAATGCAGTGGACTCTCTGTAGAAAAGCAGAACTCGATCGATGAATCCACCACAAGGCATGCAGTGGACTCTGTAGAAAAGCAGAACTCGATCGATGAATCCACCACAAGGCATGCTTCGATCATTCAATCCATTTACGCTGGCAAATCAATCACGAGTAGGACGGATCTAAGTAAGCCCTTCCTCTGAAAAGGATGGAGTCAATAGCTAATTCCAGCAAGTAGTTTGTGATCTGGATTTCTCTTTTCTTTCTTTCTTCTTATAAATAACATGACCTCTTTTAAAAAATGTGTCAATAGTCATGCTAAAATGCTTGACATTTGGTCAAAAGATTGGAAATGAATAATATTAAAGTGCCAAAATATATAACAGCAGCGTGCTGATCTGATGCAGACAGCAGGGCAGAAACACCCTTGCATGATATGCAGATATGCAATGAATTGCTCTGCCAAAAATCTGCTCACGTTGAACGCTTTTTTGTCTTTCTGGAATTATACTAACTTGAGATATGTAACAAAAAGGCATTGAGCCCAATTGATGAAGATTTGGAATCTAACTAGCACCGAGGCTATATTCTAATTTCAGTTGCCTTCAATCTTTTAAGCATTGTTTCTTTGTCAGGGCAAAGGAAAATAAGTGATTTTCGTTGTAAATTGTACCAAGGTGCACGGCCAACTCGGTGGATGAAATTACCAATGCTTTATGGGCAATTGACATGCGAATGAGATAAAAAGGATACATCAAGAGAAAACATTCAAGAAAAACATTAGTGCTTAACATAATGGCATACCTGTACCACCCAATCCACATTCTTTATATCCAAATCTCAAGTGGATATACCAGTTTAGAACTGAACTGAAGTAGCTTCATTGAAATCTGAAACTATGGCTTGCTGTACCACATGTTTCATCTGACCATGCATAAATTTCAATGGAATACCTGGACGAAGTTTCTTAAATAATTCAATAACTTGAGGAAAATATCACAGATATTTACATAAAAAGCAGGTCAGATATATTGGAATTTGGAGTTAATTATCAAAAAATCCTCTCCTTAACAGAAAAATTTCTAAATATAACACCAAGTCTTCAACACTCATTGGCATATACTGAACAGATCCACAAGAAAATACACAAGCAGTAGTAGTCTAGAAGCCATGAAGCACATAGGGAGTAAAGAATTTTATAAAGATCTGTGATGCAAAAAAACACAACTATCTATAATACAGTCAAAGGAACACAGTAATTTGCCAGCTAATCAGAAAACCTGCTGGTGTTCTCAGTTAATTAGCACAGCTGACTAATTGTCAAGATAGCTTCATTTGTGACCATCTTTGGTACTGACAGACTGAGAACACCAGCAGGTTTTCCACTATGTGCACGCATCAAAGGAGCTGGTCTAGCACTGCTGACTAATTGTCAAGCAGCTGTGATCATCTTCTCTACTGAATTTCATCAGAAAAATACCATAGAACATCCACATAGGAAAGCAGGTTCTACGACGTCCATGTGAATTTTCCAAGAACAAAACAATATTCTATATTAGTTTATTAAAAAGAAGATACAAAGGACACTATATGTTTCCCCGTCATACCTTATCAAAGACATTATCTCATAACCAAAACTATCAAAACCGAGAATGTTCCACAGCAGAAGCGTACAGAACCTTCAAGTTGAGCATGATCTGTAAGGAATGCACAGTCCATCAACAATGCAACCATAAGGGATTCCAAACAGTAAATATACAAGATAAATTTGGGGATAGTACAGGTTATTAACGATTTAATAAGGATCAAAATTTTTTTACTATAGAAAGCATGATCCAACAATAGGAGCACCTCAAAATTATAGCTTTTTTTCATGAATGTGTACCATTTTACTAGTTCTCCCCAACAAACAGACATGGTAGAGATCTGTTGATATAAAAGTAATAATTATCCAAAAGTAGACAAAGACCTTAAAGAATGATAGAAGCAGCATGTATAATTTAGCATATAAAGCATAAAAATTATTTTCTGGATACCTACTAGTATCTCCAACACGTTGGTCGGATAGCCTGCTAGTCACTCGAGCTGGAAAAGCATCAGCTTCACATTTGACAGCAACTGTTGATCCTGTCTGTTGCCTAATCAATCCAAACTTGCACGACGAGTTGCCTATTCAATCCAAAGTTCCAAACTTGCATGAGGAAACGTTGGTCAAGGGAGGCACCGGCGGCCATGGCTCTGGATCTTGACGGAGAGATGAAAGAGCATAAATTTTAAAATATGTTGGTTCTCGACTGAGATAGGGAGGATGAAAGGATGCTATACCTTGTCGATCTGCTCACTCGTCATCCAGCTCGAAGCCCGTGCGGAGGGGAGGGGCTCGCCCAGCCAGGACGGCCGGCCAGCCGACGGCGCCGGCAAAGGGCTGTGCCCACCAGCACAGGCCTCGCAGACGAGGCAGCCCACGGGGCTCGTCTCGAGCAGAGCAGGGCAGCGGCACCTGCTACCTGCTACGAATGGTGCCGTGCTGGAGCACGCGCTGGGGGTCGGGGAACAGGCGCTGGGCACGATGGGGGCGCAGGTTGTAGATCCGGATGCGCACTGCCGCCGGGCAAGGGAGCCAGGGGAGGCCGCGCTGCCACCGAGGTGGAGAAAAGGGCGCCGCCGCCGGGTCGGAGCGAGAGTGCGCTGTGGACACGTTCCACACGGGGTAGCCGCGCCATCACCGCGGGGAGGACTGCACGTTGCCGTGTGGGCCGGGTGCTCCGCGCCATCGACGGGAAACAGGGTGGGGGCAGGGTGGTCCGCCGCTGGTTCGGACCCCCCTGCAGCAAACGCTGTGTGACAGCATCGCCGGAGGACGGGAGGGGAGGGGCGGCTTGGCCGGATCTGATTTGGAGGGGCTCGCCGGCGCCGCCACAGACATGGAGAGGGGTAGGACGAGCGGTGCCGGCGGAGAGAGGGAAAGAGGAGACCGAGCGTACGGGGTGTGGAACCGCAAAGAAATCGTGGGTCGGTGAGGGAGATTCGGAGCAGCAGGTCGAGCTCGTGGGTGAATCCCGCGCCGCGCCGCATGAACCCGAGGTGGTAGCGAAGAACCGGCGTGCACCGTCGGTCGCTCGGGTTCGATGATTGGGCTCGGGGAGTGATTATTAATCACTACCCAGGTTAATATATAGAATACCTATATATATATATATATATATATATATATATATATATATATATATACCAGACTATATAATATGCCCGATAGCAGACTATACGCTATTCTCGCCTAACGTGTGCACTTATGCTTTGTGTTGATCCTACTTCGGTACTCACCGGGATGCATCACTAAATTTCTCTTCATAAAAGCGCCAGCCTAATCCTATCCCTCTAACGCCGACGATAGCCATTTTTCCGTCGTGGACGTAGAACGCTAAGACATCTATCGCCTCCCCAGGCGGTCCACACGAAGCGAACACTTCTATGACTCGAGTTCTTTCAGAGTTCTCTAAAACGCCGCTACCCGGGCTAACACGAGAACAATACAAGAACAATACGCCTGAGGTTTCTCCTCTATGGTCCATAGAATAGACTCAAACTTACATGGACTAATTTCTGAAAAGCGAGGATTCTCAAAGCTAAAATCGCTCCATTAAAGCAAACAAGTTTACATACGGCTTTTCCTTTCGGGAAACCCCAAGCACTTAGCACAAACCTTATTACCTTACAAGCGGAGAGAAGATCGCGAGGACCTCCGTCACAAGCTAATTTACAAGGTGGATTTATACAACGGTAGTGGATTCTAACTTATTCGTGGTGGTGGTTGCTAATCTCAGAGGATTAGGCTTTGCATGGTGGAAGTGGAAGTGGAGTATGAGTGGAGTGCGGTGCGGATTCTCGATGTGTGTGGCGATGCTTAATGCAGAGGAGTCGATGTCGTCTGTGGGTGCGGATGTCGAATGCAGGCGCTCTCCTTCTCGTTTTATAGAACGAGAGAAGTGCTCTGGAGCTTCTGGATATGTCTGCCTTGGATAACTCTTCAGCCTTCTCGCTTATCCGCGCTGTCCTTTAGTTCCGAGGTGGCATTAGCCGTTATCTTCTAGAGAGGCTTCGCGGGCGAGTCTTCAATTATTGATGTCCTCCCCTTCGAAGGATAAAGACTCGGCGTCTTGATCTTTCTTGTTGTGTGATAGCGACGCTTGCCATGACCGCAAGCAAATGTTTCTCGGCATGCATCGCCTTTGATTATATCTTCCGAGTGCATAGCCTTGATAATTGGCATACACCGCCGCTTGATGGTGACATTCTCTTCAATTGTCGCCCGATGAGGCTTTAATCATCATCAACAAGTAACCAATCTTCATCTTATACGCTTATGCGGTTTCTTCGAGCATATTTTTGAAATTATTCTCCGGGGTATGGATATGGCCTTCCACGCCCAATTGATTGATGTTGCAAAACATCAAATCAAAAACTCGCGGTATTATGATATTCCCCGGACAAATTGTTGATAACACCTTATCAACATATGCAAATATATATATTTATAGGACTTGCAATATATTGATCTTGCTTATTTAATCAATATCTTCAAAATCAGATCCTCAAAGTTGGCATATTAGATGGATATTCAACAATTCTCTCAGTATTCCTTTCTTAGTTGACTATCTTCACCATATTCGGGTTTAATCAATCTTCCAACGCCTCTTTGTATTAGCATGTATTCATTATAATATGCTTGGAAGAATATTTTTGTTATCTTATTTTGATACATCATATGATAGTTGCAATCGAATATGACGTTACCTCCTAATTCTTTTGCTTATTTGAATATTCTCCAGCTTATCATGATTCATTTTCTTGGCAAATAATTCTTTATAATCTTCCTCCATTGTCCATATATTAGGAAATCAGTATGGACCCTTTTTTATATATATGTCATGGGTTCTTTGGTCTTATTGGTTGTGTGAATTTTGGAGGATTGGAAACGTAAATTGATCTTATATTTTCCACGGATACATATTAACTTTTTACATGCTTCTTTAATAGCCTTTCCAAGATCGATTTATTTATTTCTTCCAATGTACCATAAATATCATGGATTAGTCCATGATCTATAAGAGTTTGGAGTGATATATCATCATTATTACTTCGTTGTATATTTCGAAAGTATTTCAAGTCTATATCACCCATGAATATTAGAAATCTTTGATGAGGCTTGATAATGACTATATCATCAATATGGATTATAGGAAAGATATTTGCTTTAATATAAATTCCTGGATGTCTTTCTTTTCCTTCATATATTTTTAAGAAGTATTCTTGTATATCTTGAAAGGTCTTATATTGCCTTTCAAAGATATTTTGCCCATATTAAATCTATAATATCTTGTGTAAAATATGACAGGATATGTTCGATTTTAAAACTTAATGCGGGAATGAGAAATTCTTGTGGAATATTATTCTCATATTTGCTTCTTTTCTTTCTCTAAGCCTATATCTTCTGATTTATTTTTCTCAACTTTTATATTTGTCGTTATGTTATTTTTTTCTATCTTTTCGCTTGGTTGAGCATAGCATACATGCTTGTTTTAAAACAAAAACCGCATGTAGCTCTTTCTTCCGGATCTTGATAATATATGCAATACACACATCTTATATTCATTCCCGCAAAATGAGATAAACATGTATCGAGATAAAATATGATATTCTACTTTCTTATGCTTGGAAACTATTTGATCCATCATTTCGATTTTTAATCCAGATAATTCATCAATTAAATCTAATTCTTTATCACTTGATTCCTCGTTTCTTCATCATATTCTATCTCATCTGTTTCTATGATTGAATATATTGATTCATCATCCATTATTTCATCATCACATACTAAAATATTCTCATTTACACTATCTATTATTAGAACCTTTTCTTGTTCTTCTAGCTTATTAGAATATCTTTTCTTATCTTTATTAGGACAAGTTCTCGCTTAAGTGATCCGGAGAATTACAGATAAAACATCTACAAGTACTATCATAATTCTTTCTAGGATTATATCTTCTTACATTTCTCTTATGTAAGAAAGGAGCTCTATTATCGGATCTTCGTAGAAAATATCTCTTCTTCCTTCTTATGTTTTCTTTTCTATAATTCTTAGGATATTTTTTATACTTGGATCTTTTTCTCCATATGTCAATGGTATTTGAACTATATTATTACAAAAATTATAATCGATTGCTTCATTGATCTCTGGGCTTGTATATTAGTGCATATCTTTCTTAATTGTTTAAAAACAAAAGTTATAGCCTCGAGAGATATTATATGCATTGGAAACTGTTTCTTTTTATATTCTTCAAATATCATAGATCCTAAAGGATCTCGCAACTTATGAAAATATTTTTCAACTACTCCCTCGTATTATAACCTTGTTTAGCAGCTTGTAGCATTATATAGATAATGTTGAGAAAATTGCTTTATTTTCTTCCAATTAGTTAATGATAACTTCTCTAATTCTCTTAATCTTTCATTTTGTATAACTCAGTAAAGCCCAATTCGGGATCTTCTCCTATTACTATACTTGACATAATATTTGCAAAATTATGTGGATTGCTACCGACTCTTTTTTAATTCTCCGTAATATATAGGGAAAGATTCTACCCATTGTTCCCATAAAACTTTAACCGATTCACCTAAAAAAAGTTTCTAAATATGTAATCATATCTTCTACTCTATTTCCTATATTATGTTGATTCTCGTATATATTTTTGCACTATTAGGTTTTTCCATATGCCGAGTATATTTGGCCAATCTATAGGATCATGTGTCGCTAGATTCAATATGGCACCATCATTTTTGTGATTCTCGAAATTGAACTTTTTTTCTCAAAATCTCTTCTTTTTGAACCCATATGAGTATATTGACCGGTATATAATTATATGTAGAATCTTCCTTTTCTACGGTGGCCATTTTCCGGATTTCTAGTTGGTCTTTCTCTTTCTTTTTGTTTCAACCTTTATTTCTGGACCTCTTTTTTTCTTTTTGATGGAGATGGATCTATATCCATTGCTTCTATGGAATTATCTATTCTATATAATTCTTTTATATTCTACGTAATTTGTAACATCTACCAAGTTATTATTGTTTGGCTCAATTATATCTTCATCGTCTTCTTCTTCATAGCTTTCTAATAACAACTTGTTATTAATTTCCCATTGCTCATCTTCACTTATCTCTTTTCTTCAAAATTTTCTATTTTATTTTCTAGTTCCTTTTGGGCCTTATATTCATTCTGTTTAGACATAACTTCGGGTTTCTTTATTGAAACATTAAGCTTTCTATTATATTCTTTTTGCTTAAGTTGATTAAGTCTATAAATTTCTCTTTTAAAATAAACTTCTTTTTTCCCTTATAGCGGGCCATTTGCTTATTCCATTAGTAAAATATTCATTAGGGATATTCTTTTTATCTTTTGTTCATAGCACCTTAATTGGCTATCTAATTCTTCCATTATGAACAAGGTATTCTTTTCAATATTATTAACCCGAATCCGATACCACACAAACACAGTAATAATAATTAATATATATGGTATTATTCAGATTCGAAATCAAATTTTTAATATTCACGAGTTACTATTCACAAAGACTATTCAAATTCAAGTATTACTATTCAAATTGCGGTCACTATTCAAAATATTGGACACTATTCAAATTCGAGTATTAGTGCACGAGCACTTCACCTGAGAGGTTGAGTGGTTCTGGCACTATGAATTCTTTCAACTATTTAGAGCACTTGTGGAAATTGGATGGATGCAGTATGCGTGCGTGATTAATATGATCTTGATTAGTATATACCGGAGTGCGTGAAAATTCCTCTACTATTCAACTACTATGCGAGCACTTGCCACTATTCAACGATAGCGATATGCGTGAATATTCGCGGAGTGCGTGATTATTAGTGAACTCAATTATTGAATATTCTCTAGCGCGATGCAGATGATATGCGGAATTGAAATTCACAGGATCTTTTACAGGCCGATACCGGACTTTACAATATGCCTATACGTGCAACTATGCTTGTGTTGATCCTACTCGGTACTCACCGTATGCATCACTAGCTCTCTTCATAAAGCGCCAGCCTAATCCTATCCCTCTAACGCCGACCGATAGCCGTTTTCCGTCGTGGACGTAGAACGCTAAGACGTCTATCGTCTCCCCGTGCAGTTCCACCCGAAAGGGGAACACTTCTCTGTGACTCGAAGTTCTTTCAGAGTTCTCTAAAACGCCGCTACACGGGCTAACACGAGAACAATACAAGAACAATACGCACGAGGCTTCTCCTCTAGGGTCCATAGAATAGACTCAAACTTACATGGACGGCTACTAAAAGAGGGGATTCTCAAAGCTAAAACTGCTCCATTAAAGCAAACAAGTTTACATACGGTTTTCCCTTTCGGGAAACCCCAAGCACTTAGCACAAACCTTATTACCTTACAAGCAGGAGAAGATCGCGAGGACCTCCGTCACCAGCAAACATCACAGTAAATAGTAGTAATACCTGTCCAATGTGCACGCTATGCCTTTCTGTGGTTTTTATCATGTGATTACTGATTTTTTGCATAGATCTTTAGACATATATTTGCTTTAATTTGGTATCACAGACATTGATCGGGTGTTGGAAAAAGCCACTACTGCTGCAGCTATAGCTTTTGTCCTCAAGTCCCCAAAGTGACAGCATTAGGAGGCTGAAGCAGCAACTTTTTTTCTGCTACCGAACAGGTTCACATATATGTTGCAACATAACCTTTGTTCCGGCTTGTAGGTCAGTCATACAAATTTGTTGAGAACTCTAAGCTGGGAAGGCCAATTGCACTGCGAAGGTCAAATGCAAGGTATATCTTTTTGAACCTGTGCTTTTCTAGTAGTGTCACTGATTATGCCTTTTGTGCACTTGCAGAATCAACGTTATTTATTCTTTTTGTCGGTTCTGCTGTTTGTAAATCCCAGGCATTCTCCAGCTACTACATGATTGTTTGCGACACTACTTGTGCTAGGTTAGATAATTAGCTATATCAATATACTGCAGACCAATCACATTTACCTTGTGGCTTAAACAGGACGAAGGTGGACTGATAGAATGCTTGAACTTTGCATTGTGGAACTCTCTCCGACAGATGCACTATCCATTGGACAACAGATGCTTATGCGAACAGGCTTGCTATTTATAGTAATGTAAAAATAAGGCTTGGTCGCATGTTCATAGACCAGGCGTGATTTTTTACTTACCAATGGTGGGTATGTCTGTCCAATGACTGTGTGCTGATGTTGAAATATTCTTTGGCTAAAGAGTGTTTTTTTATCGCCCTGGCCCTTTTTGAGCGACATAAAATAATTTCACAAATCTTGTATGGTCATAAAATAACGCCATCCCTACAGTCATGTATGCAAACAAATTATCTTTCTTGACCTACAATAATTATAGTCACACTTTGCAATATGAATCACAACTTCATTTTTTCCCCGTTTCTCCAGGAAATCAAATTTTATTTTCATACGATAATAGGATATCTATGTTCCAAATATTGGCTTGCGAAAAAAAGGAAATCTAGCTAAATATAACAGCTACATCAGAGTTTAAAAAAAAGAAAATCTATTTGGATATGGTTGCAAAATTTGCTTCCGAGGAAAAAAAAAACCGATGGTCAAATCTATGTTCCAAATATTGGCTTGCGAAAAAAAAGGAAATCTAGCTAAATATAACAGCTACATCAGAGTTAACAAAAAAGAAATCCGGCTGGATAAGGTTGCAAAATTTGCTTCCGAGGAAAAAAAAAACTGATGGTCAGAAGAGGTGCAGCGGGACAGCGGGAGGGAAAACCTGCACGTGGTGCTGTGGACGTACCAGGCGGGTGGGCTCGACCTGGCTTGCAAAGGCGGCCTGCCGCGGGTGCTCGGGGACTGAATTATAATCGGTCTCCAGGGGACTAATTAGTGCAGCCCTATATATATATATATATATATATATATATATATATATATATATATAGGGCAGTGCTATTCTACACCTCAGGTGTAGAATCTATTCTACCCCCACCGAGCCAACCAACCAGCCAGGCAGACTAGACACAACCAGAGGTCCGTCCCGAGCCGCGCGCTTCCACTCCCCTAACTACGTCCGTGCGCGATCCCCTAACTACGTCCGTGCGCGATCCATGACCAGTCCGCAACCACGTCCTGCCGTGGCCCACCAGACCAGGCACCCCGTGGGTCAAAATGATGTTAATTAATTAAACTCCCGTAAGCACATACTATATCCAAAACTCCCGTGAGAGCATCCTGCTAGATGACGTCACTCCTATCTACTCCCGTGTAGGCGTTTGTTTTTTTTTACGATGCATTACTGAACACATACTATATCCAAAAGTATCCACTCCAATCCACTCACGTGAAGGCATTTTTTATTTTTATTTTCAAAAATCCATTGAAATGTATTACTGAGCACACCATGTGTGAGTATATATTACTGAGCTTCAAAATTACTGACATGGTAGTTGTGTCAAATTACTAAACCCCAATTACTAGCATAATAGTTTGTCAGACTATTTGCATTATGGATTACTGAGCTTCAAATTACTGACATGATAGTTGTCTTATATGGTATTGTGTCTATCTAAAACCTTGAAATTATATTTGGGCTCAGTAATACATGGTAGTTCAGTAATATATTTCAATTACTCACAAAATTCACTTAACACGTGAACCTTAAATTACTGGATTATTGAGCACACACATATAATTGTTGGTAGGGGGAATTCTTTTCAAAAGACACTTACCCCAAAACTCATTGCCTAGTAGGGGACATGTTTTTTAAAAGATACTTACCCCAATACCCATTGCCTGGTAGGGGGCATGCATTTAAAAAGATACTTGCTCCAAAACCCTAAATTTAACAATTACAGATAACTAATGAAAATAAACAAACCATAAACTAGAAAAAAGCCATGAACCCTAATCTCTGTAGACGTCATGCCCTAATCTCAGTAGACGCCATGAACCATAATCTCAGTAGACGCCCTAAATCCTAATCTCAGCAAACGTTTTACACACTAATGTCAACAAACGTCATGAATCCTAATCCTAGCAGACGCCATGAACCCTAATCTCGGCAAAAGCTCCATACCATAATCACGGCAGATGCCCTGAAACCTAATCTCAGCAAATAGTCTATACCCTAATCTCATAAATTACTGACTATAAATTACTAATGATGTATTAATGAGCAAACACCATGAACCATAATCTCAGCAGACGCTTCGAACCCTAATCTCAGTAAACACTATATACAGTAATCTTAACAAACGCCATGAATCCTAGTCTCACCAGACACCATGAACCCTAATCTCAGCAAACGTTTCATACCATAATCTCGGTAGACGTCATGAACCCTACTATCAGTAGATGCTATATACACTAATCTAAGTAGACGCCATGGACCCTAATCTCAGCAGACGCCCTAAACCTTAATCTCAGCAAATGCTCTATACACTAATCTCAGAAATTACTGACCATAAATTACTAAGCATGTATTAATGAGCAAACGCCATGAACCATAATCTCGGCAAAACACTATGAACCCTAATCTCAGTAGACACTATATACACTAATCTCAGCAGACGCTATGAACCCTAATCTCAGCAGACGCATTGAACCCTAATCTCAGCAAACGCTCTATAACCTAATCTCGGCAAAATGGCATGAACCCTAATTTCAGCAGACGCACTGAACCCTAATCTCAGCAAACGCTCTATACCCTAATCTCGGTAAAATGGTATAAACCCTAATCTCATGAGACGCAATATACACTAATCTCAGTAGACGCCACGAACCCTAATCTCAGCAGACGCCCTGAACCCTAATCTCAGCAAACGCTCTATACCCTAATCTCGGCAAATGCCATGAACCCTAATCTCAGTAGACACTATATATACTAATCTCAGCATACGCTATCAACCCTAATCTTAGCAGACGCCCTGAACCCTAATCTCAGCAAACGCTCTATACCCTAATCTCGGCAAACGCAATGAACCCTAATCTTAGTAGACGCTACATACCCTAATCTCAGCAGACGCCCTGAAACCCTAATCTCAGTAAAAGCTCTATACCCTAATCTCGGAAAAGACCTGAACCCTAATCTTAACAGACGTTACATACACTAATCTCAGCTGACGCTACCAACCCTAATCAAAGACACGCCGCAGGTATGCCCGGCCTGGGAAGGAAACACAAAATTGATACCTAAACAAGGATTACTTGAACAAGCATTACTAAACATGATATATTATCGAATGTAATTTCTAAAACAATCATTGATTCTGAAGCTATTGACATGCAAAGACTAGATCTAAAGTATTGGCATGCAAGATACTAGATCCAAAGTATCATTAAAGCTCGATAGGATGCACTGCTAAATCTAAAAAGTACCGATTACTAAATCTATTGGGATGTATTACTGAAATTGATCGAGTACGGAGCATATATTACTAAACAAAAATATTGATTTGAACTACTAAAAACGTTGACTATGATACTGATTACTGAATCTATTGGGATGCATTACTGAAATTGATTGAGTGAGCATGTATTACTAAACAAAAATATTGATCTGAACTACTGAGAACGTTGACTACTGAACTATAGACAATTTCATAAAGAAAATGGGCTACTGCACCTTGTCCAATGTATGCTAGATTCCATGAAATTTTAGTTTACAGTAATAAACAAGAGCATATTCCGTATGGGTTAATCGACAAGCGATAGAAAATCGGGAAGGAACAGTAGCTTTGGGCAAATGGAACAGAGCATCCACAAAAAGCTGACAGGTCCTGGTCCTCACGCAGCTTTGCCTTGCTTAACGCGTACAGATTGAAAATCCCACCAGCGACGTTGACAGATCCTTCTCCGCCCGGCCACTCAGGTCCCGTGAACGACAGCCGCCTACCGCTGCCGACTGTGCTCCGCCGCCGAGGCAGCCGCCCAGGAAAGACCTCGGGTCGGACTGCGCGCTGCTGATGAGCACGGCTGTGCCTGTAGATCGGGGAGCCCGATGCCTGGGGACGCGCGCGGCCGGTGCGCGCCGTGGCTGGGGGAAGAAGGGCTCGCCGCCGATGGTTGTCGCCTGGTAGTAAGGCAGTCGGCCGGCTTCCCCAGCGGACCGGAGTTGGACCGCTTGGTTATGGAAGCTGGTGCGGGGTGGGGACGAACAGGAAGCTGGTTGGGTTGGTGCGGGTCCGTGGGTGGGCTGGTTGAGTTGGACCGCTTGGTTGGAGGTTGGGTCTGTTGGGTGTAGAATGTATTCTACACCTAGGGTGTAGTATAACACACATATATATATATATATATATATATATATATATATATATATATATATATATATATATATATATACCGGACTATATAATATGCCCGATAGCAGACTATACACTATTCTGCCTTTAACGTGTGCACTTACGCTTTGTGTTGATCCCTTTCGATGCTCACCGTATGCATCACTAGCTCTCTTCATAAAGCGGCAGACTAATCCTATCCCTCTAACGTTGACGATAGCCGTTTTTTCCGTCGTGGCGTAGAACGCTAAGGCGTCTATCGTCTCCCTAGGCAGTTCCAACCGAAGGAACACTTCTCCGCGTGACTCGAGTTCTCTAAAACGTCGCTACACGGGCTAACACGAGAACAATACAAGAACAATACGCCGCAGAGGTTTCTCCTCTAGGGTCCATAGAATAGACTCAAACTTACATGGACGGCTCGTAAAAGCGAGGATTCTCAAAGCTAAAATCTGCTCCATTAAAGCAAACAAGCTTACATACGGCTTTCCCTTTCGGGAAACCCCAAGCACTTAGCACAAACCTTATTACCTTACAAGCAGGAGAGGATCGCGAGGACCTCCGTCATAACCTAATTTACAAGGTGGATTTATACAACGGTAGTGGATTCTAACTTATTCGTGGTGGTGGTTGCTAATCTCGTGAGGATTAGGCTTTGCATGGTGGAAGTGGAAGTGGAGTATGAGTGGAGTGCGGTGTGGATTCTCGATGTGTGTGGCGTCTTTCGAATGCAGGAGTCGATGTCGCCCGTGGGTGCGGATGTCGAATCACGGGGCGCTCTCCTTCTCGTTTTATAGAACGAGAGAAGTGCTCTGGAGCTTCCGGATATATGCGCCTTGGATAACTCTTGACCTTCTCGCTTATCCGCGCCGTCCTTTAGTTCCGAGGTGGCATTAGTCATATATCTTCTAGAGGCTTCGTGGCGTAGTCTTCAATTATTGATGTCCTCCCTTCGAAGGATAAAGACTCGGCGTCTTGATCTTTCTTGTTGTGTGATAGCGACGCTTGCCATGACTGCAAGCAAATGTTTCGGCATGCATCGCTTTGATTATATCTTCGACGAGTGCATAGCCTTGATAATTGGCATACACCGCCGCTGATGGTGACATTCTCTTCAATTGTCGCCCGATGAGGCTTTAATCATCATCAGCGGTAACCAATCTTCATCTTATACGATTATGCGGTTTCTCGAAAGCATATTTTTTGAATTATTATTCGGGGGTATGGATATGGCCTTCCACGCCCAATTGATTGATGTTGCAAAACATCAAATCAAAACTCATAATACACACATGCGAGTTTGATTTGATGTTTTGCAACATCAATCAATGAAGCGCGTGGAAGGCCATATCCATACCCCCGAGAATAATTTCAATATGACCAATACAAATACCTCGTTCTGGGTTCATCTAGAGTTCCCTCATATAAAGATATTGCAAAAAAAAGATATATTGAATGAAGATAATATTGAGAGTAAAATAAAAGAAAGGCTAGAAGCTATAATTCCTCAATTAAAGAAAAAAATATAAAAGAAGAACTACTGCCGCACGAAGCAAGATATGAAATAAATGTATATATATATATATATATATATATATATATATATAATAATAATAATAATAGAGAGATGAAAAATGGACAAAAGTCCTACAGCGAGTAGAGCCTACCTCCCTAAGAAAAAAGAAAGGAAGATGAAAAATGGACAAAAGTCCTATGGGAGTAGTAGAGCCTACCTCCTTAAAAAAGATGAAAAATGAGCAAAGTGTTCGGGGACGAGTAGAGCCCACATCTCTAAAATAATAGAGAGAAAAATTGACACAAGTCAGAGAGTGAGTAGGACCCACCTCTCTAAATATATATATATATATATATATATATATATATATATATATATAGGTATGATATATGTTCCCCTGGAGACTGATTACAGTCACCGAGCCCAAATCACCGAGCCCGAGCGACCGCTCCCCGCGCCCCCGCGCCGGTTCCCATCGCTTCCTCTCGGACCCCGAGCCGACCGCCGGTTCCCACGAGCTCGAGCTGCTAGGCCACTCGGATGCTCCCCACCACCCACGACTTTCTCTGCGGTTTCTATTTTCCTCGACCCGGCCGCTCATTCACCTCTTTCTCACCCCCGCCGGCACCGCCAGTCTGACCCCTCTTCATACAACCGCTGCTGCACCGATGGCTCCGTCGTGCGTCCCGACGTGCCGCCTCCACAGCGCCGTGCGCCACCGGGGTGGGCGTTCTCGGCCACCGTTCACGCAGGGGAGGCGGAGGCACCGTACCGGTGGCTGCCCATCCCCTTCCAGCGGCGTCGTGGCTCGTCCCTTCCTCGACCGGTGGTGCGGCCTCGCCCTTTCCTCGACCCGCGGCGGTGCGGCCCCGTCCCTTCCCGGACCCGCAGCGGCGACAATCCTGCAGCAGATCCGGTAAAGTCGCGCGCCGTTCCCCTCATGTCCTCCGGCGACGGCGACGTTACACAGCCTCCTCTGCCGTGTGTGTGGTGTCCGACGGCTTCCCGCGCGCTCTAGCGGTCTAGCCTATCCGCAGCCTCGCCTCCCAGGTACCGGCGGCTCCTCCCCATTTCCTTGTCGCACTGGCCTTGACCCATTGACCCCTGCAAGCACGAACGGAAATTAAGATTCTTTAGCTCGATCTGTCTTCATGTTTATTTAGTTATTAATTATTGCAATCTCGTTCCGATCCATATATTGCATCTCCTTCTGATTCACATATTCAGTTCCTTCTTGTTTGTTTTGATTTCCCCCTGCCGCAGCAGTGCTAGTTCGTCCCGTCCTCCCTTTACATGCCTTAATTAAATCAAGTGCTAGTTAGTTACGTTCTCATGTGATTTTCCCCAAATTCGATGTGCAGCTATGTCACTTATAACATGTTTTTATCTTTCTAATTCTAGGTATAGGTAAATTGTGTAGCATAATAATTGCAAATTTGGTATATCTTCTCCCCATGTGATTGTTTCATTTAGGTGCATTTGTGCCATACAGGCTATACATATTGCAATGATGATTTAGTAAGCATATATGTCCTCACGGATAATCCGTGTGTGATGAATAAATGGGTCATGTATATTGCTTCAGTAAATTCCTTGCTGGTTTCTCCTCTGTATGTTCTTATTATTTGTTCTTGACTGCAAGGTGAACTATTATTGAACCTGATATGGAGGTGAACTTGCACCTGCAGTTGTAGGCAGCGTGGCACTACTGCTCTCGGCACCTGCAACAAGGTGCCATCACTTTTTTTTGTTCTTATGCTTATGTTGTCATTTTCTTTTTTTTTCCCCATGTTGCCACTGTATCCTTTAAGGAATGTATGTTGGATAGGCATTGATAAGGCAGTATTTGGCTAGTAATTAACATGCAAGTCAATCGGGAAAAAAATCAAATATTTAACCGAAACCTTTCTCATGCTTGAATGGCAATGCATTTCTTGGCAACTCTAATGGTTCTGATCATTGGAATTAACCTTGTTGTTTCATTGTGCCGCCATTGATATACATGCATTTTTCACTGACATTTTACCGTTTGTTCTTCAGCACTGCTACTGGTTGCCACTACTTTGTTCTTAATTAGATATCCATCCCATTTTGTTTCATATTGAGCGCAGATTGCAAGATACATCTTGGTTGGTTTCATTTGGAGATGACATACCCCATGTTATTTTTATGAAATAATTTTGATTCCAGCTATCTTAAAATCGTTCCAAGCTTAGTAATGGGACCGCTTTTAGGTGAAGCAGTGATGTTTTTGGTTTTGTTGGGGAAGCATGGTTGCCTATTTGGCATGTTTGGCCCATGGTGGTGTTTGGTCCAACTTTCTCTTCTTGGAGAATATGTAGTTCATGCGCAGTACTGCCGAATTCAGAATGTGGATGTGGTGTTCTAATTCTTTATTCAGCTTGGATCTTGTATTTGTTGTTGTTTTACTTTCATAACAAAAAATTTGGCCATTTTATCAAAATAGGGCCTGGAAGCTACAAGTACATAATGTTTATATAATATAATAGACATACTGATATTGGCTATTAACACTTGCTAATGTGACAACAAATGGCCGAAAGAGTTTGCTCATAAGATGGGCCAAATCACTATCAAAATTCATTGTCGTAATGAATCTTCCAGAAACAATATTTTTCTTATGGTAACTTTCTCTGATTAATCAAATTGTTGATTAAATAATCAATAACATGCATACAGCTATCTTATCTCAAGTAGATTTTGAGAGAATATTATTGAGGAGCGAACAATTTGACGATGATTTTCTTTCTAGCCACTAAAATATGCTTTCTTGTCGCCTATGAGTATTGTTCATGCAGCACTTAACCTGGCATGAGAAGCAAGCAGTAGCTGGGATATGCTTGCTCTGCTATAAACCAAAACTAAAATTTAACATTTTCTAAATTGGACAGAAGCCATTCAGTTTTCAGTTTTTTAGTTTCAGTTACAATTCCAGTAACCTAGCAGTAGTCTAGTGCACTTGCTTTAGTGATATGTACAAGGACTTGCTTTGGGTGAATTAGTTATGTTTTGGGACTCTAGGTGTTGTGTGTGACATGTGCTGCTTTCAGGTTGACCATGCTGAGTAGTGAGGACGGCACATACTATAGTGCTCTGTCATTTATATTGTCGTCAATAGTTGAATATTACATACTAATAGTTCAATATCTCTTTTTTCAGGATTTATCTCAAACATATCAAACATTTCTGCAAGCAAGGATAGTCAAAGGTTTGTGATCTACACTCTTTTATTGCAGGCATGGTGCTTCTAAAACCAGGATCTGAACATGTCCTGTACACCTATGCTAAAATTGTTTTGCCTGACTGAACATTGTAGTCTGAGTTATCCACTGAAGCTGTCCTGCACACCTATGCTAAAATTGTTTTGCCTGACTGAACATTGTAGTCTGAGTTATGCACTAAACCTGTCCTGCACACCTATGCTAAAATTGTTTTGCCTGACTGAACATGTTTGAGAATTCTGAGATGATTTTGGCCTCATTCTTGTCCTGAGCAGAAAGATGCCAGTACTAGAGTGTGGAACAGGTGTCCCCTGATACCTTCATGGCTCTAAAGTTGAGTATTTTCTGGTTTATCTGGGAAGTCATTTTATTGCAGACTATCGGGCTATCTCCTCTATTTTGGTTCTGAAGTTCAAACTGGTAATTTTTACCAGCTTTATTGCTCCTGTTTACTCTTCTGATGGCCTAATACTATATTGAAACTGAAAGGCTGAAGTGCAATGTGAATCCATAGTTCCTTAACTATGCTAATGCAATCTGCATGCTTTATCATTCTCTTACATTTACAACTCTGTTTATCCGTGCAAGGTATAAAATTTTTCCCACTAATTTTAGAAATTTGACTGATAGAATAGGCAACACATATTGTTTAAAAGTTGATATCCCTTTATCTATATGCATTCTATATCAGATACATGTGTAATTCTTAAGCGACATGCATTCCTAATACAATGCACCTGGAGGTAATACATCTGATGGAGACTATTGCCATATACATGCTGTCCTTTTCGTCTAGTGCCAATACATATTTCACTAAATAACATTTCCATGATAGCCAATGATGCATGCTATTTCAAAAACAATAAATCCTTTTTTTGTATGATGCTGATGGGTAGCACTGGCTTACACATCTGAACATTGCAATTGACTCAGATTTATCCGTTGCCTTCACTAACAGGTGTCTAGGTCTTTGGTCTACCTTTCAAAGGGAATGAGATTCTTTAATTCTGCATTTCTAACATGCAAAAAACTGATTGCCACAAGCTCGAGTGTTCTGGACTTCTGATGCAACACCTAATGTGCCTTTGGAGAAGTGAAATGATAGAGAACTCAAGGTTTGTTCCGGCTCATGCATTGGTCAGCCTAAGACCGCACTATCAATTTTAATTCAGCACTGTTAATTGCAAATCCAAATTTAATGAACCTTGATGACTTCTACGAGTTACGGCTAGCCAGCTTTTTGATAGTAATTCCAGTCAGGTCACACCAGTGACTTTTGATACTTTTTTTCTCAAACACGCAGGAGAGCTGCGTATCTTTATATTAAGAACAAAAGGGGGGCAAGAGCCGTTACAACACACACACACCCACACTCCTAAGCTCTGACTTTTGATACTTACACTGGGTTCTTTCCTAGGAGTAGCAAATTTATGTTTCTTGAGTTTTAGATATCCAGACCTGTCTGATAGAAACCAGAGGAACTCAATATCTCAAAACCCTACTTTAGACAACTTGTTTATTGTTTAAAAGACCGCATTTATTTTCACATGTGCATGCATCTTTGGTTTAATCTCTCAGCATGATATATATGTACGTATGCATTTGTACATAGCTTATTTCTAGAAAAAATACCTGATCATGACAAAACATTCAGCTCATCATGGCAGTAAAACCTATGATAGAGGGCCACTGACAGTCGATCTGTAGGAGTTTCCATTGTTGGTTGTTGCTTTTTCATTTCTAGATTCGGCCGCAGCTGTCATGGTAGCTGGTGCCCTGCGTATGAGCAGCAAGACTTATGGCTTCTGGCTTTGTCCCAAGATTGTGTACTAGACAGCAGCACCAGATGCCAGAAGCCCTGTTTCTGCTGATCTGGGAGAGTTCATCCATTTTCATCCTCATCGCCCCTGTTCATATAAATTTAGATCTTGCTTCAGGCCATAAAGTAGTGGACAACAGCTGATCTGGGTGAGTTCATCCATTTTCTGTTTGAACATGTGTTTTTCTAGTAATGTCACTGATTATGCCTTTGTACACTTGCAGAATCAACGTTATTTATTATTGGTTCAAGCTAGCATCCCCAGCTCACATTTCCTTTCAATATAAGCAAAATATTTCCAAAATATGAAATAGTTCCTGGTTCAATTTTCCTGGATACCTCCAGAAATGGCAATTGTGAGCATGGGATTGTGATATTCATGTATGCAAAACCTTCTCACGCAGTCAAGCTCATGTAGTTTTTACTGATTATATGATGGAACTGTTTGTCTCTTTTCTTAGCTATCCATTTATTTTGGCAGTCTCAAGAATATTACTCCTAATTCAGTTCAGTTCTTACTAGATACGAGTAGAAGTGGATATTGTGGATATTCTGCTCTTAACTAGCCTTTTGCAATTGCTGCAAGCTACATGCTCTGTTTTGTATGAGTGTCATGGATTTCTTCAGTGAACACAACCATGAGGAAGAAAAAATTGCTATCTAATTGGCATACTCTGTTTTTAATAATCATTAAAGTCCCTCTTCTTTTGACAGGTGAAGCAATTGGTGGTCTGGCCATTAGAGGGGCGACAGAAGAGGGATGCATTAGTTTTTTTTTTCTTAGAATATAATTTGGCGTGAGTTGTTGGAACCCCAATGTTTATGATTCCAATGATGGTTATTTAGCTGCCACAAGTTATACACTATGTGTATTCAAACTGCAAAGTGTATCACAATCTTTCACGATTCATTTTCTTAAAAATGTTCCTGGTGAAAAAAAAGGTTTATGGTATGAGTCGTGAGACTATAAAGGTAAAGGTTTCTTGGACGTTCACTCATCCTAAAAACTAAAAGGCTAAAACAAAATCAAAGAAACAAAATCAGCAGCACAGCACGAGCCAATTCTTGGACGTTCACGTGGCAAAAAAACCAGCGGTCAGGACTCCACGTGGCAAAAAAAAAAAGAAAAAATCCGACAGCAAAGAAAAATTTGTTACAAGGCAAAAAAAAAAAAAAAAAGAATCGAAGTCAACCACGACTCTACGAGACGGAAACAAAAAAAAATCGGACGAAGAAAAACTGGAAAAGTTCGTCAGCAGCCAGGGACTCACGGGACGCACGGGGAAGCGGCTGGCTCGGGCTAGCGCAAGACCAGGCGGCCCTGGCGGGGCTCGGTGGATGATTATTAATGAGTCCCAGGGGACTAATTAGTGCAGCCCTATATATATATATATATACATACATACAACCCAGGTTCTCTCAAAGTTTTCAAGTTCCAAAAGAGAAAAGATTCCTCAAGGAGCAAAAGTAAGATTTCCCCTCATTCATTCCACCTTACCATATCCCTACCACCATATTCATTCCACCATACACATGCACTACTTGATCGGTATGACTTGTAACTTTGGATCCATTGCTTGAATTTACAATATATGCTTAGTAAGTAAGTTTAGTTTTCTCCCACCTATGAACTCCACATATAAGCTTTAGATATAGGGTGAGAGAGAAGAAGGCATAGTGTGCTATTGCTTAGTCCAAAAAACCACATATCATGAGAGAAAGGTAAAACAACTTTGTTGCCTTAGTGAGGATCCACAAATACCACAAATGAGAGATTAAGAGAGAGTCATACTGGGAACTTTGAGTTTTATTTTGAAAACTTGCAAAAACTCCAGAAGGACAGTTGAACAAAGAGTTTGAGATATGGTGCTTGACTTGATTGTTTTGTCTTTCAATTGCCCAAGACCAAAGAAGAGGCTATAAGCTCCATGGTTAAAGGTAATATGGGTAAGTTGAACAATGAACAAATTATTCTTATCCGGAGAAGAAATTTTTGTTTGAAAGCATGTGTCTTGTTGAGGTGTAAAAGCGTTGTAGCAACTCCTCGATCCATTGCTAAGTTTGGCTTTGCTAGGGACTAGCAAAGGGTAAGCTTGGAGGAGCTTGTTGACACCTGTTATAGCATAAAATTACTAGTCAACTAACATGAAATAAAGGTTTAAAATGAATATAAACATAAGTCTAGGGGTTTAACTAACATAATTCCACGAGCTTTGGTGATTTATATATTTTCAGGGACTTAACAGATAAATGCAGAGAAGAATGGAGAAAGTTCGGAATATACAAGACATATGATGACAAGACTTGACCGTGAAGTAACTCAACCCGAATTGTGGACTAAAACATTCTAGAAGACACCGGGGAAGGACCGGCGACAAAGATGGGCCCACCATGGCTTTGGCGGCCGCTGGAGATAGGCCGGCCGGGTGGGTCCCACTGCGTCGGTCTCATCTTCCTAGGTCGGTTTACTACCGACTTTGAGGTTGTATCTACACCGTTGCCAAGGTCGGTTTGATCCAAGGGTTCACGTTCATCGCCAAGGCCTATATAAGAAGACCCCCTGGCCCCAGGGTTAAACCCTAATTCATTATCAATTCATTCTATCTCATTATCTCTTAGTCGTAGAGGGGTCCCTTGTAAGGATCAACTCTCTCTAAGGGATTAGTGAATTAGAATGTAATTAGAAGCATATTAGAACTACAATTAGAAGAGTTAGTATAAGAGGATTAGAACTCATTAGTTCTAATCTTTAGAACAAGAGAGATAGAGAGAGGGAAGGAATCGGAGGAAGTCTTGGGCCGTCGGTGCTATCTCCATACTTGTACCTTTGTGGAAGTTAATCTACATTTGGAGTTACACGGTAATCTACTTCTTCTTTTAGTAAGTTATATTGTTTATATTTATTCTTATTGGTCTCACGAGTCTCTCTTTTTGAGTACTTTTAATCGAGGCATTAGGTTAAGGTAATATTCGTAGTGTAAGCGTGGTGCTTAGGCTCGGGTATCTCGTTAGATACACCCTACCTTCCGGAGCGTGGTAGTGACAGTACCATTGATTCCTTTGGATTCCACATCCCGTTGGATAGGACTAAGCAGGAACAAGTTACTGGAGGAATAGTGAGTTTCCGCCTTACTTTCCTTTGAGTACATCCCCATAAGAATATTATCAACATCACTTACCAAATTAAGATTTAGCTATCTTAGTAATCCTCCCTATACCCTCAACCTTCTTAAGTCTTGTGCTACTCCGGGTTAAGATTAGATCGTAGTCTCCCTCACCCGTTTCCTCGTGGATTCGATATTTAACCCTCTCGGGTGAAGTGCTCACCCAGATCCGCGGCGCTTGCGGATTATATAAATTATAAATATTTTACGTAGGCTTATCAAATACCAACAAGCAAGCCGGCGCCGTTGTTCGGGAAATGGTTTCTTTGAGTTGACTTCGAATCTACCTTATCCTTGTATCATATTCTTTTCTTTTTATTTCCTTTAGCTTTTTAACTTATCTATTCTTTTCTTTTTCCTTTTCGTTATGAATTCCATGCCTATCTATAAATATCTTATACCCTCAAGCAAAAGCTTTAGGCAACCGAGAATCTTTAGAGCCTTGGGGCCTTGGGGCGTGCTATCCTTCATGGGCTTATTTCCCTATGGGCGATTATTTTGTTCCCAGGCGGTAGCCCCAGGAGCCCCGAGGGAGTAGGATGACTTCCTTTCGGGGTTTTTAAAGCAATTGGTTCTTGGTTTTTGGTCTCGGGACGGGTGCTTGCGAGTGGCATTCAAGGTGTAGCCCCGAGGCCTTGGAGGAATAATTTTATTCCTTAGAGGGCTTTTCTTACACGCTAGTAAGATTTGCCACTAATCTTTTGGAGGATGTGCATGGGAGGTCCGGGATGCGGGGCAGTCCCGCGCTTTATGTCTTAAAGGCGTTCCAAACTTCTCCGTCTTTTTATTTACGGCTCCTCCGTCGCCTTTTTTAAAAGGAGGAGGTGGGGGTTGTGTCACACTTGCCTCGTGTGTTGAGTATGGCACACCCCGCTGAGCGTTGTAACGAGGAAATCTAAGTGGAGTGCCCGTGCCTCGCTTGGAGGGCCGGGGTCGGCTATGTGGTCCGGGACTCACTCCTTAAGAACTCTCGGACCACCTAGCGGATCCGGGTCCCGAGGGGGCCGGGCCTCCCACGGATGGGACATCTCCTGTAAGTGGTTACCGTAAGTCTTAGATACGCGTTCGTGAAATCCCAAGCCCCGAGCTTAGGCTCTACCGTGCATTTCCCTTCGCCCCTTTCTCGGTTGTCCCGAGGCATTTGTGAGAAACCCGGAGGGGCCCGGCTTAGGATCCTCCGGACATGCGGTGAGCTTCGTGGCTCGGCGTTCCTTCGAGAGGTTACGCGATGCGGTGATTTTTTTCATTCGCCCGAGGGCTGGGGGCGCCTTCCCGGGGAGGCTTTTGAGTTTAGGCCATGGCCTTTGCGGCCCTTGACCCTCGGGCACGTTCGCCCCGTGTCCGGGCACCTGCCCACCCTATATGCGGTGGTATCGCTTTCATTGGATAGGACAATACCGCCACGCCGCAGGCTACCGCCACCGCATTGACTTGGGGGCCCGGCGGGTGCCCGGGTCGCCTCGCCGGCCGATTCGGCTATACGCCCCGCAGCGATAAGGTTAATCTTGGTCGATCGCGCTTTTCTTTCCCTATATATTTGGGGCTTAAACTGGCGTCGTCTGAGATCCTTATCTCTTCTTCCTTGTGGAGAGCTCTTCCCCCGTGTCTTCCATTGTTCTGTAATAGAAGAAGAGGAGTGCGTGGGCGGGCGAGAGAGAGATCTAGGTTGGCCGTGACGTTTTTTTGTCGTAGAGGAGGTCCATGGCGTCCACAGAAGGGGAGGCCATCATTCCTCTTGATCCCTTTCCGTGGCCCAAGTCATCGGCGACGAAGCTTAAACCGCAACGCCGATGGATGAAGGTCTCCCGCGTGCCGCTCCGATGATTCGCGGCCGGAGTGGCCGGTGCACGATATGTCTCACGAAGAACCGCAACCACCACCGGATATATCGTCACCGATGGATCATCACAAGGCGAGGCTTTGGTGTCTTGGCGTGTCGGGTTTATGCGGCGATTTTGTACTATTATGGAGTCGAGCTTCACCACGCCGTCCCCAACTCAATTGCCCAGCGCCGATTTTTCGTCACTCTTTGTGTGGGATTTCTTGGAATCGAACCTCACCGGGAGTTATGGCGGTGGTTCTTCAAGGCGGAGCTGAACACCCCGAGCACCGGGAAGCCTGGTTTGCCAAGGCGAGCGGTGCAGGTTGGATCTTGCATCATTTAGCTCCGGACCTTGGATAAACAGAGGAAGAGCCGGGCGGATGAATACATCCCTTCTCGTCTTGCCGGCTCGAACAAGGGGTGGCAGGAGGAGTGGTTTTATCTTGAACGACGGAGATGGCCTCCCGGCTTACACGGGGCGTGTGATGAGGACACGCCTACGATGCCCAAGAATTTGGCCCAATCTTTCACGGTACAAGAATCGATAATTAATATAATCTGAATTTATTACTCTGAATCACTCCTCGAATGACAAGCTGTATTTTATATCCAATAAATATGCACTGCTTAACTGAACAAGAGATGTTTCTATCGGCAAGATCCAATTAAATTATTCAGCAAGTTCCCACAGCCGACGTTACACATTACCTCAATAGGACAACTCAAATGATATCTCACGTGATTATCAAATAGGAAAATCACCGGCAACAATATCTTTGATTAATGAAGTGCGGCAATAGGAACAGCAGTAATAAGATGGGATCGGCTTTTACATAAACTGCAATCCGAACCTTGATAACTCTTCAACCCGCGGCCCACGGCGACCACGATCCAAAGATGGGGATTCCGACGAAATCCGAGGCACGACCAAGCTGCGGCAGCTCGAGCACACACTCCACACAATCCAAAGAGGATCGGCAAGATAGACCGGAGAGGAATCACCCTCTAGCTTCTCTCAGGGAAACCCTAGATGAAACACAATAAAATCCAGTCTAATTACAGGGGCGTCCGCCCTGGCTTATTTGAGGCACGCAGGCCAGCCATCGATCGGACTCTGGCTCGACCAACCAGAGCGACAGAGACTCGAACAGAGTCTGACTCACGTACGTGAATAGATAAACACATAAAGCAATTCTACTAAACGTGACATGTATGCAAATATAATAAACTAATCCGGCAAGGGTGCAAACCACGTAATTAGTTTTGTATTGTTGCTTCAAGTCGCATCCAGAGACAAGTGCAGAATCTGACGCCTTCTTTGCAAGTGTTTTTCATATTTGCCGATTATAACTCACGTGATATCCACCTTCATAGAGCCCATAAATATATATTTTGCTGGCTTAGTATTTTCTGCTTTTTCTGAATGTTGCACCACTAAATATAATACTTGAAGATAAGCCGGCCGTAGTAAATTTCTCCATGTTTGCAATGTATTTCTCATCAAAATGAATAGCTCCAAATTGAAGACCATAAGATTTCAAAGGATTATAAACACCATATTTGATATAATACTAGACTGAATATCTTGCAGAGCTATGGACTCATCAGCGTGATTAAGGTGAAGCCAAACAGATGGCATGACGGCCCTCCTCAATCTGCACAACGTCATCTGGATAGCCTTGATCGGCCATCCTTCTTCTTCGTGAGAAGGGTGTGATGCGGCGGCAGTTGTTGCCGCCTTCTCTCGTCGCCGGGTGTTGCCTTTGATGGCTCGCCCCTTGTGTCTTTGGCGGATGGCGGAGGAGGTGGATCTCACCGGTACTCGGATGTCGTTTGACAACCTTTCCGGAGATGCTCGATGCGCCCGTGTAGGTGTTCGCGTGTTTACGGGGACAAGACTCAGGAAATCCCCCAAAATTGCAATTCGCCCGGCCGCGGGGTATATTGTGCTAGTAAGATTTAATCATCTTCTCATATCCTGTTTCCGCTATTTCCCCTTCTTTGTTGTGGTTTTCGCTTTGATCCCCTTTTTTCCGCATAGGGGATTTGGTATATAAGGAATCGCCTCGCCGTGCATTCGAAGACCAGGCCCGCGAGGGATGCCAATCGCACCCGTAACAGCCGCGAGCGGTTGAGGAAGGCTTCGGGCGAATGAGAAAAAGGCCGGAAGGGTCGCTTTGAACCATCGGCGTCGCGGGAGCGGAGAAAGCGTGGTGAGTCGGTGAATCTTGACCACCGATTCGGCCGTGCGTCCGAAGGTAGCGCGAATACCCAAGAGCGTCGGGACGCGATGATGGGGGTATTTTCAAGGCGTCGAGGAGCTGGATGAGCTGCTCGAATGCGCTAAGCATCGGGCGCCCGATGGCAAAGAATCCTCTCGGGGTGAAGGATGCGGTGACCCGAACTCTTCGTCTTGAGCGCGCATCGGGCGGACGCCCGATCTTGGCGTTAAGAGTGACTCATCGTCTCTTTGGAGTGGGGTCGTGCGGGACGGAACCCGCATCCCTATCCTGTTCTTTGACCTTGTCGGCCCGACGATAGGGCAAGCTTCGGTGTTAAGGATCCATTTTCCCCAAGCCTTTGCTCTCCGGCTCCTCGCCTACGCCGAAAGCCACCCGAAATCTCTCGTAAGTTGGGTTGTTTTCCCTTGTTCTTGATAACCTTCTTTTTTTTTGTTTTGACTTGAAAATCATTCTTGCTTTCCCCGCCAGAGAAAGAGGGGGCCGAGGTACTTGTACTGCACCCTCGGAAGCGACCCGGACTAGTGTCGGCTGTTTTTTGGAGTTGGACCCCGCGTCGTCTCCTATGATGCTCCTTTAGTGTCATCACCTTCTTTGGCGGTTTCTCCTCCGATTGATTAACGATCCGTCCAAGGAGGCCGGTGTCGCTTTGTTTTCCGGCCCCACGACCCACCGAGGCACCTTCATGGGGCGTCGGATCGCTCGGGGTTGGATATCCGGGCTCGAAGGATCTTCCGTTCGCTTTCCCCTCCATCGCCACGGTGGACGGTACGCTAATGGTCCTGCCCGGAGGTACCTCGGGTTAAAGGGTCGTCCGGAGTGAGTGCTATGGAAGTGGACCCTTCTCGCGGCGACCCTAATGTTGGAAGGTACTCAAGGCTTGCCCCGACGAAATCCCACCGGAGGATCCTCACGAAAGTTCTTTGAGTTTTCAACCTCTCCGTCGATGACCGGTGGTGCCCATCAACCGATAGCTCTCAATCTTCCGGCCGAGCGTTTCCCTCACGCCCGAGGCCTCCATGTCACGGGAACCCGAGTTCCATGGTACCTGTGGTTAGTTGTAATGGTCCTCAGGATTTCTTTTGGTCAAGTTTCCCTGGCCCCCGAGGGGATTCTTGGTGTGTCCCAATTTCCACGGGACCCCGGGCGTGGGGAGGGCACGTACTTGAACTTCGGCTAGGTCTTCTCGGCGGTGGAGCTCCGTCTTTGGTGATTCACGATCATCCCGAGGTGGCGCTGGGCGAGCATGACCAAATCGAGGAGGTGGGCGGTTGACGGATTGCGAGGAGATCAATCATACCTTATGTCACCGGCTTTCTCGGTTTGTCGAGGTTTTGCCTATTTTTTCTCTCGGCTTAGATTTGTTTTCGCCGTGTGTGCTAATGGCCTTGTTTGTGACCGTGTTTTTCGGTTTTGAAGAAGTGCGCTTTTGGGAGAGGTCCGAGTTCTGCGGAAGAATGCTTTGAATTGGGACTTCCTTTGCCGTACTCATTTCGAGTTGGGTCGTCAAAGGGAGGTGGCGGCTTCGCCTTTCCCAGATTAACCATGACTGGGCCGCCCCGTTATGAGTTCTTCTAAGGGGCGAGGCGTGCTAAGGCTTGGCGATTTCGATTAAGGCGGATCAGAGGAGGCAAACCGGGCGTTCCAAGACTTCAAGGAAGGTCATCTTTGAATCTCGAAAACTTCTCAAAAGGCCCGGGCGGCGTGACCAGGCTATGGAGGAGGCCAAGAGGCGGTCGGATATGGCCAATTCTTTAAACATTCGAGTAGAGGAATTAGCCAAGGAGGTGGATTCAATAGGAAAGGAAGGAGGCGGAGTCAATCGAAGCTTATCCTCGATGAGCATAATGAGATCTTTGAAATGGAAAAGGATGTATGAAGGTATGACCTTTCTTGTATTTGGCTGGATCTTTTTGACCGCGTCGATGGTCATTTCCTTTGCTTTGGTCTTTAACCCTGTTCCTCTTTTTGGCGTAGGTGGAGAAGTCACGGCGTGGGCGATGGAAATTTGTCGCCGCCGCATATCCCAATGCCTTAATGTCGAGGAAAACTGCGCAAGGATTTAGAGAAGGCCGTGTTGGATCATATTGATCGGGTTGGGCCCTCGACCTGGCGCCGGGCGCTCGTTCAAAGTCGATGAATGCTCTCGGAAAAGTACGTCCAGGGGAGATTCGAGGCGCTTTCGAAATGGGGTGAAATGTTGTCTTGCGGTGATGTGCTCACATTTCTCCTTGTCGGACAAAACCCTAGAGATCCTCTCTAAAGGTTTCTTCTTGGGCGGAATGACGAAGAGGAGGAGATCGCCCGGCGAGAAGATCGATGAAGAGAAGGCCGCCGAATTCTACGCTTCGGGTGGAGGGCCCGGCCGGATGTGCCGGCCGCCCGTTTCGAGGTCGGTAGCTCCCCCTTCTTCGCTGTGGAATTGGGACATGGCGCCCCGAGCCTATGGAGGCATCTGGCGGTGATACCTTCATGCGTACTCAGGGAGCGGTGATGATGTTGCCAATGATGCGGCGACTCCTTCAATGCCAATTACGGTCATGGATCTTTGAATCGATGAAAACTCGGGACCATGAACGTTTTTTTGTACCTTGCGGCTCATGGGGTCATTTGTTCTCGATTTCTCCGGGCGTATTGATCGCTCGAAACTTGGTGGCTCCGCCATTAAATATTTCTTAGGTTACTTTCGCTTTTCCTTTCTGTATTGATAAAGCGACCCACAATCTGTCGGCTTCATTCGTAATTCTTATGAAAAAAGCTTGTTGTGATTCCTTGGAATAAGAAAACCTTCTGGTAAGGTAAAAAAATTTTCTTGAAGCCTTCTTGTTTTTTTTTTAAAAAAATCCCAAGTGACCATCATAAGATCGTAAGGGAGGGTTCCCCCCGGTAGCCCCCAGTAGGTTTTTGTGCGTGTTTTTGAGACAAAAACCTACTTTGAAGCTTTCCTAATCTTGTTTTCTTTGGGTATAGCGTATGTAGTTCATGTTTCTTTGTAGATCCAATGAAGTCGCGGCATGTCTCGAGTTTTGAGTACTCTGGTGGCATAGTATAGTCATTCCTATTTGGGCACCATTTTGTGTTTCCTTTGGCCTTAATTGTAGGGGCCTACTGGGTGCCTAGGGCTATCTGCTGCTGGATCCATTTGGTTGATCTTCCGTCGCGCTGGTCGGGCCAACCTGACGGTTTCTCATTTCTTCTGTATTTGGAGGTTCTGCCGGCGGCGTACGGCCTCCTTTTATCTCCCTCGCATAGTGCTAGTTCTCATTTCCTCCTGCTGTCCTTGGGGGAGGCTTGTAAGCTTACGCAGAACAGTCGGTAGTTCTTTGTATTGCCATTGGTCTTTGATCGAGTATACCATTGTAGCAGCGTTTATCTTCCTTTTGTAAGAATTCGAGATGCCAAACATTGAGGGTAAGTCTTGGCATACTCTTATCGTCTTTTCAATCGAAGAGTGATAACCGGTAAGGCTTCAATTTGCTCGGAGATCTCTTCTGTCGCAACTGACACGTGTGTAGATTCCTTGAGCACCTTTTCAAAAGGGGTCCGATCTCATCATATTCTCATGTGGTGAACAAGCAGATCGGGCGGGGGGTGGTGTGAGCCCGTGTTGGGGAATGTGTCTTGTGGGCATAATATCACCCCCCACGAGGTTCGGACTATTTTGTATCGCATGAATGTTCTCGGGTCGGCGAGTTTCCGCCTAGATATTTCCTCCACCGGGCGTGTGGGCCAATATAGTCTTTGCTCCCTCCTAGGGTGTGTTCCAACTATCTCTTCATTTTTGGGGTAATTCTGTTATCACCGATCACGGTGAGAGACTTAGTCTTGGTTTTGCCCTCTGGCGCTTCCCTTCGACGGACGGTAGATTCGATATTCGAGACTTGTGTTTCTTCATCATCTTTGCCGACGATCTCTTGTTGCGTTTCGGCTATCCTCAGGGGAGTTGTTCCCCTAAGTTACGCTTCGTTTTCCCGAGGAGGGTTCCATAGCCCCGAGGGGGTTGGATCGACTCAGGGGGTCTCCCGGTCTTAGGGTTTACCGGTAGGTTGGTAGAGGTCCATGGTCAAGAGGTTTGGTGGTACCTCGACCTGGCCGACGCAACCCCCTTCGAGCTTGTCCGTTGCTTCATCTTATCTCTTCGAGGTATGCCGTTGTCCTACACA
The DNA here is from genome assembly GCA_015847255.1 of Hyparrhenia diplandra. Lineage (NCBI taxonomy): Eukaryota > Viridiplantae > Streptophyta > Magnoliopsida > Poales > Poaceae > Hyparrhenia > Hyparrhenia diplandra. Next base: position 302,168 of record JADLZK010011641.1, read on the forward strand.
ATGGGACTTGTCCTCTGGTTTTCTCTTTTCTTGGTGATATACCCCTATTTTGAATTTGTGATTGGCAGGGGCCATCACCACTTGACTCACCCTGCGTCGGGGGTCCCCTCTTGTTCCAAGGGTACGATCCCCGGGTCCACCGTAATGCGTAGGCCGTCTACTTAAGGTCGTATATTTTGCTATATTAGTCAAAGCTGGGATGTACTGGCCTGATTCATACCCGAGGTGGATCAGGGGCGAGACGAATGATAGGCACGCCCGCTTCTTTCCTTGTTAAGTACTCATTGCGGAACATCTCCCATTTCGATGCCGAGGGTAGCCGGATCAACTAGGTTGATGGGTTGGGGGACATTCCTCTACTACGCCTACTACTCCCCCAGGGTTTTTACTACGGTATCCCCTATGCATGTGATGCGGGTTGGCCATACATTGTTGATACGTAGTTTCGGTTTTATTTTCCCTGGAGGGGCACGTGCTGATGGCGTCATATCCTCGTAGTGGTGACACGGTTTTAATTGACCCGTGGTAAAGATAGGGGACTTCGGGTTATGTTTCATGGTGGTGATGTAGCCCAAAATATATCCAATATTTCCCCTTCTTTTTTTCATCATTACAAGGTTTGCTAACCTCTACGGGCAGAATACTCCCATTTTTACTCTTGCTAGTAAAAGAGGTGATTCATGACTTCGACCATTACATTAGTCCCAACGAGTGGGATCATAATAATCGCTATCATATGGCCCGAGTTCGGGGTCTACAAAAGCCCCCGGTGTCGGGTGATACCCAAAATCGGATGCCAATCATGATGCTCCCAATAAGCCGCGAGGAGCGGATGAAGCGCCGCCGTCCGCGGCAGTAGTTCTTCATCGGATGGCGTGGTTGCGTTCGGGTATTGTCGCGCCCGGCGCCGCCATCCACTCGCGGTTCGCGCGCACGGGATTCTGGATCTGTTGGTGCGTGAATGCGCTTGCGGCGCTATCACCTTGGATCTCTTGGCGCCCCGGTCGTTCGCGGTCACCGCTTTCTTACCGTCGTCGTGCGAGTTTGCCGTCGGACTCGTAGATCGCCTTCCTCCGAAGTCGCTCCGGGATTCACCGCAACTATCACGGGTTGCGAATCCGCGGCGACTCCCTCCTGTCGCCCGGTGTCGACGGGCATGGGAGGAAGGTCGTGGTAGGAGTTGTCCTCCTTACGCCTTTGCTGATGTTGCATCTCTTGGCGGCGCGGTCATGGTGCCGGTTGTGTCTTCGAGGATTGGGAGCGGTTGCTCCCGGTTAGTCGGCAACAAGCGCCCGAAGTCGTGGCCTAGTACCACGAACCGGAGGCAGGCCGAGCTGCGGCGGCGTTCCTTGGCCGTACTCGCTCCGGTGAGCAAAGGCGGGGAAGGAAAGAGATGCCGCCATCTAGGTTTGTGAGAAGTTGTTTTTCGCACAACGCTCCCTACCCGGCGCCCAACCGGCCGGTGTTTTGAGAACCGGGGTATCCCAAGTACCGGCAATAATTTATAGGCTGGCGCACTACCTGATGGCATGTGCTTGTTTGGAAGACGAGGGGTTTATCTGGTTCGGGCCATGGGGCCCCTACGTCCGGCCGGTTGTGACCTTTTCGTATTACTCGCACCAATTGTGCACAAGAACCAAAGCGGTTACAAGGTGTTCTTGGGAATAAAGAAGGACTTCAATCCGGAATGAGATGGCTAAGTGTGAAAACCTAGTCGGGGATCTGTTCTATAGTGGCACTACTCTCCCTTTTATAGTGTAAAGGAGAGATAATGCCTGTCGTGTCATATACAAACGCCTCTGTGTCTACTATCCAGAGCTGTTAGGCATGCCATGCGAGCCGGACCTCGGGTTCCCGGAAGGGAGTGTCTGGTGTGGACGGCGTGTCTTGGAGTCTCACGTGTTCGTGTGTGTCGCCCGAGGGGAGGGCCTCCCGAGGGCCAAATGGTGACCCTCGATCCTTTTACGATCCTTGGTGGCTTGGTCCGTGCCATGGTGTGGTGTCGGCGTCGAGGGCCTCACGGACTCGTGTCGTAGAAATGAAGGCGCAAGCAAATGAATAGTGGAACCGTGTTCCTTCGTGCGGGGTGGCGTGTGTGATAATCGTTACCTTTATGTCCCATCAACGGGGATGCGAGGAGATAACGGGTCAAGTGAAGAGACAGGCAACCGATTGCCTTTGTCATCGCGGCCTTTGTGAAGCGGTACATTTATCGCGGCCGCCCCACCCCTCGGGTTTGGCTTCCCAAGGCGTGTGCGAGATGGTGTTTCTGGGAGAGGGAAGAGCCGATGGCAGGGGTCCTCCTATCCTCGGGCGGCGGAAAAGCCTTGCCCGAGGGTCATGATCTCGGGCGAGGCGGGGATTGTCTCGAGAGATCCTGTGTCCTCGGGCGAGGCGAAACTTAGTCCCCAGAGGCTTTGCCCCTCGGTCAAGAGTAAGTTGTGGTGAAAGTGGGCTGATGCGGGCTAAGCGTTGTGGCACGCGAGGCGGATTTTGGCCTGCATATGGATGGGCTTCAATAAGCCTATTGGGGATTGTCTTCCCAGATTTCTTTCTTATTCATGACGATTCGAGTTGGTCCTTATTCTCATTATTTTGGAGACTTCACCCACGGGCCCTCCCGACCTTCTTTGGGGTGATTTTAGCAAGTTGGGCTTTGCCAACCGAAAGTGTTTGTAGATGGGCTGCTTTGGGCTTCTAAAGGGGGCCCAAGAGAGTTTTCCGTATATTAAGTCCTTCTTAGCGAAGTCTGCGGGGGCGGGGGGCCGGCCTTCATTCTCTGGGCGTCTTTTAGGCCCAAAATGCGCCTTTAGGTCGCCAACTCCGGCGTCGTCTTCCCATCAGTCCATCTTTTTTTGGGCCTTGGGGCCGTGCTATCCTTCATGGGCTTATTTTCCTATGGGCCGATTATTTTTTGTCCCCGACAAAGGGGATATTTCATCTATAAGAAAGACCCTTATTAGGAAAATAAATACGATATGCTTGTAAAAAAGTATTCCAATCTATAACAAAACCTTTTAGAGAGATTGTTTTGCGATACAAGTCCCACTAGTAGGGCTATAAAAGTAAGGGGTGCTGTAATCTTTCATGGTAACAAGTAAATAAAGAAAATTTATCCCAATCTCTCTCCCCGCCTCTCCCACGCGCACGCCCTCCTCCCCTTCGCCGCCGTCACCGCCCGCTTGTATTTGCCCCACCGCCGCCGCCCCTCCGCCGTTGACGCGCCCGCTGCTGGGCTGGCGGCAGGCCCGGCGGACGCCTCCACCTCCTCCCGCCGCCCCTCGGCCCGAGTCGCTCACGTGCCGGTTCGATCCAATCTAGCAGGGTTCGACGGTGGTATCCAGGAGACCACCTCGATCCACCCACCACCATGGACGGCGACGACGAAGAAGGCTGGCGAAGAATCGGGGAACCGGTTCATTGCCTTCACCAAGAGGCTCGACACGCTTCGCCCGATCGAGGTTGTTGCCTTATCGAACAACGATCCGAAGGAGGCCAAAGCGTCAAGCATTTGCAAGAGGCTGATCTTGCCATGAAGACATTTGTTGGAGAACACGGCCGTGACTTCATCAAGACAAGGATTGATGGCAAGAAGCACGTCGGCGATCAAGTCACAAAGTGATCCGGAGGGCATGATGAAAGGCTACACGGGGCGAAGCCGCGCCACGAGGGGCGCCGCTAGGGGTGCATGCGCGCCCCGGTGGACACCTTCCGGACCCGTTCCTCGTCTACACAAGCTTGTCATTCCCGACATATGATGGCAAGGAAGATCCTCTCCCATGGATCCATTGGGAGCAATTCTTGAGGGGGGACAAGGTACGCCCAGCCCTGAGCAAGTTTGGTACGCCTCATATCATCTCACCACCGAGGAGCACTTGGTGGTACATGAGGTCTGTCCCAGAGAAAAAATTGGCGGATTGGGCCGCCGCCCTAGTACGCCAACGAACGCCGACACGGTACCGCACGGGCGGAACCGGGCGAGCCGGGCATCGCCGAGGAAGACAGCACCATGGGTGAGTACACACGGGTAGCTCTGGCGCACGTGGCGCGTGCGAGCCACCTCGACGACAAGCGGCAGTGAACATCTACACGGTTGGACTGGGCGAGCCACTCAAGACAGACGTCGAGATGCGGGGATCCCGGGGACATGGAGGAAGCCATGTCTCGCCGCGTGCATTTAACGACACGCCGCCGCCATCCTCTACAACCCCGGCAAGCCAAGACAAACGAGAAGGGCAAGGTGCTGCGCTTCTTGCCCGATGGCCGCCGCGAGCGCCCACCGTCCGCCGGCAGCGGCACCATCGACTCGGCCGTTCAAGCGGCCGACACCGAGGAGATGACGAAACGGCGCAAAGGCGGCCTGCGCTTCAAGCGTGGACGAGCCATTCACGCGAGGTCACGAGTGCAAGCACCCTCTTCGACATCACGATCTTCGGTGACTACACCGACGACCATGAGAGCGTTCCACCGGTGGACGTCAAGCGAGCGCCGACCTCGGGGTCCTTTTCGGGGACCCGACTCCGTCGTGCGTGGTGCTCCTCTTTATACCTCGTCGGCATCATCACCGGGCATGGCGTCAACATCATCGTCGACTCGGGAGCAACGCACAACTACATCGACCCTCGTGTGGTGACCACGGCAGGCCTCCGGACTCGGCCGGTCGCGTGTGTTGATCACCACGGGCCGGCGCCGCCGACGACATGCCGGGCTGCCACCTTCGGCGTACCGATGCGCATCGACGCCCGGCACCTTCGACATCGGCGCATCACGTCATGCATGTGGGCAGCGGCGTCGGCGTCATCCTTGGCATGCCTTGGGCGGCAAACTTGGGGACGGGTGAGATGGTACTTTGCGACTCCACGGGCCTGCGCGGTACTACCACGGCGGCCGCCCGAGCACATTCACGTCGGCTCGGCTCCCGAGTGGGGGCGCCCGCAGCCGACTTGCTTTCGGTCGGCAATCTTCACCGGTGTCCGGGGACACTTCCCTCCCGGTTGGGCAAAGCGTTCGAGGCACGCGGCGCCTTGGACCTCACGACCGTCCCACCGGAGTCTTCGTGCGCTCTGACGGACAACACTGGAGGACTAGCATCTGCGTCGATCGCCCTCGACGTCACCACAGGCGACGCCGCCCCAGCATGGACGGTTGAGGATGGCCTCCTCCTCTTCGACAACCGTTTCTACCTCCCAGCTTCCTCTCCACTGCTGCCAGACCTGCTAGAGGCTTTGCTTCAAGGTGGAGTTCGCCGGACGAACTTCCTTGCCTTTGGCGTCTACACGCGGCGCACCGGCGTCGGCTTCACCAAGCGCCATCTGTTAGGCGGCATGTGGCCACGGCGCCACCGCGTCGGCCCCGGGCCAGGTCGTCTTCCTTGATGACATGGATCGCCTCTTCCTCACCATCGACAACGTCCACATCGGCTATGGCGTGAGAGGGGCACACACCGCCTTTCTCCCTCCCCGTTCGGCGTCGGCTCCTTCATGTATGCAGTGCGATGTTGAATTTGGGCTGCTACCCCTCCTACTCGCCCACGACATCACCATCCTGGGCGCCTTCTTCCGCTCTTCATCAACGCTCCGCCCAATGGAGCTTCTTGTTCCTAGAGAGCCCGCCTCGCGACATGGTGCATCGGCATCTTGAGGAGGGAGCTCCCCTCGTGGCCCGTCGGCCGGATAGCATCACGGCCGAGGGGCGTCTTTGTCCACCAGTACATCTACCACGACTACATCGGGAACCTCCACTATCTCTTGGAGTTTGCTCCCCGGCGAACCGGGGAGAACATGATCCTTAGGAACCTGGTGCATGGATATGCTTGTAAAAGATATTTCAATCTATAAGGAAACCTTTTAGAGATATTGCTTGCGATACAAGTCCCACTAGCCTATTGTCTTGACATTTCACGGCCCATGGCGACCTCTCTCTCCTCCATCGTCCCCCCCTCCCCTCCCTCCTCGCCGGCGTTGCCCTCAACCATGGAGGTCTCTCGACCTTTCCGTCGGGGGACATGGCTGCCCTCTCGGATCTCAACTTTGATCCGGGCCTCGAAGTTGATTAAAGCGGTGTTGTTAAATCTCAAGAAATCCATCTCTCATTCGAAGGGTTCAACAGGGAGAATTCTTTTTGGTGTCAAGTTTTGGAAGATCGGCCATCAAACTCAATGAGAATTCTGTAAGTCTTATTCTCCAATCCCGCCTTGGTGGCATTCTTTGGCGATTTTCATGTCATTCATCTCTCTGAATGGATGTTTAAGTTTCGGTCTCTTGCAAACAAGTTGGAATTTTAATCTATAAATTGGGATCCTTTTCTTGTAAAAGTTTTTCTTTGTTTTTTCTCCCTTTGGGGAATGGTGGTCCAAATTGGAGAAGGCAATTTGAAATTTGGAATCGACTTGTGGCGGATTCATGGACCCTTTGTAGGATCAAGTTCTTCTAATGTTGTTCTTCCTCTTAAAAGATCCTTTGTTGATGTGGTTAAATCGGCAAACAAAGTGGAAGAAAATCGGTTTTAAGAGGATTTCTTATCCCAAAGGTTACTATGATCATTTTACTAAACCGATCATCTTCCATTCAAATTCTTCGAGTGATTAATAGCTTGCCGATCGTCCTCTTCGTCCGCCACTTCGCGGGAGGTGTTAGGTGGTCGGGTGCTACATTTGCATAATGAAGACCTCACCATAGTGAAGATGGAGCCGCCGGGTCTCCAAAGAGGATTTCGAACCAATGGCGGGTGACCGCTGCGCTCCTAGCTCTCTGGATGTACATCGGGTTCATGTTCTCGGCATCTACCCTTGTGCGTTAGGCGAAGCTTATGTTAGGTTTCCTAGTGCCTTGGAAAGATAAAGGTTTATTGGTCCAGTGTTTGATTTTGGGGGAGATTACCACTTGCATTTTGTCAAGCACGATGAGGCTGCGAATGCTAGATCATTTGATATTGATAGAGAAGCTTGGGTGATGTTGATCGGTTTCAATGAGGATCTGCGTAGTATGAGAAATCTGGCAACTGCTGTCTCGGGTTTTGGGATCCTAGTTCATGTTGACCCTTCAAGTACTTTGGCTAGGGTTATACGCAAAGTTTATTTGAATGACACCGCAAAGATCCCGGACTCTATCAAGATTCTTGTAGGTTTACCCATCGAGGGGTAGATCCACGGACGGTTGTTGTCTACCCTCTGAAGATTAACAACCTGGTTGAGTTGCCTGATGAAGATGCTTATGTTCTGGAGGGGCCCTTCCATCCTGTTCCACCCCAAGCTTTGGTTGATTTGGACTGCCGCTCCGCTGCGAGATTTTGGCCCCTGTTGGTTCAAATAACATGGGCCTCAATCAGATGGATAGTGGGCATCTGCATGGAGTCCATGATGAAGAGATGCCTCAAGTGGATGATATTGTTGGTGACAATTCAGTTGGCCCAATTGTGGAAAATCCTCTCCCAGGTGAGATTACACCAGCCAGTCTTCTCTGATAGATATGTTGTTGCTTCTGCTCCTTTGACAAATGCATCGGCATCCTTTACTGGTGTTGGTTAATAATGTTACCCTTGCCACTGTTTGCTCTGTAGCACCCAATCCAGGCTTAGTCATGGATCTGAACCTGCCTGCTCCTGATGTTGGTCTAATCTTGGATGAAGGAAACAAAGTGGTTTTGCCTTTAGAAGCTGAAAAAGAAGTGGATGTCATGATCCCAGCTTTGGCCCCTGAAGTTGTGGTACCTGCTCCTCCTGAGATTGTTATTCCCCATGCCCCTGGAGAAGAAACCAGCTGAGCTTCCTTTAATCCCTCTTGAGGTACAATTTCCTCTCTTTCCTTCACCAAGTCATTTTTATTCTCTATCTCTTTTGGACATTGATCCTGAGACTCTGATCCCAGAATAGTTTCTTGATCCTATAATCTTGTTAAGATTGGTCTCTCTTGCCTCCTCAGATCAAAGAACCTGTTACAAACCTTGATGAGGAGGATCGATGGAGATCATGCCGGATGCTTTCACCCCAAGGAAGAGAAGGGCTCGCAAGATGACTGAACCATTGGATGCTACCTTCCTTCGTCGAAACAAGAGAAATGCTCTCAAGAATGTAGGACGAAGGCTCCAGCTGCTCCTGGCATCCTAGTGGAAAAGGAAGCTCCCTGTCCTATTCCTCGGCTATGGTCCCTCTGGTGAACAGGTTGCCCCCAAACCTGAATGAAGATGCAGTTCGTGGAATTGCTTCAGGGTTCCTTGATTCAACCCGAGGTTGTCTCTCGCCGCCATTTTGATGAAGGATGTTAATGAAGATGTTGATTTGAAGGTTGCCCCCGCAACTTCAAGCGTGCTACTTGATGGTGTTGCTTTATCTTTTGCTTAGTTTGCTTAAGCTCTTTGTTAGCTTTGCCCCTTGCCGCATGCGGGCCTAATAATTTCAGCACCAAAACTTGTTTCTCTCTATGGTGTGTTGGTTGGAACTACTTGTCGGTATGAGTCCCTGAACAATTTGTTGGATGGTCTAAATCTATATATCAGTTGCTTCTCTCCGGTTATTATGTTCTCTCTCGTTTCCTTAGTCGTGTGAAAGAGCTTTCTTTAGCCTATCTTTGTGTGATTTGGTTTTCGTACAATTTCTTTATGGTTTCCATGATGAATAATACTTGAGAAATCACAAAATTCTCACACGGAATGTCGGAGGGATTAATTCCCAAGAAAAATGGGATGCTATAAGAGAGAAAATTACGAAAGTTCGTGCAACATCCTTTGCCTCCAAGAGACTAAAAAGGAGTCCTTTGATTTCTCCTACCTGAAAAAATTTTGCCCAAGGTATTTAGATAATTTTGTCTACTACCCTTCAGTAGGAGCTTCTGGGGGGTTGCTCATTGTCTGGAACAGTGGTATTTATAAGTGTGAACTATTGAGAGCAAGCGCTACTCCATCACTTGTCAAAGTAACTTTGTCTCCTGGATTAAAGTGTTTTCCATCGACCAACATCTATGGGCCTTCTCATGCCCTTTGGGAAAATGGCCTTTATTACTTGGTTAATGAACTTTGATACTAGCACTTTTGATGATTGGATACTTCTTTGGGGACTTTAACCTTTATAGAAGTTTCGATGATAGAAATAAACCCAGAGGAAACTATAATGATATGCAACTTTTTAATGATGCAATCACGTGACTTGCATTTGATAGACATTCCTTTCAGTGGGAGGCAGTTTACTTGGAGCAACATCTTGAGTGACCCTCTTTTAGTTAAACTTGGTGGGTTCGGTTTTGAAGAATTGGGGTTTGTCTTTTCCGTCCATACGTACAACCTCTTGCAAAACCTGCATGCGATCACATCCCTTTTGTGATTAACATTAGCAGCAAAATCCCCAAAAGCAACATCTTTAGATTTGAAAGCTTCTAGATAAATCATCCTGGCTTCTTTGACACTTTGTTGATCTCCATTGGAACTCTTAAGCTTTTTATGCCAATCTTTGCCAAAATGCTAGCGAGGAAAGTTCAAGCAAGTCGTGGGCTGGTCTTAGAAAATGGAGTAAGAATTTATCAAACCTCAACAGATTGATCCATAACTACAATTGGGTGCTCCTTATTTTAAATGGCTTAGAAGATCAAAGGCCTTTGGATTCTCTAGAAAAAATACTCCAAAATTTGGTTAAGGATCACCTTAGCAAATTACTAGAAGACAAAAGGATTTTTTGGAGGCAAAGAAATACCATTAGGTGGGTAACTCTAGGGGATGAAAATACAGCCTATTTTCAAGCAAGAGCTAGTCACTGAGAATGAAAAGATATATTGGAAGCCTTTCTAGTTCGGATGACACTCGATAATGGACCATGAGCAAAAAGCTACTCTTCTCCGGAATGCTTACGAAATAGACTTGGTATTTATGAGTTCAAAGGAGTCTCTTATGATTTAAGCTCCCTTTTGGTGAATCATGAATTGGAACTTGGTCACACTGGGCCGATGACTTTTTTCGATATTGAGATTCAAGGAGTTATCAAAGCTATTCCCTTAAACCATGCTCCTGGCCCCGATGGTTTTAGTGGACTTTTTATCAAAAAATGTTGGCATATAATTAAAGATGATTTCATAAGATTTCTCAAGGATTTTTGCACAATGGACATGGATTTGCACTTTGCATTAATGACTCCTTTATTACTTTGATTCCCAAGAAAGCCAATCTCGTCTCGATTAATGATTTCGAGACCAATTTCATTCTTGAATTACTCTCTAAAATGCCTCACTAAGATTACGTCCTCAAGGCTTCAAGAGGTGATCACAGATCGATACATAAAAATCAATATGGTTTTATCGGAGGAAGAACTATTCGGGATTGTCTTGCACGGGCTTACCAATTTCTATATTTTTGTCATCGGTCAAAGAAAGAAATTGTGATCTTGAAATTGGATTTTGAAAAAGCCTTTGATAAACTAGAACACCAATGTATTCTCAACATTTTGAGGCATAAGGGTTTCCACGAAAAATGGATCTCTTGGATTGGTAATATATTGAGCTCGAAACTTCTTGGTCCTTCTGAATGGTGTACCAGGGAAAACATTCAAATGCCTTAGGGGAGTAAGACAAGGTGATCCACTTTCTCCCTTGCTTTTTGCACTTTTAGCCGATCTGTTGCAATCAATTGTTAATAAAGCTTGGAATTTGGGTTTATTGAAACACCCAATTAGTGATTCTTTTGGAGGTGATTTTCCAATTGTACAATATGCCGATGACACCTTGCTTGATTTTACTCTGCGATGCTAGATGCCTCTTCAATTTAAAAGGTCTTTTGAGATCCTTTTCAGATTCCACAGGACTCCATGTAAATTTTAGCAAGTCCTTCATGGTGCCCATCAACTTGGAGAATTCTAAACTGAATCATTTGGCTTGTACTTTTGGCTGCACCACCTCTACCATGGCCTTTACTTATCTTGGGCTACCTCTTGGGATCACTAGGCCTCAGGTTGCTGATTTTGCTCCACACATTCAAAGGATCGAAACAAGAACTCTAGCCTTCAGTAAACTCCTCTCCTACCAAGGCAGATTGATTCGAGTTAATTCCATACTTTCGCTATGCCCACTTTCTATATGTGTACTCTGTTTTTCCTCTCACTTGTCATAGATCAAGTGGACGGATATAGGAAACACTATCTCTCGGAGTGGTGGAGATATTCACGAGAAAAAAGAAAATGTTTAGTCGCTTGGACTCCTACATGCATACCTAAAGAAGAAGGTGGCTTGGGTGTTATTGACATTGAGAAACAAAATAAAGCCCTCCTTCTGAAATTTTCGGATAAGTTCTATAATCATGTAGATATTCCTTGGGTGCAGCTCACTTCGAGTAAATTATATGCTAATTCCAATACACCTCCACATGCAAGGTGCCCCACTGGCTCATTACGGTGGAGAGATGTCCTTCAATTGAATATGGAGTTTGAGCTATTGCCATCTCGCAAACCAATTTCGGGTAACTTCGGTGCTATTTTGGAGTGATATTTGGTTGGATACTTGCATAAAAGATAAATTCCCAAGGCTTTTTTACTTTTGCAAAAAAAAAAAATGTTCTTTGAAGTTTTTCCTAGAGAAAGACTTGGATAGAATCTTCTACCTCCCTTTGACAACCGAGGCATCGAATGAACCTGAATGAGCCGCAAATCTTAATTGATTCTTTAAAGCGGGATCTAGATGGTGTTGACAGGTTGGGAATATGTTTGGAACTCACCGACCTTCACTCCTAAAAAGGCTTATAAACCGTTGAAAGGACATCATGAGGCCTCCCCACTATTTAAATGGATGTGGGCTGGTTCAAATCTGGGCAAGCAGAAATTCTTTTTCTGGCTTCTTCTCAAGGATAGATTAAACACTAGAAGCATGCTTAAAAGGAAGAATATGTTTCTTCCAGATTATTCTTGTCCAATTTGTCATGTTAATGGGGAGGAGACAATTTTACATCTATTTTTGAGTGCCCTTTCAGTCGGGCATCTTTGGATTGTCCTGGGCATCAATTGGAATCTTTCTCTACCACCCTCGACATGGTAATTCAAGCAAGATTAGACTTTGGTGCTAGTCTCTTGAGAGAAGTGGTAATTACGACTTGCTGGTCGATTTGGAATGCCGGGAATGATCCGGTATTTGATAACAAGCAATGTACATATGCAAATTGGAGAAATCATTTCAAAGGAGCAGATTGGCTTGATTTGTATCAAGGCCAAACCCAACCTTGCGGGTTCTTTAAAATTATTCTTAGAGACGGTTCCTTAATTTTTTCTCTTTTGTTTTTGAGCATGTGTGCTCCAAAAAATTTGTAAGCACTCCTCGTGCACCTGTTCATTACCTTTACTTATTAATGAAAAAAGATCATGGGGGGTTCCCCAATTGATTCCTTCAAAAAAATAAAAGTAAGGGGTCGTAATCTTTCGGGGTAACAAGCAAATAAAGAAAATTTATCCCAATCTCTCTCCCTCGCCTCTCCCACGCCGCGCCCTCCTCCTTCCCCGCTGCCGTCGCCCGCCTTGGCCGCCGCCGCCCACGCCACCGCCTCTACCTCCTCCCGCCGCCCTACGACCGCCCCGCTCACGTGTCCGTTCGACCCAATCTAACTAGGGTTCGACGGTTTTGATGTTTTTTTTTTGACAGTTATTGAATATACCATCATGATAATTAACATTATCTTGATGGTTTTAATAAAATACACAAGAAAATTAAAACCTGAATAACTTGGAAAAGAAAGATATTTTGAAATCATAAAATTTGAGTTCTTTAAGGCCCTAAACAAATTCAAATAGAAAAGTTAATAACTAGAAAGTTTTATAACTTTTAAAGACCTATAACTTTTATCGGGAAGTTTCTCATCATTTATAAATTTTAAAATTAAAACTTAAGAAATTCAAACGTAGGTTTCCTTGATGTCATGAACTGCCGCCCTAAGGCCTAAGGCCGTCTTGTATCTTGCGGCGCTCATGGCCGGCCGCCCCGCCGTCATCCGCCGTGACTTGCCACGTCATTTGCTTCGTCATTAAGTAATAGAATATTAGGGGAATAAAAGATAGGAATAAAATAGGAAAGGAATAAGATTGCTTGTAAAAGGGGTATTCCAATCTATAAGGAAACCTCTAGATCTTTCTTAACAGGCAAGTATCCCTGATTTGGGCATGTAATCGTTTGCAATCAATCGAAAAATTAAAGGGGTAACTCCCAACAACTTCGACTCTCCGGCCCTAGGCTCTCTCTCTCTCTCCTTCTCCTCCCCGCACATGCGCCGCCACCCCACGTCGCCGCCGTTGTCGCCCACGCTGGCCGCCGGGCATCATCCATCGCCGCCGTCGCGCGCCCGATCTTCTTTGTCGTCATCATCATCACCTTCTACCTCGCCGTTCGCCGTCGGCCTTCACTATCACGACGCCCGATCGACGTCTCCACCACCTTCAACGCCGCGCCGCGTCCCGCCCCTACCCGCCGCCATCTTTTCGCAAGACACGCTGCCCTAGGGCTGAAGTGCCGCCGCCGCCCCTTCCCCGCCGCCGGCGCCGCCGTTGCGTCATCATCAGCGTGTCACTTCCGGCCCAAATCGATCCGGTTTGTGACACTTGACAAGATCATTTCAAATCAAAAGTTTTTTTTTGGCTATACGAGAGACATACTTATTTATTTCATTTTTACAGTAGGGGAGCAACTTAAAGAACGTGTAATAAGTTGTAAAACAGAACCGTGTAATAAGTTGTAAAACAGAAACAAAGAATGGTGATTTATAAAATCAATTTTCATCTCACTCTATGAATTCAAGATAGGTTTATACGTGAACTTTATAAAGTGGTGGAATATCAAATTCCAAGGTAATAGGCTAACTTATTAGTTATTACTTATTAGAGTAGATTAGATGCTCAAAAAGTTATTAGAAGTAGAATTTAATTTCTCCAAATAAAAGGATCAAACGCTCTTAGTTTATTCGTGAATTTCGTGAGGAAGTAAAAATACGATTCCTGCAAATTGCTAGTGGAGGAGGAGCCTGCACAAAACTCCCTTGAAAAAGAGAGAAAATATGACAAACAGACCCTAAAAATCCGTTGTTACATTACATCGGTCGACACCAGCGACTAGTCAATTAGCACTAGTACTTCATAAAGCAGCCAAATTAGCGGTAGCAGGTTACACCTTTACACACGATAAATAACATGGGTTCCCCTGTTCACCATCAAATCAGAGTGCCTCTAGAATCGTGCTTCCTTGGAAGGCAGGCCATTATATTGAGCAACTGTGTGCGGATTAATAATTAGGTAAGCAAACCACACTAGAACGAACTAATTAATCAAACCTTGGGAGCCATGAGCCAGCAGTTTTGTTCGCTTGGCTCGTTCCGGCCCCTCGTCGCCGCCGGCCGGTCGCCCTAGCGCCTGCCTCCAGCGCCGCCGGCGCCCATCATCTTCTTGAACTCGTCGAAGTTGACGCTGCCGTCGCCGTCCGCGTCGACGGAGCGGATCATCCTGGAGCAGTCGGCGACGGAGCACTTGTCCCCGAGCTGGCGCAAGACGCGGTGGAGCTCCCTTGCAGAGATCAGCCCGTTGCGGTCGGCGTCGTACATGCTGAACGCCTCCCGCAGGTCGGCCTCGGTGGCGGCGTCCTCCCCGCCTCCCCCCTTCCTCCTCCCCGTTGTTGTTGCTCCTGTTGCGGTGGAAGGCGACGAACTCGGCGAGGTCCACGAAGCCGTCGCGGTCCGAGTCCATCTCGTCCATCATGCGCCGCACCTCCCCGGGCCCCGGCGGCGCGCCCAGCGCCCGCAGCACGGACGCCAGCTCCTCCGCCGAGATCTTGCCGTCGCCGTTGGCGTCGTAACGACGGAACACCTGCTCCACCTCCGCGACCGGCATCCCCGCCCACCTCGACCCTTCGCCTTCGCCTTGGCCGAGTCGTCCCCGCCCTTGACGCTCGCCATGGTCGCTCTCCCTCCCTGGCGCTCTGTATCTCCTCGAAGCTCGAGTCTTCTCTCCTCCGTCTCCGGGCAGGCTCCACTTTTTATCCGTGCCTGCCAAGACTCCTCTACGTCGCGGCGAAGCTACGCACACGTCGACTGCTCTACGCATCCACAACGCACCCTCATGGACCCGTGGGCCCGTATAAACTGAAGCACGTACTGGACCCACGTGTCGGTGAGAGTGGAGACGATTTTGGCTGGTCGAACTGATTGAGATCTGCTGGCTTCCCGTGACAGAATCAGAATCGTCTGGAGGAAGAAAAGGAAGGCAGCCCACACCGCGGATGCCCGACACGTGGGCGTGCTTGGCTGCGTGGGCCATGTGTGCCAGGGAGAGGGCGCCAGAAGGCGACGGGGAGACGAAAGGTGTGCGCCGCCGACCGCATCGTCGCATCGTCCTTTGCGTGGTTGCGTCCATCTGTGGGCGCCGCTGCCATGACCGCGACTCATCTGCTCGATTCACGCGGTCTCGTAACCGCGTCGGGATCCGCTGCGCCTGCTCCAACAGGCAACAGCGAGAGAAGGCCTGCCAGGAACCAGGCTGAGCCGCATGCAACTGCGAATGCATCCTAGGAACATGCTGACATGATTGCATCATTTCAGGCTTCACCTTCCAAGATCGGATACTCACAGTGAGCTCTGAAATTATATTCTGCATGTATTGATGGTGGATGCAACCATTTTAGTATCAGTAGATGAGCTGATATACTAAGATGTCATATTCATAGACAAGGACAAGGTAATCTCTGAAATTATTTTTTTTTCTATTTTTCATTTATTCTTCATATACTTGTTGGTTAGAGTCAAGGATCGCCAACAAACATTCAGGCCATCAAGGTATAATCAGTAATGTGGCTTTGTCTCTTGATTTTCTATGCAGGCCAACAATACCTCAGAATTGCATTTGTATGTCCTGGAACTTAAATGTAAGTAAGACCAGATCCTTTTCACTTAAAAGAAACTAAATATGTATTACACTATGTAGTTTTATATTATAGTTACTTTATGTCGACCTAATTCCAGTCAGTCTACGTAAGAAAATTTCTTCGAAATATAGTTACTTTTATGCTAAACTAATGAATAATAATTAGTAATCTTTTTGTTAAACATCAGGCCTTAGGTAACTAGTAGCATGAAGGGAAGAAATCATAATTGTTTTTGAAGTCCTCAAACTGAATATCATGTTCTGTTTTCCTACATTTTCAGATTTGATTGTTGCCTATAGACATCACATTCTTATTGGTTGAAATTTTTATGCCTCCCTGTCTTTCAAAGGTACCAAGAATGTGAAAATAAAAAAGAATGCACCAAGTAAAAAGATAAGAATAAGAAGACTCGTAGTTGATGGAATTTTCACGAAGAATATTGTATGGAAGGAGGGTTCTAACACAATAGATGGGGTAATAGAAGATTACTAACACATACAATGTGTTTTTAATTCAATTTATATTGTACAAATATTATTTAACTAACACCATATTTGTTGATATTCCTAGGTACTTCGAATGGTTTATGAGACTCTACACGGAAATGTTATATGCACAATACTTGAATGTAAAATATGTGATATTCGTGATTTTGTTACTCATAAACTTGTTTGGATTAAATGTCACTTTAATATCAATATTTAGCTTCACAAAGTATTGTTATCTTACTCCCTCAGGGCTGGTATTAGAAGTCGTTTTTGGACAAGGTTTGGGTCAAACATCGGGAATATAAATCATCAATAACTTTTAAGTTGTTGAGTTTGTAAATGTAAAAATTATATGAGTAGATTTGTCTTAAAAAATACTTTGATAAAAATATACATATATCACATCTCTATAAATATTTTTTATAATAATAAGAGTTTAAAGTTGTATTTTGGAGACCGTGTCATTTGTCCTAAATGACTTCTAATACCATCTCGGAGGGAGTATCATGCGATCTATGTATTTTTAAAATTTAGTTATCCCTAAAATTTAGTTATCTTATCGTGTGATCCATATCTTAGTTATCCCATAGCAACGTCATTTGAGCACAATACTAGTTAGCAATAAAATAATCGACAATTCAACATAAAATTCAAGGTCCAAAATGGAGCACCATATTTCAATATAATCAAACACTTTTGTAAATAAAAACAAAATAACCATGACCGATAGGATCCTAAGACCTATAAATTTGTTCACGACTATACTAATAAAAAGATAGCAATTCGACACAATAGGCAAGTAAAACTGGGTAATTGTGACTGAAAGTACCAGCCAGGAGCCAGCCGTTGGCGTTTGAAAAGCCCGGACTCCGCCGCTCCGAAATTTAAAACCTCCCAAGCAGGCCCGAGAAGCCAAGAACCTTTTTTTTTTTTCCCTATTATTAAAAAAATCGGTGGAAAAAGGCATTCCCTTTGGCCTGTGCGATTCGAGACTCCGGAGCACCGCGGCGGCGGCCGGATCGGGGTGGCGGCGCGGTTCGGTCGCCGCTGGAGCAGAGCGGATGCGCCACGCCTGGAGGTCCCTGTTCGCACGGAACTTTCACGAACAGAGCGCCGCTCGCCCCGTACGACGCTCGCCTCCAAGAACTCGCCGCCGCCGCCTCCAATAACTCGCTGCCGCCGCCTCCCCCCCACCACTCTCGCTGCCTCGCGCCTCCCCCTCCCCTTTCACGCGCTCCCCTTTTCGCCTGCCCAGCTGCCTCGATCTGGTTGCGCCCAAGGTCCACCGGCGGCGCGTCGTTCTGGTACTCGGCTTCGCGCTGGGCGCGGCAGAGGACGGGGTGGCGGGGTTGGGGTGACCGACGCGTTCATTCTGCAGCCGCTCTAGAGGAAGCGGCCGTGGCGACGTGTTCGTCGTGGTGGATTTGCCGGTGGGTGTGGGGGTTGCGCAATGACGATAGCGTACTGTATTTGTTCTTCCTTTTTTGATGTTTATTTGTTCTCGTCTGTGCTCTAAAATTCTCAAATCTAGTCAATTATACCCGGATTTGTTAATTTCTCACTGCAAAAAAGTTCATATCTTGTGGTTCACTATGAATGCCTGTCTATCTTGGCAAAAACATGATGCACCACCATATTTTCATAATTGTGTATTTCTTTAACTATTTGTTTGGATTATTCAGTTTCTTTAACTATTTGTTTGGATTATTCAGTTTTGTTCCTTTTCCCCTCTTGGCAGACTATGACCACTTCTCCCCAGTGAAAAAAAAAAAAAACTCCTAGAAGATCTTGGAGGGGTATTACATTGGGATGAATCTTTGGGCCCTTACTTTGCTTCTAAGTGGAGATTCAGTTTTCTGCTTTCACTTATGATGACGAGTGAAAAGCAAATGACTTTGAAGGGCACAGAGTCTTCAGTTTCTTCTGTTCCTCCTGATGGAGGAGCCAGCAAGGAACCTCAAAAAGGGGGGAGATTACCCAATGGGTGAATTTCTATCCGATTATTAGAACCACCTCATTATGCATATTCCTTCTTAATTCTTATATATACATGTATAATTGTCTCCTGCTTCAGGAGGACAACTGGTCCAGCACGTCGCTCATCCAAGGGAACTGGACTCCAGAAGAGGTAAAGTTGGCACTCTGGTTTTCTAAATTCGTTAATAGTATGCATTTTTAATAAAAACATTTGAATAATGAGGTAAATAACCTATCTTAGGTAGCTTTGAGGAATGCTATGCTAAATGCCCATTCTCAGTAAGATATTCTTTTTCTCGGGCCTGGTGCAAGTGGTAAAGTCTTAGCGCCTGTGACCGGAAGGTCGCGGTCTCCTCGCATTGCACAGGCGAGGGTAAGGCTTGCCACTAACACCCTTCCCCAGACCCCGCACAGAGCAGGAGCTCGCCCTTTTTAGTGAAGATAACTATCATAGACCGATGTATAAACTTCCACCATACTTTTCCTCTACTGTAGTTAATACTAAGTTGATAATAGGCAGGGATTACTGATTTACTGTTCTGATTCCCTTGCTGCATTTATTTTCATTTGCAACAAACATTACACACATAACACTGTTCAGTGACATGCCTACATCAGCGCCAAAGATTTATTTGATTTCATTTTCATTTTATATGCTAAGCATTGCATCATGAGACCGTGTTGAAGATGGCCTTATATGTGCTTAGACCATATTTTGCCTATCTATTGGTGTGGTCTGATGGGCACATATGCTACTTCAATTGTAGGATGACATACTTATAAAAAGCTGTTGAAACTTACAAGGGGAAAAATTGGAAAAAGATAGGTACTTTCTTTAGCTGATACAAAGTTGATATGTTCTCTTTTCTCAATTTGTGTAGCACAGGCCGTTGATTACTTTTTGAAGTATCATATATCCAAACTTAAACTGACCAGCATGCATCTTGTTTGCTTGCGATTTGTATTACAAACCCTGATTTTAAAAAATGGAGTGTTGTATTATGGAATATAGCATCACCTTTTTTTTTTAGAGTCTGTCAACTTAGTTTGATGCACTGGCTCGAAGCTATCACACTTTAGCACCAAGGTCTAAATAGATGTGCCCGTCTTGTTAATGTTTATAGTGTAATAATTTGAATATGTGATATAAAGAATTGCCCCCGATGCTCATAAATTGTGTACATGCTACACCTCGTTTTTAAGGCGTCGCCTAAAGCGTCGCCCTAGGCGATAAAAAGCGTGCATGCAGCTCACGGGCGCCCAAGACGCGCGAAGCCGAAGTCGTATGGCGTCCGCCCTAGGCGAACCGGGCGTCGCCTATTCTTAGAATGGCGTCGGGCGGACGCCCATACGCATGCCGCGGACGCCTTTGAAGTCGATGTCAGCGTGTACTACGCGCTCTCTAATATCTGCATGTACTCGCTCTCTAAATATAGTATAGGTTGTATGCCTTCGTGTTGTCCATGGCCTCCTCTCGCATGTGCTCTGTTTTCTTAAAAATAGTATGATGCATGCCTTCGCTTCGTGCTCTAATCTGTTCCCGGGTGCTCTGTTCCGCTCTGAATTTTGTATGTAGTGTGCACATCCCTCTATTTGTGTGTTCTCTGTTGTATGCGCTCTCTAAAGCAGATTTGCACTTAGCTCTTTTTGTCCTGCACCCTTGTCCAACACCCATGTTGGATGGATTTGGTGTAGTTGACTAGCCACTAGTAATTAGTATGCTTTAGATTCCAGTACTTTAGTTTCAGACTTTCAGTCTAAGTTCCTGGACTATTAGAGACAAACAATGATGCAATTTGTCATGCTCATGCATGAACTAATATATGTGTATAGCTAGCAAGAATTGGGAACAAACAAGGTCTATATGTGCTGAAACTAGTATATAAAATTCTAGTTTAGAACGCCTTATGATTTGAATATGGCGTCGCCTAGGCGTCCGCCACAAACGCCTAGGCGTTGTGAAGGGGGTCGGGCGCCGCGCAACGCCGCAACGCCTCAAAAACAGAGTGCTACACACCTTTATTTTTATTTCATTGTTATTGCATAACTCCATTTCACCTTGGATATACTTCAAGAAATTGAGATCAGGTGCACACATCATTCTTTGAATTTTGTGGTTGTATCATTTCTGCTCATGCCAATGACTGTACTGGATCCTTAATTGCTTACAATAATGTGACTCAAACTCAAATTTCATGCTACTATTCCATCATTTTCCCCTTGCTTGTCAATGACAATCTTTATCTGAAACTAATGCTTGATGAACTACTTTCTTTTCCCCAGCTGAATGTTTTCCAGGTAGGACTGATGTTCAATGTTTGCATAGGTGGCAGAAGGTTTTGAACCCTGAACTTGTTAAAGGGCCCTGGTCCAAAGAAGTAAGTTCTACAGTTTTCCATTTGGGGTTTATTTCACTTTTCTTAAAACAAATAATCCCATTTAGGTTATTTTACTGAATTATATTACATGCTGCATGATTCTTTTTATTATTTTTACAGGAAGATGAGATCATTACTCAGATGGTAAACAAACTTGGACCAAAGAAATGGTCGACCATTGCCCAAGCTCTTCCTGGACGTATTGGAAAGCAATGTCGGGGAAAGGTATGCCATGAAAGGTACTTGTAGTAGTGTTACATGATGATATGAGGTGCTGGGGAAATATTTATTTATTTGTGGTTAGCTTCTATGGAAAACAGGAGTCATGATTTTGGGTATTTGATCAGAGTACCACACTAACTTGCAAATACAATACTAAATGTAGCTATTGTTTTCCACTCTTCTCGTGATGATTACTATGCACAGTAACCAATGAAATATAATATATTCATTTGCATATACATTACTCATACTAATAATGATATTGTATTCATTTATGTGCAATTAGTACTCTTGAAAATGCATGACAATTGATTTGAGAAAAGGTTTCATGTATCAAATAGCATGAAATGGCATGCCTAGAATTTGTTTCTGTTGACTTGGTTTGGGGCATATGTGATGCAAACTGTTATTACCTGCAAACATGCAAACCATATTAATTTGGAGATAAATAATGATATGGATTATGAAACATTTTAATCTGGCATCTTCATTTAGATGGCACAACCATCTTAATCCTGGGATCAATAAGGATGCATGGACACAAGGCGAGGAAATCAGGCTCATCCATGCTCATCAAACTTATGGAAACAAATGGGCTGAATTGACAAAGTTTTTACCAGGAAGGTACAGATTCTTTCCCCAGCTTCTTTTAAACTAGCAAGAGTAATAGATAATGTCAAATGGGAAAAACATAATATTCTATGCATTAGTGATACTCCATTGCAGTATGACATATATATCATATTGTAACATCCTGATATATTATTCGGTTACTAATTAAAAAGTGCATCACTAAATCAGCTTGTTAGAGAATATTGAGTTATATTAGATTACAGAGAAATTGATAAGTAAGTTTGTATATTATTCTATCAGGACAGACAATGCAATTAAAAATCACTGGCACAGCTCGGTGAAGAAGAAAGTTGATTCATACAGATCATCTGGTTTACTAGCTCAATTCCCTGGCCTCACACCTGTCGAATACGCTACTGTTGGTTTAAATGTTGAGTCTTCATCTGCCATGACCAATCAAATTAGTGAAGACAGTGGTTTTAATGTTTTTCGGGAGGCTGAAGATTCGATGGAGTTAAGTCAATCATCGTTTGCCAAGGGTTCTTGCTCTCAGGAGGAGCAAACTGATGTGACTTTGGGATCTCATTTGCATGTGCATGAGTCTTTGTATCAAGATGGTTTCACTAATGCTGAGAATGGCACTTCTGCTTTACCTGACATGTGTCACCACTTATCCACTTCTGACATGGATCAAGATGAACACATGCAGTTAAATCAATCATCGTTTGCCAAGGGTTCTTGCTCTCAGGAGGAGCAAACTGATGTGACTTTGGGGACTTTGGGATCTCATTTGCATGTGCATGAATCTTTGTGTCAAGATGGTTTCACTAATGCTGAGAATGGCGCTTCTGCTTTACCTGACATGTGTCACCACTTATCCACTTCTGACATGGATCAAGATATACACATGCAGGAAGGAATGGATTTGGATAAACACTTGCAACAAGAGTTTTCTCAAAGAATGGATTTGCATCTTGACATAGATGAAGTGCCAAACAACTTCGTGATAAGAGATAGCCAAGCATCCAATGAGCCTGCAGTTCAATTTCAGGACACACAGATTATGAATAGTTCAGAAAATGGAGTATCTTTGATACCATATGCTGTAACACCATGTGTTCCCATCTTACCTAGTGTTTCTGGATGTGAGCATAACATAAATGTGATGTCCGAAGTGGGCATAAAAAATGATAATTGTTTCCAATCAGAAAAGCAGCAGGATATTTCCATTCAATCAGGTGCATATTCTTCTGAAGCTGCAAACAACTTTTTCAGCACCACTTTACCCATTGCAGACAGCTGAACCAGCAACAATGATGGGTGGCCCTGTGTATTATCAGAGTTCTGTAACATCATTATCACCGGGCTTCATTCTGTCAGATGGTGTTTCTAATGCATCTGATGTCAATTTTGAGACAAGTCACTATCCTGTTTCTTGCCAAGATTTGGAGATTAAAACTTGCCACAATCCTTCTGGTGATCCTGATCAAAATTCATATATTAGCACTGAAGATGACAGAAGCAGGACTTTTGAACCAATGGACAGCATACCAGAATCTGAAAAGAAACAGCAGGTTGATGTTGAACAATCATGTTTGGAGCCTGCAGCCTACATTGGAAAGGAAGCATTATCAAGTCATGGTGACATGATATTAAGTGAAAAGGAGGATGCTGGAGCTCTATGCTATGAACCTCCTTGCTTTCGAGTTTTGAAATTCCCTTTGTCAGCTGCGAGCTTATAAACTCCAGCGATCTCCCAGAATATAGTCCTCTTGGCATTCGAGAGTTGATGAGGACATCCTTGAACTTCCCTACCCCAGTAAGATTGTGGGGCTCCCTCCTAGGGATGGTAGTCCTGATGCTGTGCTAAAGAATGCTGCCAAAAGATTCGTGTGCACCCCGTCCATAATGAAAAAAGGCCTAGAGACCTCTCATCTACTGGTCCTGATACAAGAACCGAAAAGAAATCAAATACTGAAAAGGATTGTAGGAGCTCAGGCATGTCCTCTACAAGAGTTGGGGAATCTTGCATGGATACCCCTGATGATTCAGCTGATTTAGTTTCACCGAAAGAGAGAACTGCATTTCAAAAGAAGCTCAAGCTTTCTCACGAAAACAAAGAAAATTTGAATGAAATTACTGATCAAGGAGAAGATGAAGGCAATGCAAAGGTAAACAATTTGGCTATGTTTCATTGTGGAACAGTGATTATATGAACAGTTTACCATATACTTTCAATCTACTACTAGTTATTTTTTGTACTCAAATAATTATCTATTCTTGGATAAAAACACTAAAAATCTTTTGGCTTGAGGCGGATCTCCTTTATTGGAAGTGCACATTGCCTATCAATAACGACGTAGCAGGGACAATGTTAAAATCACTCTTTACAGAAATACAGGTTTGCAAATTAGAAATGTCTTGGATCATAATAGCCTGTGGGGGATCTGATGTTGGCAAAAGTTCACTTATTAGTAATAATAAAATTTATAGAATGAAATGCAAATAATCTTTTTTTTTTTGCGAACGCAATTAATCTTATTCTTGAAATATAATTTGCATTGTGTCTGTGCACGTTTCTTATCCTGTTCTTCTATATATTGTCTGTTCCAGCATTCTACAGGGATTCTTACTCAGAGCAGTGTCAACAACCACGATACACCTAAGCATGGTCCAAATTTTCAGAGTCAGGGGCTAAATACCAGTGCGCATGCTTTGTCTAACTCTAAAGACATATTTTCTAGATCAAAGCCATCAGAACTTCTTGTTGATAAATCTACAGCCTGCATTGATGCAGATTACAGTATGTGAACATGTAAGTTGGATGCTCTTCTACCCTTTACTTAATGAGAAATTTCCATGCAAGTTTGTTTCACAAATCCTGAAGCTATGCTGTTAGTATATATAGCTGGTAGTTATAAATCAACCATCAAATCAATGCCCTTTAAAATTATGTTTAATTTTCTGGGATACTGGCCAAGGAACCATGTGCTTCTCCCCAGTAAAGCAAAAACTGCTTGGTACTTTTTCTCCAAAATTTATAGAAAGTGCTTTCAGTTGGGAGAATATTCCCCGACTTAAACAGAGCCGCACTACTGTTTTAACCTGTGTAAATTCTAAATTGAGTGCTTCATGGTTTTAAGAAAACTCAAGTCACAATTACACCATGATCGAGTCAACTATTAATTACGGTATGGTACCCTTTTAAAATGCTGTCCTAAAGATCTTCTCAGATTTCATTATTTTCATTTACCATAACCCGAATATCTGTGGCTAATTTAATGATGGTACAGATCCAATTTTAGAATTCGTCGAGTCAATGGTACTTAGTATTGGTAACTTAACTATTGACCCTTCTTTCACTGAGTCAAGAACTCCTGCCCAGGTTGCTGGCCCTTGGTTTTTAGGGCATGCGACGTCATTTTTATTGTAGCCTTGTGGCACAACTCTAACCTATTTCCTTTTTTAGCAAAACTCTAACCTATTTCCTGGGGTGTTGGTGTGTCATGTGCGTGGTGTTCCTATACTCGGGTTTGGGTCCTTCTTGACTCGTGTACTCTTTTTTCTACCTTAATGAAATGACGTGCAGCTCTCTTGCGTAGTTCGAGAAAAAAATTGACACAGTAAAATAATTCACAATTCCTTTCCAACTATCCTGTGACAATGGCATTTATCCATGATAGTATGAGTACAGACTTCATAACTTTTGCATAGATACAATCATGATTCTGATTGGCTGTTATTGTCAGATTGGCTGATACTCCTATTAAAAGAGGCTTAGAATCTCCTTCTGCCTGGAAGTCTCCTTTGTTCACACCATTCCAGGTAATTATTTTATTTGGAGAGTTTTTGGATTACGGTTTTGATCTAGGATTTCCAATTCGAACTATAGTCAGCTCAGGGTTTCATCTGAATATTCTCTTCCTAATCATTGTTATTGTCAATACTTGTTGGAAAATTTTATTATCTTCTATTTTGGGTGCTTTTTATTCTAGTGATGCTAACTTCATATGGATCAGAGAAAAAAGACTCACTCTGTCTGGATTATTAATTGTGTGCTTGAAAGTATTATTATTGGTCGCATTAAGCAGACTGCTTTATTTTGTTTTGTTCTTTTAGGATGCATACTTCATGAGCCCAGCAAGCAGAGCTTTTGATGCCTTAGGATTGGTGAAGCAGATTAATGAGCAGAGTGCTGCTGCTGTGGAGGAAGCACATGAAGTTCTGGCAAGTGGGAGCCCATGGAAACGACATAACAAGGAAAACTCTGACAAAGAAAATATAGAAAATACAGCTTTGAAGCATGAACATGTAACAAGCAAACCTCCATCCATACTCATGGTATGTAAAGCTTCATACCGATACTCTCTATTTCTCATTATTGCCAAATAAAAATTCTCACCATTGCTTAGATGTTAGAACCTATTCATCTGAGCCTTAAACTGATCAGAAATTTGAATTTTCTCTTGTTCTAAATCATAATATACAAGTAACTTAATCAAATAGGGAGAAATCCATGAACCTCCTATTATCTGTCTTCTCGTGTTTTCCTTGTATTCCTTTATTTTCGCATCCTGTAATTGAATACAACACCTCGATACTTTGATGATTGCATCCAAATCTCTGAGTTGAGGTTCGGACTTCGGAGGTATGGAGCAACCAAGGCACTGCATTCTGGCTTCTGCAACCATTGTCTTTTCTCTTTAGAACAGTGAATTTTATTCCTGCCTCGAGCTATGCACTCAACCTAGTTCCTTCCCATCTCTGGCTATTTGAAATAAGCAACAAAGATTATGGATGCTAATGCAAACGGCAGTGGCAATAATCTAATCTCTAGGCCTACCAGTAGACATTAGATTTACATGGAATATCAAATTCAAGTGGAGATGGATCAATTAGTTCAGTTGGCTAATTAATGTGGCTTATGATACTGGAACATATGTGGAAGATGAATGAAACTGAAATTCAAGGGAAATGGAAAACCGTGTAGCTTGTGAGAGTTCATATATTTCCCTTTGATTGGAAGCATATACTCCCTGGGACTGGTATTAGAAGTCGTTTTGGACAAGGTTTTGGTCAAACATTGGGAATATAAATCATCAATAACTTTTAAGTTATTGAGTTTATAAATATGAAAATTATACGAATAGATTTGTCTTAAAAAAAAATACTTTGACAAAAAGTATACATATATCACATTTCCATAAATATTTTTATAATAATAAGAGGTCAAAGTTGTGTTTTGGAGACCGTGTCATTGTCCTAAACGACTTCTAATACCAGCCGGGAGGGTAAGTAACTTGATTGAAACAGAATGCTCAATCTCAAAGGGGGTCATCTCTTTTGTTTATATTCAAAAGCTTTTCAATTTATTCTGCAGGTAGAGGCGCGGGTGCTCGATTTCAATGAATGCTCCACACCTGTGAGGAAGAAAGAAGATCTGAAATCAGAAATAGCTTTAGGAGGATCTACAAGCTCCCCTGTTACTTCCTCATATCTTCGGATGAATGTGCGGTAGCTCTTTTACGGATATATGTGTGGGGGTGGGGGATGACTTGTTCAGTAGTACATGTCTGTTACTCTCATAAATTCCACCATTTTGAAATACACATTCCAATTAGCACCTTATTCTTTGTGCTTCGGCACCCCAAATGTCAATTTTAAAAGGAAACATTTTTTTGTAATGTTAAGATCAAGATTTGTCATGTGTCACTTGAATTAAGCTATATCTTAGATAAGGCAATATATTTAAATTCTGAGTGTATTATGAAATCTTCTCATAGGTGTGTTCTAGCGTTGGTAAGATGTATATTTATGCCTGCTCCCCAAAGCTGAGTTAGGCAATTGGAAAGCAAATAACAACTCATATAAAACTAGCTAAGTGATGTGTGTTGCAACGGGGACACATAATATTGCGATGACATGTATAAGCATGAAAAATGTCATTCAATAACAATTATTACAGAAAAAACTAAAATTTAATACGTTGATAAGGCTAATCTCAACGGTTTTCCCCGAGTTTTGTGGAATTAAATATATTTATATGATATTGCTTTTGATGAAAATACATTGTTTCAAAAAATATAGTGTGTTAAAACTAAAACATAAAACCCCCATTTTCGTAAAGACCTAATAAAAAAAAAAAAACATAAATTGTGGCCAAATCAATAAGAGTTACTCCCTCCGTCCTTAATCGAGTTTGTCACCCCGATTCCGTGCCATCTTATTCGATGCTTCGTCTTATTCAAATTTTTGCACAAATATAATTTATTTTTTTTACGACTTATTTTATCAATGAAGATACTTGAATATTGATTAATTTATTTTATGATTTACATAAATATTTTGAATAAGACGGACGGTCAAACATGAAGTTCAAAAGTCAAAACGACGAACTCCATGGGACGGAGGGAGTATTCTCGAGACATCTTTGCTTCAACGACGTCCTAGGTTGCATATTCTGTTCACATAATGAAATTCAGATTAAATTATAGAGGCATTATAACATAGGCGCCGAGAATAACATGTCATAGATGCATTATGACCTGTCTGGTGGTCCAAAAGGCTGACCACGGAACTCTAGAAAAATACTCCCTCCGTCCCTAAATAGATGTCATTCTCGCTTCCCGAGAAGTCAACGTTTTTCAAGCGCCGAAGCAATTATATATTAAAATATATAAATATTTATGCTAAGTAATTAGTATTATTGAAAAGATCTTTAAGTCTAGTTTTTTAATAAATTTATCCGGAGATATATAAATGTTGCACGTATTTTCTACGAACCTATTTAAAGTTGAGAAAATTTGACCCAAGACGCATCCCATAGTGACATCTAAAAGGGGACGGAGGGAGTACCTTATTACCATCACTACTATCGTAAGATATGCTATGTCCATTTGTTTCAGCTCTGAAGGCTTACCAAACAAGCAATCAGAGATAATCATGTCTCATTGAAATACAGTAAAGCGCACGGGAGCATCTGTTCTAGGAAATTAGTAATAACAGACCGAACAGAAAGTGAAAATAAGGACATGCTTAGTTCAAAAGTCTGAAATTGACCACAAAACATCTGGTTGCCATGGTAACCTATGAGCAAACTGTAGAGCGCGAAAGAATTATTGTGGATGGATGAGCACGCTCTTTGGACAGATGCACATACCCTCACACTAACATGAAACACACGCAGATTCTACTACATGATTGTGGCCACAAGAGGGCAACCTAAACAAGTAAACATAACTCCTTTAAGTTACAACTGGCTAAGCACTACAGACTCACAAGAAAATTCAGCTATAGCCAAGTCAAGGTTCCACAACTACTAATCAAAAACCAAAGAAACCAAGCTCCGTCGCCATTTCCTTCTTGAAGGTTTCGAAGTATTGGTATATGATTGTCACAACGAGCAGAATACCAGTTCCTGAACCAATCACACCCATGAAATCAGCCAGGGCAATCAATGCACCAATCCATACTCCACCAAATGCAGCAGCAGTGGGGATGTAATGGTTCAGTTCCTTCTGCAAGTTTGACTCACGATGGCCTGGCATCACCATTTGTTGTTCCTATAGAATATCCAATGTCAGAAGATCACAGATAATTGGAGTAGTGAGTTTGCATAAGAACCAAATATAAATAGTAGCTCAGTGCATCAAGCAAGCTGCTCCATACCAAATCTTGAATGTGAAAATTCAATAAGATATACCATATCCCATTAGAAAGATTATGTGTGTTCCTTTCAACCAAGAACATGTTATTCCATCTCAAGTTTCAGAATAGTACACGGAATCAAGAACAAGAAAATGTAGTATAGTATCATCACATACAAAACACGTAAAGATCTGACACCGAAACATCAAATGTTGATGTGTTGTACATAGTGATTCTATTAGTGTACTCATACTGGTGGCATCTAAATTTATCAATCATCTAATTTTTGAATATAGACAACTATTTATGATAGAACTGCCTCAGCCTGGCAAATGAAATTTACATAAAGAGACGAGTATAATTGTTTGTACCTTGAGCTGCTTAGCAACATCCTTTGTTGACGAACTTCAATCCACGTCTTTGAGAATAGTGCATGGAATGGATTTGCAAGGACATCAGCCAAGTTGTATTCTTTTCCAATATGCTATCGTTAGTCCAAAGAACGATCAACTATTTCTGGAATAACAAAGACAATAGAAACAATCATGTTGAGGCCTCCCCATTGAAGGAACTGGTTTTCACCTTGATGGGGCAGTTACATAGTAAGCAAGACCACCAACAGGAACAGAATAGCCAGAGTATTCAGACTCCTTCCAAATCCCAAGAAGGTTAACAAGGAAGTTTCCACTGTACTTCCTGTAGAGAAGTTGTGATAGCAATATAATACAATTAGCACTTATGATCCGAATCATTGTGATTGAGCAAATCAAATCTTAGGGTTGTTCGATCGATGCGGTGATAAGCCAGCTGATGTTGTTTCGTTGTGACATTTTTTTTAGATAAAGGATAAAAAATCCGGCTTCATCTATCCGTAGATAGAATCAGACCACTTATTACGAGTTCAGAAACTAAGTAAAGTCTTCTTTGGGAACAACCTCGACCACACTCAAAAACCGACTAAACAAGCAAATAAATGTTTTTGGCTAGACATAACCAACGTGTCTCGCGTGATGACCAACCCTTTGGACGAAGAATTCTAACGCCGACACTTCAAGGTGCGTCGCAGCGATTAGTTGATCTTGAAGTTCTTCATTCGGCGCAAGCTTGCCCATCGACGTAGCCAATGAGTTCCTCGGAATAGTACCCGCAAAAAGAGATTTTTTGGTTTGCATTTGTCAAAAACAACTTCATTCCTTGTTAGCGGATTGTCCATATAAGAGCGGATGATGCTGTTAATAACAATGAATTATACTTTTTGCTCCCCATTTTAGACCAATTATAGAATAAATTATGTGTACTTGAAGGCGGGGTTAAACCAAAAAGTATATGAACAGAGCGCCACAAAATTTAGCGTAGAAACAATCAAAAGAGGTGTTGAATTGTTTTTCGGGAGATGACGGAAACGAACCTTTGTTTATCCCCATTCCACTTTTTTTTCTTGCCAAATTATCTTTGGTTAGAACAACACCTTTTTAATATACCACATAAAAACTTTTATTTTCATTGGTAACTTTGTCTTCCAAATATCTTGTGACACTCGCACCCCATTGTTAATTAAAGCAAAGCATACATGGATTGGATCAGAACGTTCACGATGCCTTCAGATCCCAAACAAAAATATCTCTTTCCTGACTTAAGTTAACTTGTTGTAAGGATGCCACAATACGGAGCCAATTTGATAAATTTGCTCCCACTATTCGTTGTGACATAGAAAGAACATTGTATCATAGCAATTAAGCTGGGCATGATAAGTTATTGCTACTATCAAGTTTGTGGTTTAAGTGGAAAAATCTACCACTTGCAGTTTTGAGGGGACTCCTGATTCCTGAAGAGCAATTGTGTTACCATGACAATGAGAGTGAGTAAAAAGGCTTCAGCAACAATATTCCAAGTTCTTGTTTTGTTGGGTCATTAGTGATCCGCATGGCTCTAGTATTATGATAGACGAGGCATGTGGGCATCCAAGAAAACTACCAAA